>VZSG01000027.1:143409-250764 GCA_013398315.1 Nothoprocta pentlandii
TTTTTTTTAATGGGACAAATAAACATTATGTCTCTCTAATTTACCTGTGCGTGAACTGAATCTCTTTTTACCTCATAGTCAGCTACAATTCATCGTCTTCCCTTTGCTCCACATACTGTGCTGGGAGAGGGGGAAGGCATGAAGCAGAAGCAGAATATTGTTTGAGCTGCTTCCTTGGTAATCTTTCAGGCTAGTTTCTGGAGGAATGCTGCAGGACAGAGTCTCACTGTTACGTGCCAGGAAGATAGCTGGGGAAGAGAAGTCATTAAGGTTTATGTGAGCGATTGTCCGTGTGTTTGGTCTCTTCTGACAAAGGGCATCTAGTGGGATGAGTGATGCTGCTTATGTTCTGCACAAAGGATTTAGAGGGTCACTGTCTGGTGCTGCCAGGATTACGTTTTGTTTATCTTCTTGCAGAGCCGCTCACGTGCATCATTAAGAGCTTGGAGGATCCCTTCAGCCACATACCCTTTTTGTGCCATAGTTGAGGATGTCTTGTGAACTTGAAACCTGAGTTTGGGCATCTGAGACATGCAAAAGAGCCCGTGGCTGCTGCATCCCACTTGGGTGGGAAGCATGTTCAGATACGATTGTCGAGCGAGAGCAGTGAGTGATAGGAAAGAGTAACAAGTAGTGTTTTGTAGGCACTTCAGAGTGCTGTCCTGGTGCTTGTGCTGATGGGCGCTGGGCACGGATACATCCGTTCTTTTGCTAGCTGGTAGTCCAGCCATCAGTCCCTGTTAAACTGTGAGTAGACACTAGCTGCTTGTTATATGTATTTGCTTAGCATCTTTTGTATTGAGAAGTGGGGGTTTTGTATTCTTGTGAAAGGGATTTGCCTGGTATTAGTGACCCTGTTCAGTAAATCCTCCCACTTAAAATGTTTTTATCCCTTCTTTTGTCCCCAGAACTTCTGTTCTTGTCCTTTAGTTCCAAAGTGGTGGAAGCCCTTGCTATTGAGAATTAAAAATGTAGGTTGTTTCTAGGCAGCACGTTTTGCTCTCCAAGCTTTCACACTGCAACATTTTTGACATAATGAAGAATTGCGTTAGAGCTGAATGTTTATAGGCCAGAGTTGGAGAGTGTAGAAAGCTTTTAAAGTAAGTCAAGCTTGGTACATTTACAGAATACGAATCCAATCAGAGAAATAAGTCCGGGGGTTGTTTTGCTTCTTGTCATGCAGAGCTTCCGAGATGCTTGTGTATGCACAGAACTGGGCTGCCAAATCTTAAAATAGTGCCCTGCAATTGAGAAGTCTTTCTGATTGCATGTCACAGTCTGTGTCTGTGCAGCTATTCTTAAGGTTGTGATAGAAGAGCTGTTGTTGGTACCACTTAGGCACTGCTCCTTCCACCCTGTCACTACATGCAGCACGTGCTGTGGAAAGTCAGTGCTATCAAGCAAGAAGGTATTTGTCCTGCTGTAACAGTAACAGGAGGCAAGTCAGGCCTGAGTTAGCCTGGAGAAGGGAAACTTGGTCTCCCTTCATCTCTCAGGAGCAGATATTCTGAGGTTGACATCCCCCTAAGCACCTGATTCTGTTTGAAGTTTAGACTTTCAACATCTCTGTTTAGGAAACAGTGAGAGGTGAATGTAAATTCTGTTGTGATCAGTCGGTGTCTGGAGATTTCTGACATAGGACATACGACATTACCTGTGTCAAAGGTAATCAGTCAGCATTAAACTGATTTGAAACTTCAGAATAAAACCAGATGAGTATGTGGGTTATGTTCATCATTACCTCTTCTAAATTAAAAAAAATGAGGGCTCTGTGCTGTTTACTTTAAGAATCTAGTCTACTGAAAGGATGCCAAGAGGTAGCAGCTGAGATGTGTGAAATAGATCCTGGTGCTGTGGAGAATTAACACATGTTAAATGAGGTTTGGTTGTTTTCTGAAGGTTTCTTTCCTTTGGCATACACTGATTAACTGTGTAAAACATCTCCCCATTCAGCATCGTGATGATTCTGTGATAAATTCTGTGATAAATTGATTTTAAAAGATTTTTTTTTTTTTGAGTTAAGAAGCTGTAGTATTATTTGCAGGCAAGATTTTAAACAGAAAGAAATCTGTATTCACTAAAAGACAGATTGTGCCTTGTAACTTTTTTTAGTAGAAGGACTTCTTGAGGAGGCATAGAAGAAGTAGCAGTACATGTTAATTTGCTGTTTGAAGTTGTTGCCTGTAGGATGTCTTTGAAATGAAAGTTTGGGCTCTACTTGGTGTATTCTTTCCTTGAAAGTGATGAGGTCTGAACACTAGACTCCTAGATTTCAATTACACCTTGTGTTAATTTTCCTCCTGAAAACTGAAATTTGATTTCATCTCTAATTCCTTATATCTAAAATGGGATAACTTCATTTTATTGTCTTAACTCATTAAACTGTATCAAGTGTTTCAGTACAACCAAATACTATTATGAATGTTGAGACTTTTTTTCTCTTTTTTTCTGCACAGTGTTGACAATTTTGGACTTGGTCTTCTGCTTCAGACTAAGCAGATAAAGCGCATGATCTCATCATATGTGGGAGAGAACGCCGAATTTGAACGCCAGTATTTATCTGGGGAGCTTGAGGTTGAACTCACACCACAGGTACGAGTAGGTCTTTGGGAGACTGGTGGTTTCTTTTCATCTAAAATAGTGGTAATGATATGGTTTTCGTAAAGTGCTGTTTTAAAATTATTTGGCAGTCTGAGTGTTTTCTCTATATGTATATGTGCAGTAAAGACAGATGGTATCTGCCATCTTCAGATAATGAGCTGTAGCTGCTGGTCTGTTAAGAACTGACTACATTTGTTGTGCAAATTCCTTTTACAGCTTATTGCCTTATGTCCAATTCAACGGAATCATTGAATTGATTCAGTGATTTATGAATATAAATATTTCTCGTTGTACAATATTTGGGTTTGGTCGATCTCCTACATGGTAGAAAAGCACATGAGGCAGCCTTGCTTGCTGCTCTGGGCTGCATAGGGGGAAGGAGTCGGGTGATCCTGAGATTAGCAGGTTGGTCTCGTTTCTGTGATTATGGGGACGTGGCGCGTGCAGTGGCTGCCGCCTGGTGGCCAGGAAGCAAAAGAGGAGCTTTCAGTTCATTGCGAGACTTTAAAAGTTAAGAGAACCTTACTCTGCTATGCTCACCGGTTAAAACTCGGCTGAGCTCATCTCTCTCTAGTGTTACGACTTTACTATTTACAGATTTCCTTTTTAGCACCACAGTTGTCATTGTTTTAGTGCTGCAGGACTGCATGCATAGCCTGAATATGGTGAGATCTGTCAGAGTAGCAGCTATTGAGACCTGTTTTTGCAAAATTAGTAATATAACTTTAAAGTCTGCAGCATGTCACTGTGTGACATTTCCAAATTTCCATTTCTTCAAACATGTAACCTGCTGTGGACACTGCACTGACATTGACTGCACTGCAGATGCAGCGGAGCAATACCAGGGAGAATATGACCTGTGTTTTAGAGACTGCTAAGCCAGATAATTGCCAGTGATTATTTTTCTTGCTTTAAACTGAGAAAAATATTAATAAAATGTGTGGTAGGGCACACATGAAATGCAGACAAATATATGTTTTCTCCCCAAACTCCACGGTTGAAGCTGTGGAGGAATTTGGGGTGTTAGTATCTGTGATGTGGCTGCATGCAGAGGAGAGTCAGCGTGAATGCAAACACTGTGCCCCAGCTTCTTGGAAGCTACATTACTCCTGCTGCTTTGGCCATCAGCTGTGCATGCTTCTCTTGGCTTGGAAGGAGTTATTAAGTTTCTCCTGAGATGCTGGAGAATTATACATAAAGCTCCTATAAAAAGGAAAACCTCTTAGAATATGTATCCGGGTGGGGGAGAGAAAACTGTGTGCTCTTCTCAGAGTAATAGCTCAGCAAACAAAATTCAGGAAAGATTTTACAAAAGGCACAACAAAATGCTGAGGCCTGCGAGTCTGTTGAGAGTCTTTGTGCTGTTGAGTGATTCGTGGCCAAGTGTGATGCTTCTCTTGCCAAATCCTCTCTCAGTCCTGCAAAGGAAGAACTGATGGGAGGAAGAAATAGATGACGGTCAGCTGGGTTTGTAAGGCAAAACCCCAAATCATGGGGTGTAATGGAAGTGAAATGTGAGAGTTTGATTTGCCTTCTCCCTGTGGCTAAGCTCTTGAATGTGTTCCTCCGTAGGGGACGCTTGCTGAACGCATACGAGCAGGAGGAGCAGGAATCCCTGCATTTTACACCAGTACTGGCTATGGGACTCTGGTGCAGGAAGGGGGGGCTCCTATCAAATACAACACAGATGGTACAGTTGCCATTGCCAGCCAGCCAAGAGAGGTAAGGGGTAATTTTGGTGTGAGAAAGTTTTGAACCTGCGTTTCTTATGAATTTTCAGGTTAAATAGTAATGTAAGCTTCCCCAGGCCAAGCTTAACCTGGACATGTTGGATTAATACCATGCACGCATGTAATATTGCATGCATTAATTTACATGTCCTCTTATTTCTGCTCATTCCTATCATTCCTATCTCCCCTTGAAGTGTTAATAAAGAGACTTAGAATCAAGAAACTGATCCGGGTAAGAATCTTCCACTGAGTTATTCTTCACTTGACTTGGTTCTCTCAGCCGTTGTGAGGAAGAACTTCTTTACTGTGAGAATGACAGAGCCCTGGAACAGACTGCCCAGGGATGTAATTATTTTTACAAATGAATGTAGTTTTATGGAGCTGTAAAAAATATTAGCTATTTGTCAGTTATATTTTCTGACTTCGTGCACAATATCGTTAAAAATAATGATCAACCAAGCGAAGTTCAGACTGTCAGCTGAAATGAACAGATGATCTGCCTCAAATTTGGATTTGGGGGTTCTCTGCTGATGGGCGTGCTTCTCCCACAGTCGATAGGACCTTTTCAACAGCTTTGCTTTAGCACTTCAGTTTTAGTTAGCTGGTAAATGTACAACAGAAAGTGTGTTAAATTCCAGTAGATGGAGCAGTAGGAACATGCATCTGATTCTCACTGTGCTCCAGTGAAGAGGGACACTGAAGCATCTTTTATGTGTTTTACAGCTTTCCCATGCTTCTGGGACTAGATACTTAAAACTGTAATTTTTCAGATAAAACAGTGCATAGATGAAAAAAATCTAAATATAATAGACTGTGAAATTAATCCCATAAAATAAGTGTTATGTGAGAAATCTGTTTGGAGATACTCTTCAATAGTATGTTTTTCTCTATAGGTGAGAGAATTTGATGGCCGTCACTTTATTATGGAGAAGTCAATTACAGGAGATTTTGCTCTTGTGAAGGCTTGGAAGGCTGATCGTGCAGGAAACATCATTTTCAGGTATTGCTTGTTTACCAATAAGAAAAGATTCTCTAATGGTTTAGATAATAAAAGAGACTGCTGTCTCCTGTGTGATGGCAGAATAGTGTTTTACTGACTTTTCTTTCATTCCTATTGCATTTCCCTACTGTCAAATGATACTGCTATAGAAATAAAATATAATTGCTTTTTCTAATGACTTCTGAGAATTCAAATACAGCTGGTATTAACTACGAATACACTGGTAGTTAAAAATGAGCCATAGCAGATAAAAGCCAATATGTTGACTACAGAGAAATGTAATGACATTCACCTTGTGCTTTCCATGTGAGAGTTTGGAAATTGTTTCTTGGAGGTTCATACCTGTTGGAACAGAGAGGAGCTGAGCTTTTCCTGGCCAATAAATTATGAAAAAGCTTAATTCTGCCTCCAGAAAAGAGAGCATTTGAAATGTGTTTAATCTCCCTGGTGTAGAGGGTCATCATATCAATTTAAGCATCTTTTGTAGGGGAAAGCTTGCATTTGACTTTACAAGCTTAGAAAGGGCTTAACTTGTAGTGAAAAGTTTGTACTAATGATAACATTTATTTAGCTTGTTATACTGGTGCTCTGGTTTGTCCTAAGTTGAAGGACGACTTTGCTTATGTTTAATGTCTGTTTTTTATTTGTTTGTTTTATGGCTCTCAGATAAGAAGGTAAGTGCTATAGCAATCAGTTGCTGATTACTGCAAGAACGTGCCAAATGATGTAGTCTGCCTTTGTGTTTTAGAAGAAAAAAGGAACTGGGAAAACAACGATAACCGAATTGTCCAGAAAATATATAGATAATATATAAAAACAAATAATTTCTATATTAACAAGCATAAAATTGAAGGGAATTCCTTTACCTTCCCATGCGCCAGTGCTTGGTATATTGGATTTCCCACTGGAAAGACATGATTGCTTCTGATGGAAAATGGAACTTTCTTGTGCGCACACACATAACTTTGACTGTTAAACCAGGACATGAAACACTGAGAACGCTGGTTGTCTTTCTCCTTTGGTTTGTCTTCATCATTGATCTTAAGCCTCTCCTTCCTGTGCTTCTACCCAGTGTCTGTCCCCTGATCCTTATCTCTGAATTTCTTTCCTATCTCACTGATATGAAGTAACTGGGTTCTCGCGTTCCTCCCTTTTCTTGCATCCTTTGGTCTCCGATTCTCATGTTACCTCTCCATTCACCTGTTCCTTTCAGAAGTCCTCCCGTTCCTTTGGCCTTCACACAGTATAGTCCATACCAGAACCAGGTCTCCATCTGGAGACGTAAAATCTTAGCTACTCCTTTCAAATGCTTCCAAATGCTACTAATAAAAGATGGGAACATCAGCATGTAATGTCTTACTGCATGCATAGTAGTGCTGGTTTCAAAGAATTGCTCATAGTAAGTGGTGACCACTTCTTTTATTGATTTTCCCTTGTGGCCTAGAACAGTGAAACAAACGGGCTGTTCTCATAGCCTGCCAGAGACATCAGAGCGGAAATTGGAATAATCCAGAATATAACACTGTGAAATTTGTAACCTACAAACTGAAAAGGATTGTGTGTTTTTTGACACCCTGCTCCATTCTGTTTGTGTCAATGGAACCATTCTGTAGCTGTTTTTATCCAGTTTCCCTTTGCTGAGGGCTACCTGGGCTAGCACGGACTCGAGGCTTCCTCATGTCTCCACGGCTTCCACAGCAGTGGGGAATTATTTATAGTATATTTCCCATGACACTGATACCTGTGGTGCTAGTAGGAGTGGACTTAGAGTCAGCTGAGCTGTTAGTTACCCTCAGTTAAGAGCTTCCTTTACATCTAAAGGATGCACTTAAACTATACTTAAATAGACTCATTTGGACCACACAGGCCAGTGTAATTATTTTTTGTCTGGTCTTGTTCGTGAAGCCATGCTGATTTCATGGTGATCTTGTGTAGATCTTCAATGGTACCAGCTCCATAAGAAAGCAATTTTAAACAAGGGTTTTTACACACCGTTTTACGTCTGATTTCTCTTTTGTTCCATACAGTATGTTGTGGCTGCCTTCCCTCCAGATTTGTTTCTGCTGAGCAGACTTCTGCAGTGCAACCCCTGATTTATCCTCAGGCAGTCATTCTTAGTTGTAACGCATCATTACCAAGAGTAGTGTTCCAAGAACTTGATGAAATAATTCCACCTTGTTTCTCGGCTAGCTCTAAGGATGTGTCTATACACAGGGTGTAAAACCTCAGTAGTCTGGTACTAGGTGCTAGTTCTGCTTAGCCCAGCAGCTTGTCTCCAGGTCTTAGAGCTTCCTTGGAGAAGCTTTTCCTCTTAGGATGATGGCATGTGTGGGAATTGCACTTACTGTGGATGCAATCCTTTTTCATGGAGCACCATTCAGCTTTGGAGTTGTTCTGACCTGGTGTGCTCTCACCTTACAAGTGAAGTGTGGGTTTGTGCCATTAAAAAGATGCTTTTGACCTGGGGACAGAGAAATTGAAGGAGTATCTTGACTTAGGCCACTGCTATCATAGGCAGTCATGTCTGGTCATCTCTTCATCCTTTGAGTGGCTCTGAAATATGTTAAGTCAGCTCTCATCTGAAGTCATTACATCCCTAGGCCATTAGGTACCCGAATGCTGTACTTGGTTATTTTACTTTCCTATGAACTGCTCTGCTCTCTCTCCTGCATTTAGGAGGAAAGTTGCTGAGGTGCCTGGAGGTCGTTGCTGGAACCTTGGTATCCAGTAAAGAATCTTTCTGGCTAAGGTACCATTCCTTGCTGAGTCTAGTGATCCAGTAAGGTTACTTTAGCATGACAAGTTAGGCTCAGCTAGCAAGTTTCTGGATTTCAAAACAGAAAATTTGTGGAAAAAAAATATTTTGTGTTGGAAAGCAAGTTTAGTGTTTTTGTCTTTCCCCTCTCCCCTCTTTTTGTCTGAGTTGGTGTGTTCTTCAGAATAAAGACTTTTGAGACAAGTTTGATCTTACAGAAAACTACTTTCTCTGAAGTAATTTTACTAACTCGAGACCATATCAAAATGAGGGCAGCTTTATGACTAGAGTGGCAATCAAGCCCATTAACTCTTCTTAACTTGTGCTTGGATTTTTTTCTTCTTGGAACTTTCTCCTATTTGAAAATAATTTTGTATGAGTTTCTTACACAGGCAGAGCAGCCAGTGAGATCTTGTGACAGTCTTTGACTCAGAAGGACAGTCATTTGGGATCAAATGCTGGATTCCTTGCTGCCACTTTCACCCTCATCTATCTGTATCCCTCAGTTTTAGTTCAGCTTTTGTAACTTTGCATCTCATCCAAGTCACCAACTAATGTTGTATTCATGCACTGACAGAAGAATAAAAACTTAAATCTTTTATGCCTTCCTCTTCTTACAATTCTTTCACGTTTGCACAGTCTCAGAGGGGACAACCAGACAAAAAACCTTGTCTCTCCTTAGCCTCTGTTAGAGGCTTTACTCTTGCTGTGTTCCTTGGGCTGCAGTTTTCATTTTCTGCTTCCATGTTAGAGATCGTCTTAAAACTTCCTGGTAGATTTTGCGTCTCAGCATTTGTCCGACTCCCTCCTTCCCCGAAACCACGAGAGGGCAGCAGCGCCCAAAGGTTCAGCATCTCTATAACAGTAGGAACGGGACCTGGAAAAAAGGATGAAGAAATGAGAAAAATAGAGCTGAGGAGAGAGATGAAAAAAAAAAAAAAGGCTTATATAGAAAAGTAAAAATGAGGCTTAAGCAAACCAAGGTCTTTCCTTTTTATCTGGAGAGGAATTCCATTCAGGATATGGAGCACAGAAGTTCCTGCCTAACGTAGCTCACGGCAAACACTTGAAACTCAGTTGCATGCATTTTGGTGAAAAAAAAAAAAAGAATGGTATTTTTTAAAAAGAGGAGAAAAAATGAGATGCTATCAGTGGAACTCCACCCAAAAGGATGTATCACAGATGCAAACATTATGCTGCACAGCTGTTTGCTCTCTGCAAAATAAGAGGCTGATATGAGTCTTCTGTTGCTCCTTGAGTCCAGCAGGATCTGGGTGCAGATCCTGGCATAGTTACTTGTATCTTGTGTTCCTTTTATGTGGACTACTATCAGAGGCTTTTTAGCAAGTGCCAAAACTGGCACTTTTTTAAGCTTTTTTAATCAAGAGAATTGGTTTAGATTTATTCTTGGGCGGAATGCTACCCAAAGTCCATATAGCTGCCTAGACTGAATTATGAAGGCATATGTGGGATTTGAGAGGTTTCTGCTGCTCTTGGATCTGACAAGCAAAGATAGCAGTAGCATACTCAATTTCATTAAAATAATGTGCTGATTGAAACTTCAAAGGAGCTGAAGTTAATACTTGCCATGTAGCAAAATACAATTTAATTTCATATGCATTCTACACTATTCTGGAATATTTTTCCTATTTTTACTAGTTTCTTGGCTATTTGGATTTGTGGTGCTTATTCTACAGAGATACTTGCCGTAGTTAATTCTGAGAGGTGTTTCCCTGTAGGTTTGCAGTTTTCAGTATTATATATGTATTTTTTTCTTTCACAGGAAAACTGCAAGGAACTTCAACCAACCTATGTGCAAAGCTGCCAAGACAACTGTGGTGGAGGTAAGGAGCTGAAATGCAGCAAGTCCTAGTGGGAACAAACCCCCTTGGTTTGTGTGGCATTTTGGGGACAGAGTTCCTTTCCTTGGCTGATTTTGGTGGATTACATACTATGGACAATGGTTGAATTGTTTTTTTGTTTTGCTAGTGGTAGGAGTAGCCAGTTCATGATGCTCAATTTCAATGATTAGTTTATGGGAGTTCCTCCAGTTACTGTTTTTCTAGTCCTGGCCAGGCCTTTGTATTCACTGTGATTGCCCTTTGGGAGGGAGAATATAGAGCAGGCTTCAAATATGTAGAAGGATGTTAAAATAAAAGATTATGTGGATAAAAGAAAAAATATTAAGCTTGGGCTTCACCTTAGAAGAATTGTATGCAAAACTTCCTGACAATAGAGAACAAATACATACCAGCCTAGACTGAGCAGATCATGGAGCTTTCACAGTGGAGGTCTTTAAAAGAGATAAATATCAGTCATGACAGAGAGATTTGGTCATACTTCCAGTAAAAGCATGGACTGTATGATCTAGAAGTTTCTTTCAGTCTCTGTTACCCTCTTCTCCCCTCTTTTTTTGGTCATTTTTCCTTTTTGTCTAAAAATAAAAGGTTTTAAAGGTGTGGAACTGTCTACACTGGAAATATATTGGTGACTGAAGAGTTGCTAAGACAAAATAATGTCTAAAAGGTAGATTACTGTACTGGCATTTTCTCTCTAAATAAGATTTTGCAATAAAATCTAGTTTAATAAGTTCTAAATGGAAGAAGCTTTTTTTTTTCTTAAAAACTTATCTGGAAAAGATGTTTGTTATATAAACATCTCTGTTTAATTCATTTTGGAACTTGAGTTATTTCTTTGTTTTGCACAGAGCTTCTTCAAACAATACTCTGTGATTTCACTTAGAATTTGTTGCTTGAAATACAGTGACAATTCAGCAACAATATATGAATTTTCACAATTGGTTTCAAAGAAAGGCTTAAAATATTTTTTCTATTCAAAAATGAAATAAAGAATCCTTCATCATTTCTTTTGCTTCTATTCACTTGCCCTTCATACTTTGTTCATACTCTAGTGTTTAGAGAATTTAAGTAGATCAAAGCCTTCCACCTACATTCCATCTCATTCTTTCTACTGTTCTTTCCACATATGATGGGGTAGAATTTTCTTGTCAGTGAACAGTAATTATGTGACATCCTTCTTGCTATAATTTCACTTAGGAGTATTTAGTAGCTCTGCCGTGAACGATGTCCACCTTGAATTTGTTGCATTTTCAATACCATTTAAAACCTGATAGGCTTTTTCAGAATAGCACACTAATATTATTTTTCCACTTTATTTTTTATGGACAAGTTAACAGGCAGAAAAGCAAAACTAGGGGGTTAGGGAAAGCAAGCTTTTCAAACCAAACACAGTGCCTTGTTAGCTGAGCTTATACATGCCTTACTTCCAGATTGAATCCTGTGTGTTGTGCTAGGAATTGAGAGCTCGGCTCTTAGGCATTAGAAATATCTCGGTGTGGCATCTGGACCATCCTGGGCACTGAATGCCGTCAGCCTGCAGACACCCACAGCTCATCACTGGGCAGCTGAGGAGGCCCAAGAGAGTTGCACCCCCGTTTGCCCCTTGTCTCCGATACTACTGCTTCCTTAGGATTTTTTTTATTCCACCGGTCTTTGCCCAGATTTCTTTTAGTTTCTGATCATTGATTAAAAACCTGGAATGTCATTGAGCACAGTGAGGTCCCTGTCAAGGAGAATATAAACCACTGGAAATCCTATCTCAGGATATCTCTTAATGCAATGAAAGTGGGAAGTGTATTGGGAATTGACTGCTTTTGTTAACCTGTCCTTTTAAAGATGAAATACACAGGCAAAACTATACTTTTATTTATTTTTTAATGCATTAAACTGGTTATTCCCTAGTTTAGGTCACTCTGTTGTAGCTGAAATGTGGACATTTAATAAGGCACTTAATTTTTGTAAGAGTTCAAAGGTGAGGGAGATTGGCAGCATTTAGGAATGTGGAGAATAAAAGCAAAGAGACTGAAAAGGAAAGCGAGAGGAGAAAGAGGGGAGAAAAAAAAAAAAAAAAAAAAAAAGGAAGACCCAAACGCTGGTTGCTGTCACTTGCATAAAAATGTTACCATGTTGTAAGGAATCATACTGTCTGTGCATAGAGAGACTCCCAAGGGAAATAAATCTGTTCTGTTACCAGTCATGTCTGTGACACCTCGTTGAGGGCTGGTGGTTTCAGAATTTCCTTAGAGCAAATTTCAGATGAAAGTACCTGACCCTCAGCCTTGTTTGTGTGAGCAAGTAAAACGGTCAGATGTAGCTGTACTGAACTAAATGCGGAGATTAGAAATGTGTTGAATGTAACCTTCTGCCAAAGGCAATACAGGAGGCTTGCAGGCCTCAAATTTTGGCACTGTTTGGTTTGCTTTTGTTTTTCTAAGTGTGGAATGAAACCTAGTAACATGCGAGATAGTAAGGGTCCTTGCTGAGGCCTAGATAACTGTAGAGGGCTGGTGATGCGGTATCTAGAGGAATGTGTAAAGAGGATGCTTTAAAGATGACCAGTTCTGAATGTCAAAAACAAATTTTAACAAAAAGGCATGATCCATGTTATCTGTAAGGTATTTGTTGCGGAGAAAGCAGTTAAATAATCCAGCAAGGTTAGTGTTGCACTCTCAAAAGACGCTGTATTTGGTATATTCACATCTCATACATCTTGTGTGGGCACTTGCAGTTAGAGCCCTAGCTCTGCATGCGGACCCGGGCCCTGCTGGGCACGTTCTGTCCGAGTCCTTCGGGTCGACTTTCAGAGCTGTAAATTACACTGCTCTGGCATAGACACTCCTGGGGCAAGGACAAGGGAGCTGGGAAATTAGGCAATCTTTAAAAAAAAAAAAAAAAAAAAAAAAAAAAAAAAAAAAAAAAAAAAAAAAAAAAAAAAAAAAAAAAAAAAAAATTAAAAAAGGTACTCAAGTTCTATACGAGCCCTGAACATCTGTACAGAGGCCGAGAAAGGACTTAATGTGAAGAAATGTGCGGGTTTGTGTGGCCTTGCACACACAGCAGCATTTCAGATGCTGTCTCCTGCATGAGAGATTTGCCTGCTGACTTTCTTGCTCTTAGGCCTCTCGGCAGGTCCATGCCCCACGTTAGGAATTGTGTGGTAAGAAAAGACATGTTTCAGGAAGGGCCTTTGGGTGTGTGGTGGCCGGGACGCGAGATCTGCGAGCAGTGACCCGCTGGGGACAGTGTTGGCTGCGGTGCTTCTTTTCAGAAGCAAATCCCAAGGAAACCCAAAGCCCCAGGAAGAAAAGCATGATGTTATTGGGGCGGGTGTGAGTGTCCTGACAACACAGGAGAGGTGGAGGGTGGTTTATTCAGGCTCTGACTGCCCCAGAGAGCACATCAGCATCCGTAATGGCCATAAACATCCCCAAGCTGATGGCTGTTCACTGCCGCGGTTGCTCTTTGCTGAGAGACCTGCAGAATATTATTCCTGTTGTTCGGCTTTAGGTCTCAGCCACTACCACGGTATAAATGTTTGATAGTAGTAATATTCTAATAGTCAATATGTTTAAAAATATTTATAGACAGGCTGTTTGGATATCCACTTTGAATAATTTTTTTTGTTCAGCCTGCAAGAGGATGGCCAAATACATCTCCCCGTGTAAACAGCATTTCCACCTCAAGCAATATCAGGGGAGGAAAGAGGAGAGTGTACTTTCTCATACAAACGCATTAAATAAAAGTCATTAAGCCCTGCGTCTTATCTCTGGTTGCCTGGCAACGGCAGGGCCGTCAGCGGCGCCATTACCGCAGGTCCGGGCGGCGGCGCCGCGCTGAGGGGCAGCAGCAGCCGCAGCCGCGCGGGAGGCCTTCGGAGCCCCTTGTCTGCGCTCGGTCGTGCCGGTGCTTCGCTGAGAAAAGGAGCGGCGTTTTTTGAGACTGATTCTCCAACATTTTTAACACCAACATGGCTTTCCTCAGTTGCATAAGTTCTTGGCTGAGAAAATTTTTCAGAAAATTTTTCAGTTTGTCTTTTTTTTTTTCCTGTAAAAAGCCTCTAGACTGTATTTGAAGGCAGAATAAGAATCTAAATCTTTTTTTTTTTTTTTTTTTTTTCCTCCCCTCACCTGAGTGCCCCAGCCATGGGACTTAAAACTCTACTGTAGTGCAGGAAAGACATCTGAAATGGGAGTGGGCACTGATTCTGCGTGGGCATGTATTCTGAGGGACCAAAGTCAGTGTTTGGGGCCCAGGAGGACAGGATGCCCCTGTGTTTTGGCTTCAGTGCAAACGCTTTCAGCACCGGGATGGCTACTGAGGGGGAAGCCCAGCAAATTTCTGTGCAGGACAGGTTTTTGAGAATCCCATTTGGTACAGGGTGGATATTGAGCTGCTTGGTCCAGCTACACTGTCATAAGTTATGGCACAAGCAGCAAGAGAATTCCAGCTGCCATAGTAATTTGTTAGGATGAGTATGGAAAACTGGATGTTAAGCTCCTAGCGAGTAGGCAGGACTGAGACTGCATGGTTGGGTTTACGTGCCTAAGTTCTGGCTAAATCCTGCATCAGAGGTGTTTGTCAGTCTGCATTTAGCTAAACTTAAAATTCATAAGGTGAGTCTAAGTGTAGGATATGGACATCCATTATAATCTGTTTTTTCACATGGAAATGATTAGAGGGAACACCTGAGGGGGAGCAGCTACAGAACAGCTGTGAGATACAAGCTCATGATCCTTAGAAGGCACAGAAGGGAGAAGAGCAGCATTGCAGGAATGGCTTTCAGGAACACTGACCTCATAAGCTTGTAGTATGGTAGACAAAGGCTTCTAGGAGGTAAAAAGTAGTTAAGGACAGACCTTGTTAAGGGCTCCAGAGCAGACTTTCCCACAGAGAGGAGGTGTTGGAAGAGCAGCAGAAGGAGAATGTAAGGTCATTGCCCTTGTCGCTATCACCTCAAACACAGAAACAAAAAGTCATGGAAACTGACACTGAAGTCAGGTTTCTGAGGAGGACCATTTGGGGGGGAAAAAAAAAAAAAAAAAAAAAAAAGCCTGAGCAGATACGTTCAAATTCAGAAAACTCCAGACCATCACTGCTGATAGCATCAGACATGCATGAAGGTAGCAAGATGTTCTTAGGGAAGGATATGCATAGAGAGCTGGAAGACCAAGGGCACTGAGGCACTGATATCCCACTGCTAGATTTGAGGGGGTGGAAATGACCAGCGCAGGGTACAAAGACGACTGAAGTGTTTAATGCCTTTGCTGCTTCAGACTTCAGTTATGTTAAAAGCAGTTTGATGGCTGATGTTATTTCTGTGGTGCCAATCTTACAAGGTCCAGGAACAAGGCTGAGATGGAAGCTGAAATGCAAGGAAAGCTCCTCGAATCATTTACACTGCTTTGCTGCAGTACCTTGAGTTTCTTCCTCATCCGTCCCCAAAAGTCCACATGTAGACTTGCATTTTTTTAATTGCTTTTATTTCCTTCAATTGTATTTGATTCGTGTGTGTGTGTTAATGAAAAGGCAAGACAGAACAACAGCAACTAAGCATTTTTACAGGCATTATGCAGACAGTCTCCTGGGGATTGGAGAAGCATTGGAATGTACTGGGCTAGAAGGCACTTTGTAAGGTAGTTCTTTTTACACTTAGTTAACATGCTTTGATTTTCAAGAGAAGAAACTTCTTTAATACTCAAAGTAAATTAGACATTTTTTTTCTGTTCATTTTCTTTATATATAACCTTTAATTATGTGGATTCTGATTTGGTAATCAAAGTAGCTGAAGTATGAATGTTGGGTTAATTGTTTAAAATTAACAGCAGATCAAAATGTTGCTAGTCGCTGACTTCAGTTTTGCCTGCACACCACATTGTGCTGAGGGTTGAACTTGTCATTTCAAATTGATTCTTGAATGACTATCATAAGCTTTAGGTATTCAGCTTTAGAAGTTCATTGCAGAAAGGGTGAAGATAATTTTCAATGAAAAAAGTCCTTGAATCCTTGCCTTGTGTTAAGAACAAATATGACAGTTAATATGCTAAAGTAGTTTGAGGTAGATCAGGTACATATTATAGATTACCAGACAATGTGCTGTGGATACTGAGGGATAGCTTCTGCTTGCTCATAGAGCTAAATTACTATTTTTTAAAATAATAATAAGTTGGTAGAAAGCACAGCCTGCTGGGCATTTAAGGAGTATTTCATTAACAGGACTCATGTTCCATGTCATGAGTAGCTGCAAATGGATAGGGCTTTAAAATGCTCCAGGTTGCAGTTTCCTTTGTATGTACTACAGTGAATTCATTATGGTTCTTATGCCTTGCTTTGCGAAATGTGTATTCATCGGACGTTTTTTCATTTTAAATCACATTTCACATGAGTAATAGTTAGAAAAAATTGATACATGATAGTTTGAGGCATAATTCAAGGAACTTATATCCATATGTATAGATCCAAATTATGTATTTCCTTTCTGTTTAAGTGTTTTGTCTTTAAGCAGTAATGTTTTTTGTGTTACAAATAACTTTTTTTAGTTCTTAATGGAGTTTGAATATAGTAAGAAGAGTTTGACATTAAAACTCAAAGCCTTAAAAGAAGGTAGTTCACAGTGTGAGTGGCAACCTACAGATGTGAAACAAATGCCTTTTTACAAATGCTCAAAATACTGAGATTTGAAAAGTTGCAGCCTTGCAACTGTTCCTGCTGTGAGAATTTTGCAATAGTCATTCCGAATAGCAGCTCAGATTTTAATTTTCTGTTGCAGCATCCTTCCTTAAAAAAATAATTATTCAGTGAACAAAGTGAGGATTAAAGACGAGTAAGGGATTAAGATATCAAGGCTGCCTTGACGTCATATATTGCTGTCTCTTCATTTGTGAGAAGGCAGAGAAAGACACATATTGAAACAGGAGATTGTTTTAAGATTTATGGGGTTTTTGTTGTTGTTTTTTATTTGTGTAGGAACAGTTCCCCTTCTTGTCAATCTTTACAATAAGTCAAAGGTATTTGATTTTTTTTTTCTCTCCCTTGTTGAAAGAAGCAGGAAAAGCAAAGTTGGGACAAATATATTCCTCATAAAAATGAGGGCTGTATTTAGCACATGTAAGCTAAGCTAATGAGCTAAGGAAGGCTCTCCTGTAACTGCTGAATTATTTCTCTTATTTGTGCATATGTATTTTGAATTTTGACAGGGTTTTTTGGTTAACACGGGATTCTAAACATGACAACTGGCAATTTCCAACTTGCATATTTATCCTTAAGACTTTTAAGGTACCAGATTGCTCAGGCACTCAGAGCCTCAAGGGCTGTAAATGAGACCCAGGCACATCTAGCTGTTAGTTTTTAAGTGAACTAAGTCTCTTTTTTTTTTAAGTCTCTCTTTTTTTTTTTAATAGTTTCAGATACTGTTTTTTTTTCCACTAGTACTTTCAAAATAGACACAAATGATTTTTATGCTTTTTTTTTTTTTAAAAAAAAAACCTCTTTGAAATTCAGGCTGGCAGCCGATATATGGATGTATCTTATGGTTCACCTGGCTTCTTTTAAGTGATTTGAAGTTTTTTTTTGGCCTTTTCTTTTGCCATGGCTTTGTTGTGTTTTGTTTGCTTGTTTTGCCACCAGTGATCAGAAAAAATCCCCTCGTTTCCCAAGCAGCCTGTCCCTTCATTCTCTTGAGCTGTCTAGATACGTGTTCAGTTTCTTCCAGCATTCATGTATTGAGAGAAGCAGAAAAACAAAGCTTTTTGAGAGAATTTTTCAGAGTGTATTGAGAGAAGCGGAAAAATAAGCAGAAAAACAAAAGAACTAGTCCGATTTTATGACTCTAGACCTAAGGTACCAGCTGTGCTAAATCAAACCATGGTGCTGTAGAAACTATCTGCTGCTCGTGATGAATTCCAGCAGATCCCACCTGCTGTCCAGACACATCTGACTTGGTCAAGAGCCAGACGACTCGAGAGGAAGGGCAGGACACATCAGTTACATGAAGGTGTCCACCCAGCCACCCACCTCAAGGCGATGTCTAGACTTTCAGACACAAGAAGAGCAGAAATTGCTAAATGAATAAAGGTTTCTGTAAAACCTGTGGTTTTTTTTTAATGTGTATGAGATTAGATACCTCAGATTAATGCTTTTCTATTTTTGATGGAGACGGAGGAAGGATTTCTTAGGGATTGTATTAGCTTCTTGTGCTTCAGCTATTATTACCTCAACAGAATAGAAAGCTTGGTGTGACTGAGAGGTTACACATGATACTTGTTATGACTTTGAATATCAGATTTGCTAAAGACAATTCTTCACAGCTTTTGGAAGCTAATAAAGCAGATTTTTTTTTATTAGGTTCTGATAAACAATTCTTTTTCCTTCAGTGAGGGTTTAGTTTTGATACATTTGTGTCAGTTTCAGCTTTAAAAGGTATTTTCAAATCTGTTTGGAAGATTAAAAATCTTCCTTCAGCAATTAAAATTACTTTCATATTGCTTTTGAAAGTAAACCTTAAATTTATCTCCTGACCTTTGAGTTATATGCCTTTGAAGGTGCAGGAGATGAGAGATCCCCTTCAGTCTCTCATCACTTGCCATTCCTCTGAGTAAGAAAATACAAGTCTACTTGTTCAGGTTTCTGTTCCTCCTGATAATTTATGAGTTATTTTAATAAAGGGGACAGTTAATTATTTTTGCTGTCTAATCAGTTCAGAGGTTTTCATTCTAATATGTTTTGCAAATAAGTAATTCCAGTCCCTCACTGCTTATTAAAGCAACAAAACTTTTATTTGCAAAAATGTTAAATTGTATCACTTTAATAGTTGATATTGTGAGCAGCTGTTCTATAGGGATAGGACCTGCTTGGCATTAATTGGCATGTGCACCTGGTACAGATTAAGTAGATTCTTTTTGCCATTAGTTGGCATTTAATGAATAAGGAATTTTTTGGTGGATTGTGGGTTTTCTGTTTGTGCCTCCCTGCCTCCCCGCTCCTGGCCTATTATGTTGGTTATTTGCAAAATAATTATGTAATATAAGCTAAAATCTATTTTCCAAAATTGCCTTCCAGGCCAGGAGAAAGTGCTTTTGTAACTATTGAGTGTAGATGGTTATTTTTCACTTTGTTTTAAGTACTGAACACAAATTGTGTGCTTGCTAATTAATAGGTGATAACATAATTATGTGCCAGTTTCTGTTGCGCTGCTAGTTGAGCAAAGTAAAATTAAGTATTGAACAATATGAAATCACCTCATTTTATCAGGGGAGTGCGAGCTGCAAAAGGTACTTGATTATAACCTGGATGGGTTCATTGGTGACATATCCAAACAGGCAGATTTTAAAGAGGATTTTGGAAGTGATCACCTCCTGAAGTAAGTCTTTATTGTGAGAATGTTTACAGCTTCTAGCAGCATGAGGAGTATCTCCAGAAGTACCACCTTGTCTTTTAAGTCTCTTGTGTTTTTCTTTCCATATTAAAGAATTGTACTGTCGTTAGCTTATAGTTTACTTGTGTGGAAACTGAGGCATATGAGTAAAGTATCTGAGAGCATTTCTCTGATTAGAACACATAATTAGGCTGCAAAGATAAGTAAAAAGTGAAATATTCAAAGCCCTTTTTGTAATTCCTGGTAAGTGTTTTGGTGTGGGTTAGTATGATATTACTATCCCCTTGCCTATATTTGGTCAAGTGCTCATTACCTTATTGGAAGTTCATAATCTTTCAGGTTCAATTTCCCTCTCTAAGAGCTTTTGTAAATTCTGAAGTAAAACTTTAGGAGAATAAGCTGAATTTCTATAAGCAAAAATAAACTAACTGCTTGCTTAAAAAGGGAAGATTGGATGTAAATTACAGAAGGAAGTGATATTTTGAAACAAGTGACCATTGATTCTGTGACTGCTGATACGCAAAGGAATGGCAGAAGGCTCTTGTGAATCACAGCAGAGCAGCTTTTGTGGTTTGGGTGGATTGCAGATAAACCAGTATTCAGAAATGATTGAATTCATTCATTCTGCCCTCATTGTTTGCAGGCCTTTGCTAGCTAGGCATCTTTACAAGGATGCTTGCATAGAGGAAGAAAACTGATACTGTGAAGCTCTAGAAACAACAAAAGGGTTTTCTCACATCAGGAGTCAGAGCCTTCCGGAGAGAGGAACCGCGGCCTGTGCATCCTCTCCGAGTTACTTTTGAGCTTTATCTGTTTAGCAGAGAGGTACAAACCTTCTATTTCCTGCCACTTTGTGGGTGAAGGTGAGATTTAAAATGATCACATGTGATCAAGGCAGTCTAAATGATAGGAAAATATTTTCACTCACTAATTAAAAAACAAAATACAGGAGGTTCTCTGCCCTGCTTGCTTCCCTCTGTACACACTGCCAGACTTCATGGTGTGTCTCCCAGACAGTTTGTTGGATGATGATGTTTGATGTTTACAAGGATTCTTCTGTGCATGACAAAGTAAAGCCTGAGGCAAGGTGAATCAGGGAAAGAAGGAACGGAAGGATAAGTAAAATGAAAAATAGAGCAGGAAGAAAAGAAATTGTGAAACTGATGCACAGTGTCCTAGTTGTTCATGTAAATGATTTCCTAGCTGTTTACAGGAGATTAATGCTTAGATAGGGCAGGCCTTAAAGAAGAGACTCACCTGCAAGGCGACTGGACGCTCCCAGTTATGAAACTATTATTTTGGGGTTGTCATTCTTACCTGGAGAGATGCTTGGACGGGGTCTGGCAGTGGTCGCAGCAGTGCCGTGTACAAAGTTCGGTTCCCTCAGGCCCCGTCTTGCTTGCAGTCCTGGGTGATATACATTCTTGTAAACATTACAAGTAAATTCACAATGCCTTTTCAAAAATCCATTTTACTGCTTTAAGGACATTTCCAATCTGTTTAATTTTAATTATAGTTGGTACTTGTTTCATAACGGTAGAATGTGGAAATTGCAAAACAGCGGCAGAATCCAAGAGTGTTTGGGGACTGCCTGTGAACGTGAAGATGTTTCAGTATCTAAGCGTCCTGGGCGCTTTCAAAATCCCTAGGATAAAATATGTTTTGTTTGTCTCCATAGACACATACTTATTTAGGACATCATACTGGGAAAATAAATGTGTTGGCGGTTCTTACGAAGAAAAGGTGTCATGCTGATTGCTGCTTCCAGAAGCTAAAATTCTGAACAGTTAGGGGATGGGGGTGATAAATGATAAAACGTGGTATTGTTTGTTAAATTATTTATTCTGTGTATTGTAAGGGCAGGGGGGGAGAACACTGTGTCAAGCTTTCTGACAGCATAATTCTGTTAAGTCAGCTGAACTCTGCCAGCGAGGATTTGGGTTTTATAATACCAGCTACTGAAGCAGATTAAAGTAATTCTTTTACAACAAGACTCAAATCATTAGCAATTAGTATTCCCAAGACCTCATTTTTCACCTGATAAATGAAGACAAATGCTAATTAGAAAAGGTGAGTTTGGGAATTGAACTGGTAGCAGATCATCTGCTTGTATATGGCTTAATGGAGGAGTCTTTTTCCCCCCTTTAGATCTTGCTCTGGCAGTAGTGAGTACTCGGGGAACATCCTTGTGCACATCAGGGCTTCTTCATTTATGCCAAATTTGCCTTGGTCTCCACTTGTATATTCATGTATAAAATAGTAGTAGCCTTAGCTACTAATAGTAGCCAGGTTAGTGAGATAGGGCCTTAATGCACTGTACCATTTTTCCTGCATGAAATGTTTTGAATTTTTATAATCCTAAATTGATTGTCTCTCTATTTTGTAAAAATAGACACAGCTTTTCACTTTATGGATGTGTAATGTTGATATTAGTGACAACTATGGCTCCTATCCCTGTGGTTGCTGTATTCTCTTCCTGACAACCTTCTCTTTAGAGAACCTGCCTCTTGTCTTTCCCTGTGTGCTTACTCCGTGGTTCCTTTCGGGGTCAGCTGGGAATGATCCAATGATCATTTGTCTGTTAATTTTGCCCTCTGCTGCTTTTTGCGGTGGGTTGCTTTGTTTATTTATTGTCACTGCAAGGCACAGGAGGAAGGTAATTGTCCATCAGATGTACTATGGATTTTATTATCGATCACACATTGTGCAATAGCAATAGGATGTCAAATAGGATTTTAAGTTCTTTAGTGTTGCTTCACTGTCGATGGCTGCTAAGTGATGCAGCGCTACTGAGACACTGTATTCTGGGTCCTTTTGGGTTCCTAAGCTTCTTTTTAAGTATTTCTAAAAATCTAACTAGTTTCTGATAACATAGTTCAAAGCCGTTTGATTTTCTGTTGAGTAGATTTTTTTCAGACATTATTTGCTTAGCATTATTTATTATATTATCATATATATTAGAATATATTATTATATCATTATAATAACATATACATTTTATACATAATCTATATAATATATTAATATATTATATATTACTATATTAATACATTGTATATTATATATTTTAATTACAATATATATTATTACTTATTATTTATTTGCTTTCCATGAGTGCCATTTTGAGCTGTATCTCTGTTTCACTATAGATCCTATTTTGCTTGCCATTAATCATTGCCTTTCACATATTTTCAGCATTATCACTGAGTGTGGTACAATGCAGTATAACTCACTACAGCTTCTGAGTTTTTAGGGTTAAAATTTGTGCTTCTTGTTTATACTCTGGCTTCTTGCCAGCAGTGTGTTGTTTCCTCCTGTTTACGTGTAAACTAATTATATTTACAAAGACCTCTGATGTCAGTACCCATAGTATATTTCTCTAAGGTGGCTTTATATATTTTGGGCTGTTAGAACATCAACTTCTTTGAATTTATATATAGGAATAGCCTTGAACTGAACAAAAAACAAGCAAACAAAAGTCAGCTGCAGTTTGCTGAATGTGATAGAAGAAATGTAAGGATCTCAAAGAGCCTATATTACATGATATTTCAGATATTTCTATTTTGTCCCATTATTTGTGTCTTCTTTACGGTGGACTTGATCCATTGTATATTTAATTTGTATATGTAATTTGAGTTTTCATGGTCAATAAAACCGTTGAATCAGTAAATATTTTCTTTTTCTCTTCTTTCTATGTAGGTAGAAGAAATTGTTGATATAGGAGCATTTGCGCCAGAAGACATCCATGTGCCCAAAATCTATGTTGATCGTCTCATTCAGGGGGAGAAGTTTGAGAAGAGAATTGAAGTAAGTAGATCAGCTTCTAGGTAACAACATATTTCAGATTTTTTTGTTTGTTTACAGATTTTTTTTTCTCTCTCCACTAAGTGTTAGTGGTGAGGAAGCAGCATGAAAAAGACCTGCCAAGCATCACTAAGTATTGGAGAATAGTAGGTCAATAGTGGGGGTTGACAAATAAGTCTTGTGTGTCTAGCCTCAGCCTCGCTGGTTGGGATCTCGAATTTGTTAGAGTAGCTGCCTGTGGTTTTAAAAGACTTCATAAGAGCTGGAAATTTGTTGACGGGAAATCCATACTCCCTCCTTCTCCCTGCTCACCCTCTGTAGACACTGTGAGGAATGTCTGCACTGAGAACTGGCTCTGCCAGATACCTTTCCTCAGCTGGAGAGCCTGTTTGTGCCGTGCCCTGGGATGCATTGTAAAGGTCGTAGAGTCAATATGTTTGGAAAAGACCTTCCTATTCTTTAACAAAGAACTTTTTTTTTTTTTTATCAGTGGCATTTCAGGTCTAAATGCAAGATGAAAATCGATATTAAAAATTGCAGCAGTAATATTCCAACACTGAAAAAATCCAAGAAATTGATGATTATGTATTTTCTTTCTTTTCCTTTTTTTTTTTTCTCTGTTTCTTTGCCTCCCTCAAGCAATGTGCCAATGCTCATTTTGGTTATGTGACAATGTACTTAAATTGCAATTGAAAATTCTGTATTTCTCCAATATCTCCATACTCTGGAGGTAGAAATTATTCGAAATGGCATTAGAAGAACTAGTGGAGAGGAGGAATAATATAAGGGAAAAATCTTTAGAAGAAAGAAATTGTAGTAATTACACTTTTATTATTAAAATTAAGTCACAAAGTCCTAGAAAGATATACAAGCCCTTTTAATTGGGTAAAGTCATATTGGGAGTGTTAGGTTATAAAGGTTTGTTTTTTTTTTTTTCTTTTTCTTTCCTTTTCTCCCTTCCTCTTCCATCTGCTCATCCTGCAAAGACATATTGCCTCGTTGAGTGCCAATCCGGAAAAAGATGCATCAGACCTCTTTTTTATTCTTTGCACATGTTGTGTGAGACCCTGTTCCTTCCTTTTGAATGGATGCAATAACTGCATTAAAAATCCTTTCACCTTTCATGGAAGAAAATCATTTCACATTTATTGAACTGCTGCTCTTATTGCAGTTTGGCACTGCATAAATAGGTGAGTCCCCAGGAAATGCCTCTATACAAAAATACATAAGTTCACAGAATCACAGAATGGTTGAGGTTGGAAAGGACCTCTAGAGATCATCTGTTATCTGTGATTTTCTTTGACTTATCTGCGTAAGCGGGGACTTCCCTGATGTTAACTGCTCCCTTTTATACACTTAAAAGGATGTGAGAGACAGAAAGAAGAGAGCTTTTATAAACTGCACAGCAAAGTTGCAGCAGAGATTAACTTTGTGTCCCTGGAATTGTGTAATCCAGCAGTGGTGCACTCATAAATGGAAGTAAAAGGAGGAAATGGCAGATTCAGTGATTTGCTTATATGTGAGGAAAGAGGCTGTACATTATAAAAGCATAGATTATGATAACTGGTAAAGGATAGGAAACGAGGAATAAGTAGAAGATAGTTTGTCATAATTCCTACTGGTTTTAAATAGCATTTCCTGTCTAATTGGACTCAGACTTGGTCCCTCTAGTGGAAGTGCCTGTGTCCTGTTTCCTGTTCAACCTTCCATTTGCTGCAGAGAAATCCTCTGTAGTCCGTCTTACTTTTGCATAACTGTCAAGTAAAGCAATTACAGAGAAAATAGTCAAAACACACAAAAAAATCAGTACAATGAAATTTCAAGTAGGTGGGAAAAGGGAAATACAATTATGAATTTTATCTAAATATGAAACTTATTTAATTCAGTTTTCTGCAGCTGGCCTCCGTTCTTTAAGGAAGCATCTCTTCAGCACAAACTCATTGGCTTCAAAAGCAGCAAACAAAATTCCGGAAAATATTTTTGTGGCAAAGATTTTCTCAATGGAGTAATCTGAACAGTGCCTATGAAGAAGACCTTAAGATCTTTTCAGAATTTTTTTTTGGCATTCCGTTGTGAAAACGGTACTATCTAATAGGGTCTGTAGGATAGCTTTTATATGAATTTAATAAATTCTGTCTTTCGTACAATTCCTGTAATTCTGATTAGTTTACCCTTATAAAATTGTTCAGAGGTTTTGAAGATACTCCAGATTTCATATAAAAACCGATCTGTGCATTAGAATACTAAGTAGAAAACAATTAGAAGCTTGCAGTGCGGGAGAAGAACCTCTTTCAAATGGATCAAGAACCTTAGTATTTCAAGTTGGAAAAAAGAATAATTGCTCTTTTCTTTCAAGAATTCTTGTCCGTTAGAGTTCTGCTCCTAGAATACATGCAACAATTCACACAAAGTAAATAATTTGGCTCAATTGTCAGGAGACTCTGCAGTTTGTCCTTGTAGTTTTCCATGTACAGCAGAAAGGGTGGAGATCTGGAGCTGATTCAGAAGTCCCTGGGAGTAGCTGCCAGATGTTGAGACTAAGGGTCACCAGGGCCATGGAGACGGCACATCCTGAAGACTTGATATTACAGTATGGTTGGTAACTGCCTTCTCATAGCAGGCATTCTAATTTCCAGTATAGAAATATCTTCTAAATGTGCTAAACCTCTCTGAGCATAGCTATCTTAAATGTTTTTATGTATATGAATATGTTTGTGTGTATATATATATATATACATATAAATATGTATGTCCCTAAACAGTCATTAGCTCCATAAGTTCTAGTTGAATAAATGCGAAGGTGGCTAAAAGGATTTAATTTGAACAGCTTGTAACTCATTCTTAGAAGCTGAAGATTCACTTATGATATCTGCAAGGATATTGGCTATCCATAACCTTGTCTACAAAAGCTGCAGCTGAAGGTAATCCTGCATGATAGTGTACTATTAAGGTAACATGCTGATGTCCTTATTCCTTAAAGTGCATGGAGCAATGCTTCCTGACCTGAAGGGAAAGAAAACTCATATGAACATGCTGGTTTGTGTGGAGCTGTGTGACAGCTATGGGCAAAATTCCTCTTTTTAAAAAGCTGCATGAGGGAAATCCATGGCGAAAGGATGAAAGTCTGAGTTTTTCTTATTAGTTGAGTCAATGTTACGCCTTCTGTAGAGGTAGTGATCACTGGCAAGTGATGTAGAGATTAAATTGCTGAAAACTTTGAGATCTGACAGTGTTCATCTGTGACTGTCCATAAGGAAATGGGCTCCCAATATAAGAAGAAAAAGGCACCAAAAAGGTTGTTGCACGATGGTGAAAAGGAACAGGGGATGATCTTGCCTAGTTTGTTCTTGATGACCTGGGGTGTAGCAGGGAATGTGAGGACATATGGGACATGCAACCTGGTGTGGCCCAGAACAGTCTGAAGCAGTGCATGTGAGAAAGGCACAAAGAAGAGAATCCATGTACACCATCACTTAGAAAAAGGTTTTATGAACTCTTCGGATGTGGCATTTTCACTGATATGTGATTTGGAAAGCATCAGCTTGAGGACAGGAAATCACAGGGAATGCCTTTTGGAAAGATTTGTGTAAAAGTGTATTTGAAACTTAGTTGTTTAGCTCTTTACATGACTGGTGTCATATACACGTGTCTCATGCACGTAGACCTAGATTAGCACCATTGAGCTGAATAAATGCAGAGAGAGGGCAGTATCTGCATTTATCTGATTTATCCTGCATTTTAGTCCAACATTTTAAAAATGTAGAAATGTACAAATGAATCTCAGACTTGTTAGTATCTGCACTAATGCCTGATGCTCTTTCTGTCTTCTTCTATAATATAATATATTTTGATATGTAATATGTTCTATATAACTAGCTGTGTCTGTATATCATTTATCCACTCAGCTATGGCAACGCAGACAAAGAAATAACTTTCCTCTCAGGCTGTCATTGGGATACTTGGTGACTCCATTGATTTAGACAGGACTGAACTGGAGAAAGGATTTTTTTTAAGTCAGATTGTTAGCCTTATTCTTAGCCCAGGTATCTCAGAACAATCATAAATTTGGCTTTCACGTCTAGGAAGCAAGAGTTTGGGTGCCAATATTTGCTTATGATTATTTTTATTTTCTCTTGCAGCGCTTATCGATCCGAAAGCCTGAAGATTCAAAAGCCAAACAGAAACAAGGAGACAACGTGAGGGAGAGGATCATCAGACGAGCAGCTTTGGAGTTTGAGGATGGCATGTATGGTATCCTCTGGATGTGCTATAGGTTAAAGCTGTAGTGGTTCCATATAGCAGCCACAGCTGTTCTGTCTAATGTGAGCTGATTTTTGTGTGTGTTCTTTGTGTTGCCTAGCACATGGATTTATACCATTTTATTAATGTCCTATTGAAATGGGATGTTAACATGCATAGAACCTGAAAGCCTTACTCTGGGGCATCCAGAGTGTTTGTTAGCAGTTGAATGTTTCATAAGTATGTCTTGAAAAAGGACACCAGAAAAGAAGATTACTTGGACTGTTTTTAGCATGTGAAGCATTGGCAGACTGCAACTAGGCAGTCCAAATGCCAAAGTAATGCAGTACAAATGTGAGGCATCTAACTGAAAAATACAATGTGAAGAGAGCACGTCTAGTCTAACTGTAGTGTAATGGTGACTTTGTCAATTTACTAGTTTGCAGTAACTGTCTTCCCTGTTTGCCTTGACCAATTCACTCAGCAAATCTGGGGATTGGAATCCCGCTGTTGGCCAGTAACTTCATCAGTCCAGATATAACCGTGCACTTGCAGAGTGAAAATGGAGTCCTGGGTTTGGTAAGAACGTGTCGCTGTCGCTGGTGATTGACTGCAGGGCACACACTCTGCTCTGCTGCTGGGTTTTCATCTCCCTACCACCTTCATTATAGCTTATAGTCCGTGTGCTGAAAAGCCTGCTCAAAGAGCAAGCAAATATTACATGATTCTGTAATTCTCCTTGAGTCTTTGTGGAAGTGCTTGTTTCAGGGTTATGGTGTTATTTTCTTAAAATTAAACACTCTTAATGTTTTTTTACTGGGGTTGGAACATTCTCTAGTTTTTAAGACCAGGCATTGGTAGCTTATTAAACCTAAGTTACTTAAAACTTAAACATTACTTCCACTGTGATAAAAAACTTTATTAAATTACATTTGCATACCTCTCCTTGTCAGAAAATTCCTCTCCTTGCGTACCTCTCCTTGTCACAAAATACTTGTCATTTTGTGAAAACAGCTCTGTGGTTATTTAATAATTCCAACAGCCAGCAGCAATATCTTCATCAGTCCTGCTAGGTTAGTTAATAATTTTGACTTGTATACGTAGGATAGTGTTGTGCCAGAGAGGGAAAACAAACAAACAAATAAAAAAAAAAACCTAACCCAAACCTGCAAGTTGGTTATGATCTGCCTTCAGGAGTAGGCATTAGGAACAATGAAGCAGTTATGAATTGTATCTCAAAGGTATTTTAATATGGAGCTGACATATATGTCTGTTTTGTTGTCAGGGTCCTTATCCACTTGAAAATGAAGTGGATCCAGACCTGATTAATGCAGGTAAAATATTTTAAATAAATTTCATTTATGGGAAACATTTATTCACTGTAACTGTAGAATTCTTCTTTGGACTCAGTATTTGAACCAGATTTCCGATCTGTTAAGTTACAAATAAATGTGTTAATATATTTGACTACTTTTAGTATTTGAAACGATAGTTGGTTTTCATCAATATAGATGTTTCATATCTGGTTAGAGATTATGCCTAGGTACGTGTTAGTAGCTACTCTAGGAAACTTTCACAGCCTAGGCCAGTACAGGATCAAATTTTTCAGAGGTGAGATTGTTTTGTGAGGGGCATGTGGATTTTTTTTCCATCTGCTTCTCATACTGTGTGTCTTCTAGAAGATGTTTTTTGTAGTGATTCTGGTCTAGGATACAGCTTTCAAAGTGGTTGAATTCTTCCAAAGTAGGGACTTAGGTAAGTAATACCCAATTATATCTTTGGAGAGGGAGCTGTAGCCAGAGCAGGGGTAATTTTTCTTTCTCAGTGTCACCTTTGCTTTACAGTCTCTTTATCTCCAGTTTTTCATGACTGGCTGCTCATTTCAGCCATGGTTGTTGCTCTGACCAATTCAAAGAATTGGCAGCAGAGGAAACAGAGGGCTCTGGGTGGAGTTAAAAATTAGGTACCTGCAGATGATTTATGCAGTGGGCACTGACTGATTTTTTTTGTGCTCTATTGCTTGACCCAGGAACCATCAAAAGAACAGATTTTTTTGTTGGTTCTTTTTTTTTGTGCACATAATTGACACTTTTAGTCCACTCCTTTATTTTCCCATTTTCTATATCATTGTCACACTAGACTGTGTTAGACCATGTAGCATCTGGTCCACTCGCTCTTTCTTGTAACCCTTCTATCTCTGCCCCTTACTTTCCCTGTGGATAGAACAGAAAGTTGAAAGGTTTTTCTAATCTTTGGCTTCAGTGATGTCTTGCCTGGGACTGCTAATGGTTGAACTGTAGGCAAGGCTGTGATAAAAACTGTCATGTAAACTACTCCACAATTCATCGTGATTGATTAGGAAGTACGATCAGGTCCATAGTTGTTCAAAATCTACAGGAATTAAGATTAAAAAAAAATCTTAATGACTATAATACCTGTGACTGCATTTATGGAAGACACAAAACATGTACAAACAATAGCTTATTTCTTTTACAGGAAAGGAGACAGTCACTGTTCTTCCAGGCTCTTCCTATTTCTCTAGTGATGAATCATTTGCCATGATAAGAGGGTAAGTAACAACAGAAACATATAGTCTTTGAAACATGAAAGGGATAAACTGAGGCAGTGACTGAGCTCTTTGGTAATTCTTCAAAATGAGATCAGTGTTTAACAACCTGTAAAATGATCATGGACTTGCTCAGTGACAGTTTACAAAGAGTTAGGTCTGGCTATTGGAAATTGGAATACCCTGTAACTAATAGAGACCATACTGATATTCATGTCTTGCACCACCTGGCCTTATATAAACACATTGATAACTATGTTTTAACAAATACTTTTTGGTGATTTCCAAGTATCTAATCTGACCTTGCTCACTGTCTTGTTGCTTAGTCTGCAACTGCAGTCGTCATTCCACGCTGCTAATGGAAATGCGCCATCTGCACCTGTTTTTTGTTGGGGAAGGAGGTTGGATGCAAACAAACGCTAAATCTTAATGGCTCTGGAAAGATGATGAGTACATATAAATATATGAAGGAGTGCACTTAAAATATGAGTTCAGAGCTGATTGACTCTGCATGCAATTAAGCAAAACCAGGCAAAAATAATATTATTTTGAAGCTCAGTAGGCAAACAGAAGAGTTTGCATCAGTGATACATCTAGGAAAAACAAACAGTTGCAGGTGTGAAACCTGCCTTCTGCTTCTGTGGTGTTACCACCATTTTTTACATTGATGTAATCAGAGTGTGAGGTAAAAGATTTGTGGACTGTTACTTGAACACAATATGTTAATTACAAACTTTGCTTCTGCAACTAGAGGCCATGTTGACCTGACAATGCTTGGAGCTATGCAGGTGTCCAAGTATGGTGACCTGGCCAACTGGATGATTCCTGTAAGTAGACACTTGTTCTTGTCACTGCACTGTGTTTAGGATAATACAGGTGTATTGGTAGCCGAGAGTCAGGCAAAGGAGCTAAGAGATGAAGCAAAAGTGACTTTGTGAAGCTCTATGCAATAAAAGAGAGATGTTTCCAGCTTTAAGGTTTACACTGCATTTCTTGGTATTGTTGCAAGCAGGCAGTCAAATCTTAAGAGTCAGCCCTCTGAAATAATGTTTGTGTTAAGCATAATGTGTGAGGAACCAAACATGATAAAGGTTAGCATTTTTAATTCCTTTTGGTTTAAGTCTTTAAATTGGCATGGTTTTGGGCTGAGGATTGGGGCTTTCTCGTGAGAAAGCAGCAATTCTCTTAGGGTTTCCTAAGAAGAGCAAGAGCTTGAGCAAAGATGAGAGTGCCCATGCTTCTCAAAGGTGTGATATAAATAGGTAACTGTTTAAAAGTTATGTTCATTAAACTATGCTCTTCAAAAGGGTAGATAGAAATAAATCTAAGTAATATATACCGTTAGTCCAATAGTGCAGATATAGGTCACTGAGAAACGCGGTGGGGTGTTTTTTCCTTTACATTAATTTAAGATGTTCTTTTCTCTTTCCTGCTTTTATTTGGTGAGTAGCTTTGCATTGGTCAAAGCACTTTCTTACTTTAACTTGTCATGACTGTGATGTCTTACACAAACGTGAAGTACTCATTTATATAATGACTAGAAAAAAAGATTTTGAATTATTGCATCCTTTGTTGAATTGATTTTTCAAGATAGACTAGAAAAAAATATAACTGACTTATTACAGCATAAGCCCAGCTAATAATTTACTTTACTTGTGGGTAGTATTTAGAAACATTCTTACAGGTGCGATTGAAGATGTTTTCAATCCATGCATCTTCCTAAGTTTCAGTTACCAGATAATTCTGTGCTTCATTTGAGCTGTCTTAAGACCAATATTTTTTTATACTTTTGCAAACTCAAAGTCAGTTAATAAACTGAATTGCAAATGGTTCTTTATATTCAAGATTACTTACCTTGTGACTTTCTTCTTGGCCTGTTTCTTTGTCCTGCAAAAGCTCAGTTAAATGTTCCTCTGCTCAGGATAGCCTTCTTCTTACTCAAGCTCCTTCTGAGAGATATAGCAGAAAGCAAAAGGAGGTGGGTTGAATTCTAGGCAGGAAGAATTGCTTTGTTTGCTCTATTGTTGCCATTGTAAATTGAAAGGGCAAGAGCAACATCTTCAAAATACAGAAGTGAACAAATGATAAATAGGGGTCCCTGCTTGACAGCATTCTTGACCATCTAGCAAAAAATACACATGCAGTGATATTTCACAGAGCTGAAATGTCTGAAAACAGGCATTCATGATTCATCAGTGGACAGATTTTAATGTCAAAGATCCATGTAATTTTATCTGACCATATTATGTTTCACACAGATGGATCTGTACTGCGGCCAAAAGCTTTTATTTAACTCGAGCATTCATTCTTGAAAAGCAAACGGAGCTAGGAAGGTTCCCTGCAATAATTGCAGCGCTTTCTTCACTCTTATCTGCCGATTTCTAACAGAGGAAAGTGCTGTGCGTAAAGGAAGATAAATGAGACAATATTCAAAGTACATGCAGGAAGCCAAGCTATTTGTTTACTTACAGGAGATTCTTCTTAAACAGAGGCATTTATTGATAGATTTTTTTTCATTAAAAATCACCCCTGTGACACCAGAGGCTTTGCCTTGTTATTTGTTCTGCTTGTTTTGTTTTAACCGTTGCTTTTATTTAAAATTTTAGCATGAGAGAATTTCTTTTACTCCAAAGAGCTCAGAGGAAACAGTTTTCCATAGTCTAAAGGAAGGAACGAAAGACAAGATGTAGAAACCACGAAAGTGAAGGACTATTGTGGCTTGCACATCATTAGTGAGAAGGTAAAAGACTTCTGGATAAAGGATATGGAAAGGCTGAGGGATAAAGGACATGGAAAGGCTGAGGTACTGAACAGCTTTGCTTTATTTTGCTGCTGGTGTCTGTGGCTGGCGGAGCAATGCTGGGGAGTACCCACTGTGCAAGAGGATTGATTTAGGGAGACCTTCCCCCACCCCCCAAAGAATTAAAACCCCCCAAACTTTGGGTTTTCAAACCAGGAGCCTTTAGTTCTAAATGTCCTGACTTGGAGTAGGCAAATTTCAAGGATTAAAGTGTTAATACTGAAGTAAATGGAATAGAAAGAAAGAATTCCAGAAATTCTAGAGCTTTATCAGAGATTGTCTGAAAAGAAACCACGAGGAAACCCATTCACATTTATTAATAAATCTTTTAATTTGCTATCTGTAGAGGTCAGTATAACCTAGGACATTAGGATTACAATTATGTACATTAAATGGTAGATTTTTTTATAGGGATTCAATGTACGTCTTTTTTGTACAGTTCTGGACTTTTGAGCACAAGATGAACTGCAGACTCACCAGCTGAATCATTTGTGAGCCTGCCATGCAAGTGGCCTGTGGCAGAGGCCAGCAGAACTGCAGGGGGAATGCAAAAATGTTGCTCATCTTTTTTATTTATTTGTAGCATCTGCTCTAAGAGCAGAGGGCTCCAAAGCAACACGTTTTCTGACTTGACATGGTCATTGCTGATGATGGGAAGAAGGGTCCCTCGATTGCTCAGAGCATTGCAGCTCCTTCTCTAAGGAGTCCCAGTACAGGCTTTTAGACCTTGGCTTATGTGGGAGGATATTTAACAAAGCTGGTCTGCATTTTGACCCCAAACACGTGGTTTGCCAAGCATCTCCATCCAGCATCTCTTGTGCTGGGTTCATTGAACTGTCTGCATTTGGTTCTTGCTCCCAAGTTGAACAGCACGAAGTAGCAAAAATTTTCTGAGAAATATTTCTCTTTTTTTTATATATATAGTTGTCAGTAAAATAATGATTGAAGCACTGCAGATTAGGCAACTAAATTCTGTATAAATAGCAAACATGCAGGTTAATTGTGTGTAATGAGTGTACGCATCTGCCAGCACTAATGTTAAATTGTCTGTCTAGGACATTCCTGAGTATAGGGCTTAAAATGTAGTAGCTTAACAGTGAGGAAGGTCAGGACCCTTGTATAAGCTCAGGAAGGGAGAATGCAGGGAGGAAGGGGACAGGCTGTTTTCACTGGTGGCCGGAGATAGGACGGGGGGTAATGGCCATAAGCTGGAGCACAGGAAGTTCTGTCTCCAGGTGAGGAGGAACTTGTTTACTGTGAGGGTGACAGAGCAGTGGAACAGGCTGCCCAGGGGGGTTGTGGAGTCTCCTTCTCTGGAGGTCTTCAAAACCCGCCTGGATGCCACCCTGTGCCACATGCTCTAGGTGTGCCTGCTTGAGCAGGAAGGTTGGACTAGATGATCTCTAGAGGTCCCTTCCAACCTTGAATATTCTGTGATTCTGTGACCCACAGTTACCTAGAATCTCCTTTGAAATTTAGGTACCACTGTGATATTATTTGAATATAAAGTGACATTTTGTGGAGTGCCTTGGAATGAACGCTACCGTCGTATTATCAGCTTACTGTTTCTCTCCCCAAAAGCATGTGCCTGGTTTTTCAAGTTTAGTTTAAGCTAGCAGCACTAATGTAGTGGGGAGCTTACAAAGCTCAACTAAAAAGAGCATAAAAAGATGTAAACCTTTTAAAAATGTGAAATGTACAGTTCCTGTCCCAACTAGTACCTGACACTGAGTCCCACTTAGCTTTTATCAGCGATCTCACATCACAGCTGGTTGTTGCAGTTGGTTTCCAGGAAGAGTCAATATTTCTTTGTGTGACCCGATGCATTTTACAAAGTATTCAAATAAAACAGTCTGGCTTATGTCAGGTGCAATCAAATGTACTATTAAAATTTAACAAAAATAGAAATTGCCCATTGCTCATAGGTGTGCAGTGTTTGTAAGTGGTAAGACTGTTTTGCTCTGCATGCTTATTGTAGACTAAAAAAGCAAGTGTCTTTTGAGGATTTTTTTTGTGGGGTATCTCAATTCAAATTTAGAGTTCTAAGATCAATAGATGCACTGAGAGCTGCATGACTTGGGATATTCCTCAAAACATAAACTTGGCTAGTTAAGGCTTTAGTTATTTGCTTTGCCTAAAGAAGAGAAGCAGGTGGATTGATTTGATTGTCCCAAAGTCCTTTACACCTTGTATTTTATTGCTTCTGAGCACAGGTAGGGTTGAAATTCCCTGTCACGGTCCTGTGTGACATCTCCAGCAGCAGATTTTCTTTATCCTTCAACTGTACTTATTTCTTCATGAATTTCCAAGCTGCTGTAGCTCTTCACTATTGAACAGAATTACAAAGCCTGGAAAATGAATTGATGACATTATTAGGGAAGATATATTGATAGCATAATCCCCAATGCAAACATATTTTGAGCTAATGAGAAGCTAGTGCCTCAGCTTCAGCAGCTCTGCATTATTTTGCCTGCCAGTGAGAGGTCACTGCAGCCTCTGCAAGGACTCTGTATTCCAGGATGGGATGCAGAGTTAACCAAGCAGTGCCAGGAAATTAAGTGCAGAGCTAAATCCTGTCATCCCTTTGGATTTGTACTTACAAAGGAATACTCAGGAGGGGGTGAGGACAAAAGTCGGAAATCTTTCAGGTGATTAATACTAAATATTAGTATGAAATCTGGGAAACCATGTGAGTTTACAGATATAGAAAGTGGTGATTCATTCTTCACTCGGCAAACAATAAGAAAATAACATTTTCTATATGTATTCCCTTCATTATGCTAAACAGATTTCCAGTAAGTTGCTGGCTTAACAATTTAAGGAGACTCCTATAAGCTTTGTATCACAAACCACTTGTATGGCTGCTAGTAAGATAATGGATAACATAGGAATCAAAAGGAAGTGTAAGAGAAATATTCTACATGGGGAAGTTTCCGTGTCATTTAACCATATGCTTTTAGGTTGTGTATGTAAAACGGCCATCCAAATATTTCTTTACAAGTTACATTTTAAATTCCAAAAAACAGTCAGTTAAAAGAGAGAAAATATAAAATATGTGAGACAGACTTTAGTTTCTTTTAATCTGTAAAACTCCTTGCCTCAGGCTTCCTTCTAACCTTCCCTATCACCCTAATAACATGAAATTCTCCTCTCAACAGCTCAGGAGTGACATACAATAAGTTGTCACCGAACTTGATTTTGGGCATCTCGTGTTTGCCAGCTGTCCCAAAGTGCCTGCTGGGCTCAAACTGATAGAAAGGACTAAAAGCACAAAGTTCTTATCCAAGAAGTGTGCCAAGTCTGGACTTTTTAGCTCCAGAGATCAGATGCATTTTATTTAAGGTGGCAGAAGCAGGCAGGGCAGAATTTCAATGAATGGTGCAGCGTTACAGAGAATAAAAAAGCAGAGGAGCACCAGGCTGCTGTGGTAACAGGTGCGATTTTGTCACTGTTTTAAAGACGGATGAGGCACAGAAGCAGAAAATGTTACTTGTTTTGAGGGACAAACAGAAGTGAATACTGATCCAAATTCATTTATTTACCCATGTTCCAAAATGACATCCAAAGACATCTGGAATGAAATAAGCAGAACAGTTTGTGCTGATACAGTGATACAAGCTGTGGTTTTCAAAACTGGCAGGTGGAGAGTTTGAGAGCACTTGGATGTTTTTGTTATGTTTGCATAAGGAGAGATTCCTTGGAGGGAATAGTGGTATTTCTGTCACCATGAGAATGAATGCTTTGCTTCTGTAATGTCAAAACCACTGGAACTAAATGCATCTTTCTTCTGTGTCAGGGCTCCCATTAACTCAGTAGTACTACTTAGATTTAAGTTAAACCCTGGAACATCAAGCATGTCAACTGGTCCATGTACTACTCTATTCTTCCACTATTTGCATTACAAAGAGCTTAGAATGTGACACATATTTTCTCTACTGAAACTGTTTGGATCTAAATATGGTAGTAAAATGTGTGGCCTTTCTATGCAGAAAGAAGATGAACATATTTTCCTGTCAATGCAGCCAGTATGATCTGTCTGTTCACAGTAAAAACGTTAAGCTCCTTTTACATGTTTCGTTTCAGGGCAAGATGGTGAAAGGCATGGGGGGTGCCATGGACCTGGTATCCAGCGCACAGACCAAGGTGGTTGTCACCATGGAGCATTCGGCCAAGGTAACGCTCTGCTGCTTCCCCCAAAGCAGATAGTTAGTGCTGTCCGGATAAAAAGATTGCATTGATCGTCCCTCCTTGCAAGGGTTTGACACTTCTGCTTTTAGCTATTATGGAGATCCAAGAGGGAGCTGGTGTGCTTCCTTGCCTCTTCTAAGCGAACTATTCACCCTGGAAAAATGGAATATGAATTTGGTATTCAATAGCTTCAATAGCTGCACACATTTTTTTTTTAGTTATATTCACTGAGAGTGGTAGTCAGCAGAGCTGCAGTAAATGCTGCCTAGGCTTTTTGCTCTTTAGCTCAGGAAAATTGGAAAAATGAAGTTTCCCATGGCTAAAAACTTGCTATGAAGAAAAGATATTTATCTTTGAAGCTGCCAGTCAAATTGAAACTGACCGTCTGATAAAATAGGTCTTTTTGACATATGATATAGACTGCCTTACATATTTTATTATTATGTGATAGAAATTAGTCTGGAGAACTTTTTGCAGGGGAGATTTGCAGAGATAAACAGCCTCACACAGAAAACCATAGGGGCCTTCTCATTTGAAACTTCTAAAACGGGGCTGTCTAGAATATGAGAAAAATGGACTGAAGGACCAGATCTGTCTTCTGAGAGAACTGGAATAGACCTTTAAAAAATAACCTTTTGTTCTCTTTACATGTTTCTGTTATTCCAAATCTGTTGTATGTCTGCAATAAGAACTAATTATGTGAGAGTCAGTTGTGTATGTGTAAGATTTATATCCCTGTCAGAACATTATCAGGCAAGCTTAAGAAGTTTTCATGGCAGAAAATGTGAAAGTTAAATATAACAGCAGTTACATTTTTATTTTTAAATCAGATTTAAGGAATGAATTTTCACTTTCAAAAAAAACCAAAACTATTAAATAGTGCAACCTCTGTATTTTCATCTGAGATGTGGTCTCAAGGGGCCACTTTTCAGTAACAGGACTGAGACTGACCCAACAGCACATGCCAAAATGCTGATTCATCTATGTGTCTTTCTGCTCTACCACAGCCCCACAAAAACTGGATGTGCAGTTACCCATTTGCTGAGACACCCATTTCAGGCATTGCTGTCATCAGAATTCATTTTGATTTCTACCTTCCAGAGGCTGTGGAACTCGGTTAGGGCTCTGAGTCCCCACGCAGGGCAGCAGGGGGTGCCATTTTGTCTCTTTGAAATATTATTAGCAAAGGGTTTTTGCAGTAAAGTGCTTGCAACCATTACTTGTTGTCAGGAGGAGTGCTGTGAAACCTGAGAGGAATGGAAACACACATAGGTTCACTGTTATAAACACTCCAGGCATAGGCTTAGTTATTTTCAAGTTTATAAACCTAATTTGGGTAATTAGGTGTAAGGATGGCCGGTGTACACTTCTTGAAAGCCTAGTATGTGCCTTCATATAGTATCCCTTCTGCTCCTGTATTTTGTCAGAGAGCACTGCAAAAAAATAAATTTTTCCTTATATGCTTAGTTAAAAATGGAGGCTACTGGTATTCTTGGAGCTCTTTTCTGTGACTTCTTCATAATTCTTCCAGAAGTGAAAAGGCTGAGATACGTAAATCTTCTGTTCAGAAATCAAAAGCTGTTGTTACAGTTTTGAGATGTTCTCTTTTTTCTTTTTTTTTCTTTTTTCCTTTTTTTTTTCTCCTTTTTTTTGGCATACATAAACACATTTAGAGCACCTGCAACACCAATTCTGAAAGTCAGAAGCCTTTTATTGGAGTGATTACTACTTGCAAAGCTGATTTTATATTCAGGTCCTTTTATTTCTTTCTTCCAAAGATTTTTCTCACAAACTGTTATTTCCTCTGTGTCTAGGAAGCAGCGCCTGCATCTCAGAAACAGCTTTTGTCTTGCACATGCTTCAGGAGCAAAGTGTGCTACTGAGTGCAAGGAATGTCTGCATGTGCTGTGAGAATGCGCTGGCCGACACAGGGGTGTATAGATAAGAAGCTTGAGGATAAATTGGCTCTATTCTTATGGGTGTTTGTTTTGTTTTCCCAATAAATAATTACCTATTTTTAGGTAATTCTTATTTAAAGCCACTTGTAGATCAACCTCAAGAGCTGATGGCTTGGAAGGCTATAGGATGTGTACGGTACTGTCAGTGATCATGTTCCAGAGTTACTGCAGTATATAGTTCTTACCAGTTGTGTCCAACCTGTGATCTTATAATGGATCTTTTGATCCTTTTCAAGTTTCTTCTTATTAATAGTGATAGCTTGTTAAACTGTAAAATACAATTTCTTAGAATTTACAAGTGCAGTCTCTGTTCCCTATACACGTGGCAGTTTTTAAAGGTAACAAGATTTTGAATCCTTGCAGTGAATGTAAGACACGACTCGTGCTTCAGTTATGAAGGTGAACCTAATATCTCGCAACACTTAAAGAAATACTCCAAGGATTTTCCCTTTTTTTCAAACTCTGCTGTAAATTACAAACAAAACTAGACACCCTCTGCTTCACATTCTTTCAATAGCAGTGCTAATATTTAATTTGATAACATGAAATGACTTTTGTAGAAGAATTTGGCTTAAGAAAGAGATCATAGAGGTAGGGCAGCACGGAAATGTGTCAAGCAGGGACATGAGAAGATGGGTGCAGGGCATTTGGTCACTGCCTTGCAAGGAACTGTTGGGAGCCGAGGAGCAGCTTGAAAACAGAACAGGCAACTAATGAAGTTGTGGATCGTTGTAGGAGCTCAAAGAATTACGTTTATCTGGGAGTGATTAAACTGATTCATGAGGCCGGGTTCATCAGTGACAAATAAACAGGATTGTCCAGAGGCGACTTCCATCTTGGGAAATCCATAAATCACAGCAGGTTGGGACCAGGAGGACTCCCGTGCAAGGGGTGGTGCTATTTGTGCTTCACAGTTTTAGGCCACAGTGAGAAACTTGGCAAATGCTTCAGCCTAACCCATTATGGTAATTCTTTGATGTACTTTTTTTACCATTTTTTTATAATACTCATGAAGAGCAGTAGTAAAGCAGAATAGTAGGGTTTTTAATGTAGTGAACAGATGCTGTGCCCAAATTGCTAAATATTGCTATAAACTTCCTTATTTATAGGAGAAATAAAAAGTTTTTATCCCATACCAACCCTGGCCCTTTTGGCAGAAAACAGTAAAAGTACTGGCTGGGAATGGCTGCGTTTTGTGAAATATAGAAACTCCTTTTAAACATGTGATTTATGTCTGATTGAAACATGGAAATACTCTTTTCCGTTATTGTGAATACTTTTGACTTTGATGCATTGCAGAAGATAAAGGATTTTTTTTTGTTGTTGTTCAGCAAAGGATTTTTATTTAAAGCAAAGGGAAATACCTTACCGCACAAAGATCTTCCCTGAATTTATCTGAGCGAGCCCTTTATGTATGTAGACTGTAAAAATGCACGCACTTCCATCTGCATTCCCATCCTGGAGGTGCCCTGGGTGCTCAGATCATGATAGATGAGGAGTAAAAGTCACCTTTAGTGCTACATGGTAGTATAATAATCTTCAGATCAACTGCTGAGAAGCTGGAATGTGTCAGTGCTCGGGGGCACAGGGACCATTGAAGTGTCCCCTCCTCGAGTCCGTGTGTTGCAGGCTCAATCCCAGGAAGGGATATTGGACATCACCTGCCTGTACACCTCATACCCTATTGGAGGCATTAAAAATAGCACAGATTAATCTTCTCTCTTGGGAAAAGAGAGCAAGAAGGTCCTTGGGATGGATATGATAAAAGCTGATTGATTGCAAGTAATGCTCTATCCCAAGTCCTCATTTTCCCCAAGAGCAAGAAGGTTTCCGTTTCATCAGGGTAGCTGCCTTCATATGAGATGTGGATCTTGGCCGCATAATTGGAATGAAGAAATAGTTCTTCACGGAAGATAAATTTAAAATCACACAGATTGCTCATTTTGGCATTACTCAGGAATCAAAGTGGCTGAGGATTGGTTGCCCAGTTTATATTAAAGCTTAAGACAAGCTGATGATTGTAAATGAAAATAAATTTAGAAAAGCATTCAGATGATTAAAGTAGACTCACTACACTCCGAGATCTTTGGATGCATAACTGAAAATTAATTAGAGAAAAAACAGAAAAAGTACGTGATAATGGGCAAGATGTGCACTTCATGCTAGCTCTATAAATCACCTATAAATGCCTATAAATAGTGACTGAAAGTGCAGTGATCCATCCAGTGATCCATCCATTTTGTACCCATTCAGAGCTCTTTCAACCTACTATGATTTGGCAGAATGTAAAGCCATCTGTGAAGAAAAAGAGAAGAAAAATAAGCAGGAAAAAAAAGCAGAAGAAAAAGCTTCCCTTCGAAATGACACCTTTTCATTAGATGACACGTCTCAAAGGATTCAGTGCAGCCGAGTTTTGTGTCCCAGGAAGGAAGTGCCTGAAAGTAAAATGTTGGGATGTTTTTTGCCTTTCTCTAATTCGCCCTTGAGATGTCATCAGTGATGTTCCATCTGTCTCCCTCCCATTCCAGTAGGATAGAAGAAAATCCCCAGCAGAAGTATCCCTAACTTCCCAACCCCAAAACCCACTTGATGCTTCTTGATTCTTGATTCTTCCCAACCCCAAAACCCACTTGGTGATTCACCCACTTGGTGAAACCCACCGGGAGATTCTTACTAGTCCTCACACTTTATGTGGGATTTAAGTAAGAACTGTCCCAAATTGTTTGTGAATATAATCTGCCATAAAGAATTCTAACAGTGTGCTGAGTCCTGCAGAGTTTCAATAAGGCTGAGTGTTTTCAGCTGTGATTTTCCTTTTCTTATGTTCTCATATTTGAATGCTGAGTAAGTGGCATTGTTTTTTGAAAATTAATGTTTGTTTATATCTTGTTAAACACAGGGCAATGCCCATAAAATCCTGGAGAAATGCAATTTGCCACTTACTGGGAAGCAGTGTGTAAACCGCATCATCACAGAGAAGGTAAGTGGCTGAATCCTTGTCGGTCCTTTCATCCTCCCTAAGAAATGCCCCTTAGTAGAAGCACTAGAGCTCAGTTGCAGTGCAGCCTCTGTTCTGCATATGTTCCAACAAAGGGAGTTCCACTCCCTAGGCCCAGTGGGTCATATTTTTCATTTTAAAGCTTTTACCAGTGCCATCTAACATACTGGACCCTGTTCTTAACTTCCTTCAGAATACTACCATGCATGAGCAGCATTTATGCAATGTGTGTTTCTGAAAAGCTTCATGAGAGATGTAAATTCTCCAGTGCAGCTGTGAGCTGTGTCACAGCTCGTGTTTTCCTGTGAAACTGTCACACTTGTACAGCAGATTGCTGGGATCTTCCTTTCAGATGCTTCAGATTCCTTTAGATAAGCTGTAATAGGGCCTGTAGTTAAACCAGACCTTTAATTCTTTTGCCCTCACTTGAAATCCATTTGTGAAGCAATTTACTCTCCATTTCATGGGCATGTGTGATCTTGCTGCCTCTTGAAGGAGGCTAGTGGATATTCTCAGCAGAGGACAGGTGAGTTACTGAGTCAAACATCTCTCCTTGTCAGTGTTTACATATTTAAGGGCTAAGATAGTCCCTCTGGGATCCCTCTGTCGCATTAGGTAGAATGTGTCCAAAGTGCTGATTTGCTTTCTCCTGTGGTCTTCACTGCAGTTATTTAAAGTCTTTCTCCACGAAGCAGGGGAAAATAAATGAAAACGTGGAAGTTTATTTGCAGTCTTCTACTGTCTAGTCAATACAAATGTAAAGTGCAAAACAGTGAGATTGAGCAAGAACAGATAGAAAATAAACACCTGGAGAAATTTCTTTGAGTCGCCACTAGTCAGATCTGGTTGTTTGATAAGATGATGACAAAAACAAGTAACAGCACTTAGAATATATTTTAAACCATTTGCCTGCTAGCATCCTTAGGGTGGGTGTTCCTTTCTCCCAGCTTCTGCGTTAAGATTTAGCTTGCCTGTCACTTTTTAGTCCTGTAAATCTGTGTCACATACCCAAAGGAGAAGAGTGGAGCTTCCGTGATAAGTTAAAGGCTCCACTCTCCTTCCAAGTTCAATCTTCACTGGACATTTTCTGCTGACTTTCTCTATGGAAATGTCTAGACCTTATAGTTTCCCTGGCAACTAATTGTGACCTGCACATCTCCCTGTGGCAGGCACCATTAAAGTGAAGTGCACATCATTTTGCAGGTGTTTTTATTTGATGTGCTCGAGAGCCTTGCAAGTGCAAAGTGTGTCATGGGAAGACATCAGCAAGGGCAGCCTTGGCCCCTTTAGCCAGTTCCTCCCAGCCCTCCTTTTACAAATAAAACAAAAAATCCTCTCATTGCTACTTTCTGAAAACTGAAGCTGCTAATATCTGTAATTAAACGGACGTACAACAAATGTTGGAAAAGGCATTTCCAGCTCTCTGCTGATGATTGAGTGGCCAGTCGCTCTGTACCTCACTGCTGGCTGCAGCCTCATTGTCCTCCCTGCTCTATCATGGTCTCTGGATGGGTTTATCTCACAGCAAGGGTCGTCTCTCCCCCTTCTCTTGCCCTTCCCAGTTCTCACCAGCCTGGGGCAGAAGGCAGAGTCCTTCTTTTATGCAGACACATTGTGTTTTCCCCTCCGAATTAACATGTCTCATGCTTTATATTCCTTCAAGTACAGATGAATGTTGCAGAATCCTTTATTTAAAGTGATGCTGACTGATAATGGCATCCTTTGTTTCTTGGGAAGCAGTACAGATTTCACTACATTCTGTACAATATATTTATTTCCTTGCTCTCTGCTTTAATGCTCAAAAAGTACTTGTATGTTATTTGAACCTGACAGGCTGTGTTTGACGTGGACAAGAAAAAGGGGCTGACCCTGGTGGAAATCTGGGAAGGACTGTCAGTGGATGACATCAAGAAGAGCACTGGCTGTGACTTCGCAGTAAGTCCCTCTGCAATCACTTATTCCTTTATCCCAACAAATACCTGTCATGGATACTTAGCACATGACGACTTCTCTAAGTTTCCCCTTCATGGGTGAGAAGGTTCTGGGGGGATTAACCCGTGGAATTTATGGTGAAACTAGGAAGAGACCTTGTGGAACACCCTAAGGCTCATTGAGTATGACTGTGTCAGGTACTGGAATTTCCTGGGAAAGTCAGAAGAGAGAAAGAAGGTGTTAAGAGTAGAAAGGATAACATGCAAAGGGACTTCTTTTGCAATGCTCTGAAGAGGGCAGCTGATTTATATCTGAGGTAGATGAATATTTATTTGTTCTTCCTCTGGGTAAGTCAGTTGACCCAACCCTATTGCTAAATTTTCATGGTATCTGTAGAGGAAGTTGTGGGTCTTCTCAGCAGGAGTGACCCCACGTGTCCACTCTGCCACAGGTGCTGTTCACCTAGATGCTTCTGCTGTTGCCATATCTTCCCTTTCTTTCTTACTGTCTTATAAGAATTAAACATGTTCTGCATTGATCTGTGAAGTCACTGCCTTTTCACCTTCACGTTCCTCCTTGAGAAACTCACTAAAAGCCAGCACAAAACTGACTTATTAACGGAAAGCTGCAGCACGTTGGGGCGTAACTGAAGAAAGATTTAACAATACTGATCCCTTAGGTATGGCTGATAACAACTATATATATATTTGTTAAGTCCTTCTCCCACATGCACATTATTACGTTCTTGCTTTTGTGCTGTAAAGTCCCAGCCCTCTTCAGGTGAGGACAGTGACAGTTGGTGCTGAAAGAGGAGATGGGGAGGGTTGGTAGCGCAGGGCAGTGCTCTGGTATCTTCCTCTTTGCAGGGCTGCGTGGCAGGGCTAGGGCACGTAGCTGTGAGGCTGCAGAGCAGCTGTTGTGTCAGGACTTTATTATTAATAATCCTACTGGCAGCAAGTGAAAAATCCTGCACAGGGTGCTTTGAAAGCCTGGGGAACTTCATTCATTCCCTGTGCCTATAAAAATATTATTTGATATATATATATATATATATAGCTATATGTATACACACACACAATATAACGATAGTGTGTGTTTTTCTTATGAAGTTTAAAGTATTTTAAATAAAGAGCGATTCACTGTATATTCATTCATTTCTATGAATATATTTGCTTATCTGAGAAAAAATTCTTCTCTTACAGATGAGTAGCCAGCAACTGCATAGTGCAGGAAACTTGCTACAAAACCACTCCATTGCTCCATTATTCATTTTCCATGTAACATTTTATGGAAGTCATTATTATTTTTTAATTTACAGTGGAAACAACCTCCCATATTGAGCAATTCTCTGTGCAAAAGAAATCATTTGTTCAGATTCTTTTAGTGATCTAGGGATTCCTTTGGCTCATCAACCTCTCGCACAGCCAACCCAACCCTAAAACATAAGAGCTAACATAATAAGAGCTTTGTAGGTTTATAATTGTTGCAGTCGGTCACTAACTTCAAGAGGCTTTGGAATGCACTACGTTTAGGAAGCGTTTGTATAGGCTGAGGTTGCAGGAAAAGGACTTTATTGTCCGAGGGGCTGTGCATAGATGCGTCGTTACCTGCTTGTTCGGAAGGAGTTACCCTTTGTGATCAGATGAACAAAATACTGCTTTAAAATGTCTGTGTTCTACTCGAGGTGAAGTTTAGCAGCCCAGGCTTGGCTTAAGACAGTCAAAGCAGAACCGAGCAAGGGTTTTGGACTCGAATAACAGGCTGTGCGATGAAGCTTTGTCTGATAGGGCAAGTCAGAGCCCTTGGGACCAAAGAACCAATGCATGGTGGTGCATCACCACCCTGGCACGTTGTGCTTTCCTGTAAAGGCTGTATAGGAACAGTGCAAATTTTGAATCCTCAGGATTGTCTGGTGCTAGTGATTGGTGTGAGGCAGCGAGCGCAGCATCATCGAGGTGCCTCGCACGGGTCTCGCTGGCATCAGGAAGGGGCTCTCCCAAAGCGCCCATCCTGCTGCGCAGCAGGCCAGCCTGGCACTGCATGAAATCCAGTGGCACTGAGGAGCTGTGGGCACTGAAGGTGTGGGTGCTACTTGGTCTGTGCACGTGCACCAGCTTCCCTGGCCACCTGCATGGGCGTCCTGCTCCGCTCCCGGGGCCGGGCCGCGCGCCTGCGGAGCAGCGCCCCTGGGAGCCCGGACTCCTGCAGTGTCACCCTCTCCCCCCAGCCCTTAGCAAAACTTGTGCTGCTGGTGCCAGAGAGGGCAGCCCTGGCCTGCTCTGTGTGAACTGAGGGGCTGGTTTTCACACATACAGAGCGCCCGCAGTTCCCTTGCTTCGATCTGGAGTCAAGAGAAGAAGCCTTGAGCTCTTGATGGATACTTGTTCCAAAACAGTGGCCTTGGTCCTATTCTTCTACATCTCAACACACCCTGGCAGGCTCCCTCAAAGGAGCCAGTTGCTCTTGTGATTCTTTATGTTCACTGAGCAAAGCTTCTTGCTTACCTTGCTGACAGGGACTTTAGTGGTACTTTATTGGGATAGTAAAGGCAGAATTTTAGCGTATGTATCATGCTAGTTGAAACAGGTCTACTAGGTGGAAAATGAGGAGCTGATGATTTTCTAAGTTTTTTTTTCCCTGCAGTGGATGCAGAGAAGTATCTTATCTAAAATTAGCATCTCTTTATGTTCGTCGGAAATGAGAAATAAGGGAAGACAGTACAATTGCATTGTACTAGCTGTCCAAGCTCCTTTCCTTTGGGCAGGAGAGCTTTTCAGATTTCCTTTGAGACATCTGGCCATGCACCCCCACTTTCATAGCCTGCTTATTTGGGAAAACATCTCCTGAAGGAGATTTGCAACAGCAAAATGTCATAGGAAAAAAAAAAGATTTAGAGTTAGCAATCTTCATTATAGACTGGTGTCACAGCAGAAATAAACAATTCACCTCCATTTCACTGTGCTGTGGAGACAAAGCATTGGCTTATCTTATATACTTAAATCAGATGTGCTGCTGCCTAGTGCACAGATCACCACGGCAGGGAATGGTTTTGACTTGTGCTGGCTCCTGCCTTTGCTGAGAGCATCGGAGAACGCGCTGAGAACAGAGACTGTTTCAGATGTATTTCGTTATGAAACAGTCGGGGAAAGTCTTGTCTACATAAAAACTCCTCTCTCTTTTTCAGTCCATACAGAACTGAAAGGATAGCCTGGAGTTGAGGAGAAGTGTCTGCCCGGACAAAAGAAATAAACAGAACAGGGTTGAATAGTAATTGCCTCATGTTTGGTTAAAAAGGAATTGAAACTGTCCGAGTTCAAGGCAAAGGGGAGGAAAATAATAGAGTATTGAGAGAGTTCAATGTGGTTTTATTTTATAGCAGTATTTTTCCTTAAAGGAAATGTTGTAGGATGAACTCTGTTTTTAAATGGATTTTATCTTTTGTCCTGATCAGTCAACCTCCCTGTAAAAATCATGTTAGCAACAGAGTGCAGTGCAAAAGCTGATGCTACAATTACAGTCTGTTCTTATCTGCAATTTTAAATAATTCGGAGCTAGCAAGTAGTAAACAACTCTTACTATGTGAGGGAACAAATCCACTAACACTTTCTTTAGGGAGTGTTTTTGCACTGTTGGTATAATAACTTGCTTCTGCAGCTCCTGGTGAGATCAGGCTGGGTTGTTAGGACTCAGTACCCTTCCAGATCAGCAGCTGGACCAGCTGTCTTGCTGCAAATAAGCCCAGGGGAGTGAGTGAGTGTGCAGATGTGGCAGAGCTGGAGGGGGTGGCTTGGGGCTGGAGACGGGCAAGTCCACGGGCCTGGGCTTCAGGGCACCCCGCGTCGCCTGTGCTCTGCCAACACCTCCTCTAACAGGCACACAGCTCCTGGCACAGCTCAGCACACTGGCCGAGTGCCCTGCCCTCCAGGACGAGCTGTCCTCTCCTTTCCTTATGTAAAATGGCATCATGGAAATGTGTTCTTAGAATAACCTATTAATTCTGAGGGATTGGGGGTAATCTGTGATGTCCCGGGCGCCGCTGGCGCCCACCGTGCGGGCACCGTGCTCAGGGCCCGTTCACACGGGAAGCACCTCAGGCTTTGGTAGCACCACGCACAACGACAGCAGAGAAGCAATAATCTCCTCTGGAAGTTGTCTACTGTTTGGATTGTCGGAATATGGATTTTCAGGTTGCCCTCTTTGTGCTACAGCTTTTGCCTTTGCTTCAGCGGCACCATTGCTGGGTGAGGGATGTTGCTGCAGGATGGCAGAATAATCCACGTTAGGGGCGGCTCAGACCCACCCACCCTGTTGGGGCTGCTGAAGCTCTGCTGGCACCGGCCCAAGAACGCCTGTGTACTCGGGGTGTTTCTCCAGCTCCTCTGCACTTGTAGCTGTTACATCTATTTATTATCCCATTCCCCACAGAACTTTGAAAAATCAATGAACGGTTTCCATCATAGCATCCCCTCAAAATATTTCATTAGCATTTGATACAGTAAACACATTCTTCATGAACGAAGCTTTCTCCTCAGCAGCTACTCTCATAAGGGCTGTTTGTGAGTGATGATATATTGTGGCTGGAGGAAGGTAACAGAAAACACAGACCTGTTCTTCTGAGAGAAAGAGGCCTTTGTGCTTGGGAAGGCCCTTCTATATCATTCTGTCGCAGGTGGACTTGCTCAGTGCTGTTAATTGAGAAGGCCAAAGGGGTAAAGAGGCAGAAGGAATGCAGGGCTTCAGCGGGACACCTAGTCATTTGGGAGCCACGGATCTGTGCGTCGCCTTTCAACCTTCACGAATGAAGTTGTGTGAATTTTTCTGATCTTCATCCCGAGACACCTGTTTAAACAGGGCTGGGATGGGTGACGTTCAGCAGGTCTGGATCTTGGGTGGAGATCCTGCAGAGAGGAGGCTGTTTGTGTGGAGCAGCAGGCGAGGGTCAGGCAGCTGTTCAGCACTGCTGCTTGTCACTCCAAAGTCTTCTCTGTTCTGTTCCTATTCACACATTTTTCCTCATGTGCTGTTCTGTTTAGGCTTACTGTCTTTTACATTTTGCCTGTTGAATTCCTTGTAGCACTGTTAATTGATTTGATTGATTACTGTGCAGAACCAAAAGAATGCAATACATAAATATGCCTTGACATGAAAGTGAATGTGAATGGAAGAAGGCAAGACATGAAAATGAATTTAATATTTATCAGTTTGAATTGGAAGTCTCGATCTTACATGTCGTGTCCATGCATGGAGTTGCTCGTGTCCCCGGCTCGCTGCTGCTGTGCAGCCCTGTGGCAGGCAGTGCCTGTTGCCTGGCGTGCGGGGAGCAGCAGCACAACGAGCCTGGCTCTTGAGAAGGACGAGAAATCATTAGTTTAAATCACTAGTTTATGGTTGCAGTGGCAGTTCAATAATGCGTTGGACACAGTCTGCCCTGTTGCCTCTGCATCGTTCCGGGCACTGATGTGTGAGCGTGGGTGCGTTACAAGGGGGTGCCTGAAGCCGGTGCCCGTCTCCAGCTCTCTGTCCTGTGGCAGCCTTTTGTGGTCCAGCAGGAAACAGGAGCCAGAGCCTATCCGAGCAGCCCCTGAGCCCAGGTAACGGAGGAGCTGCAGCGCAGCAGCCAGCGAGGCAGCCTGTGCTGCTGCCAGTACATCAGCTCACGTGGAGACGGGGTCTCATCTTCCCTGGCACAGCTGGTAGGGGCAAAACTGAACTGTGGCTTTTACTGCTGTATCTCTATGCCAACTATTTTTTTTTTCTTCTTGTTAGGTTTCGCCAAAACTCATCCCAATGAGACAGATTTAAACCTAAAGTACAGACTGGGCCAGACGGCTTGTCCCCAGATGGGAGCACAGTGGAGAAAAATTGATGTCTGTTTTGCAATTTTTTTTTTAAGGGCTTTGTAAGTAGTTTCCAGGTAATCAGGCTGTGCCTAGCAGCCTAAATTGTATCTTTACTTGTATGACTTTACCAACTTGAACGGAAGGGTGAATTGGTTTCCTAAATTTCAAATTGCATTGTACTAAGATGTTAGGGAACATTGTCAAAAAAGGCCTTGTAGTCTCTCTGCCAAAGACTACATTTTTTAAACAGAGTTCAGCAAATGCCTGTGTAAAGTTATAATTGCCTCTGCTTTTTGCTAATGTCACTGAACCTGCAAATCACTCCTTTGCCCTGAAACTATAGCACTTACAATGTTAATGCAACGTTAATGCTCCTGTAAAATTGTGAATTTTTTTCTAGAGTGGTGTAAGGCAAATATATGGAGCTGTGAAGAGGCAGCTGGAAAATGGACTTTTCTTTCCTGGACCTTCTAATGAGTCAGTGGCAAAACCGTCCTTATCTGTGGAAACTGGGTCCTTAACCCGGAATGTATCTGCAGTTTCCGCAGTGCTGGCGTTAAGCAGCCTCTTCCTCCCAAAATGCAGCTCTGACCCCTTCTGTCCAAGTGGTGCAAGCTGGAACGGGGCTCGTCTGAAGGAGGAAAGCAGGAGGCCCCGTCCCGGCAGCGGAGAGCAGCGCAGCCGTCCCGTGCCAAGCACTGCCGCTCCCCAGGGATCTGCCATCCCTGTGCTTCCTGCCTCCGCTCAAAGGCAGATGGAGGTGGGTTTGGTGAGAGGTCTGTCCAGGGAAAGAGATGTGGCCACTTAGGAGATTTGTCCCTATGGAGATACGATAGGAGGAGTGTAAAAGCAGTAAGTTTGCACCACTTGCTGATCAACAAAACTCCTTGGAAGCCCTTGGAAAGGGCTTCCAAAGCCCCTGGAAGCCAAGCTTGTGATAACTAGAATGCATGCCATGAGACAATCAAAGGAAAAGCCATTCTCTTGTACTGCTTCTGATAGGAAGTAAAGATCTCCCTTTAATTATGCTACATTTTTGCAAAAACGACTGTCACTTTATAATTAAGACTATATTGGAGCTATTCCAGATCAGCACAATGTATCTTCATATGTAGAGCATTGAGCTGACTGAAAAATTTGCAATTACTAAAATATAATGTTCTTAGTATATTAAGTACTTAAATCACTTTAGTTAAAATAGTTCTTAGCATATGCCTGAAATCAGCACTGGAACATGCTAAGTGACTGAAAAATACATAAAATATATATGCACAAATAAGTATACATATGCCTATCATACTTGTTTGTTGGCATATGATGCAGAAAGGCATAATAATGCTATATGGATGAAGTATTAACTTCATCTAGTGCATATTGTGGAAGGAATCTAACACATTTCTAGGGAATGGATATGAAAAGAGAAATCCTTGAAAATTTTTTTTTGATGGGAGCATAGCATTAGTTTTGATGAACACATGAGTTCTGCAGCAGTAAAACATGTTTTGATTAGAGAGATTACTCTAGTTGGGTTTATTCTAAACGTTTATTTGATAATCTCTTGCCTGTAGCAGGATAGGTTGCCTTCTCTCCCACTAGGAATAGGAAAGGTGCCTTTGTAGGCACCTTCTACGCTGGTACCTCCCCTGCTGGGTGGTCATGACTTGAGCTGCAGGGTCCCTAGGGGGGATAGGCCACTGTATGGCCTGAATAGGTATGGCCAGACCCAGCGTGTTGGGCATATGTGAAAGAAATGTGTTGACTGGGCTAGTATGTCATTTGTACATAGGATCTGAAGCTGTGTTGATCAAAGAACTCCAGAATATTTTAACCCAGGATGAACACTTTTTTTTTCTTTTACCTAGTTTAAGTTTTCCGCTGTTTTCTCTATTTAAATATATACCCTAATGCATTCACTGCTCTAGGAAAGTAACTTTCCTAAAGTTTGGCCATGTCTGTTTTAATAGAATAGTCGAAGTGTTGGATTTAAGTTCCACCCACTGAAGTCTTGCGAATTAGGAGTCTCTATATAGCAAAAGGTACCTGCATGGTAGCCCAGTAGGAAACACATTGGGGTTGGATGGAGCCCACGACACTGGGGCGCCTGTCGCTGCCTGCGGAGCTGCAGCGGGCAGGGATGGGAGCCCGGGGAGGCTCTCGCCCTTCCTCGTTCGGAGGCCTAGGAGGGAGCCCTATCAACCTTGTTCCTAGGGGGCAATATCATGCAAGGGGCAAGAGGTGTTGCTGTTAATGTAGCCCGTTAGAAAACTATATATTTAAATGAGCAGGGAAAGCTTAAGGAAAATTAAGAAATGAAATGTTGATCTGTTGTGGTTACCTGTGTTAATCTTAGTATGAATAGTGAATTGAGCAGGCATTTCTGAGCATATATGAGGGAATGCAGGAGTATCTAAGGAAAGCAGCAGCCACGTATTTCTTCTTCCATAGATTTAAGCTTTGCTGGCACACGCACAGAAGCCACAGTTAAACTATGGCTATTAAAAACCTAATGACCTGATAATGTCTAGGAGCTCAGTTCCTTGGTTGCCAGAGAAAAGAATCAGGAGCCAAGAACTGCCGAGTTTCAGCTTTTCCGTTTCTCCATTTATTGCCTTGAAAAATGTACTTTCTGCCTCACTTCTGTAGTTGTGAAAAGAGTCGTTTTGCTTCCTACCTCACAGGGATGTTGTGAGGATTGACCAGCTAAGATCTGTACGACAGGTTATTTTTTGTCTTTAGCTTGGATATCACACTCCAGCAGGAGTGTGGACAAGTACTTGAATCCATCATACATGCTGGATACCGAGCCCTGTGTCTTCTCATACTTGTATCAGTGTAAAGCAAGTCAATATGGTGCTGAAACCTGGGGAAGAAGGAAGAACAGGCTCTCTCAGTATACACCAACAGTGCTGCAGATACCTGGATGTTCCACTCCATTTTTTATCTTAGGAACATTATCGTAATACCAACAGCCTCCTATCTAAAGTCAGGCGTCCCTACAAGGCACCTGCAAGCTGTGACTCCGCTTTGCCTTAAGGATTGCAAAGCAGGATTAGAAATTAAAACACTCCTGGAGGGTTTCCCCGGCCGCGGGAGCTGAGCACACACTGCAGCACTAGCTCTGGTGGTGGCTGTAGTGGGAGATTCCTGATGCTCTTCCATGGCTCTAGGAGATACAGTGTGAGTGAAGGTGTATGGGGTATCACCTGTATCATCCCCTGGTTGACAGCACCTCCCAAGGGGAGGACAGGTGTGTCCCAAGAAGGTGATTGTGCCATGTTCTCGTGTTGGACTTGTTTCACATTGTGTTTTAGTGACTTTTGCCCCTTAAAAATAAAAAAAAAAAAAATGAAAGGATTATATAATTATACTGTAAGCTTGGTAAACTGTATGTCAAAGTCCTATGTATTTGCAAAACAATCAATTAAAAGAAGTTTGAAATTCCAGGTTGTGTCCAGTATTATTATTTTGTTGTTGTTGTTAATTGTTCTCTGCCATTAGGAACATCAAGCAGTTGGCACGTGCAGATGGGCTTATCCCACCTCACCACCAATGGAAGAATCTGAAGATGCTTGTTTAAGGTGGAGGGATGTGAGAAAACAGAGCAAAGCTCGGACAGCAACTGGATTGCCCCTTTCTACGTCTGTTCTTTTCTTCGTGTCTGTTTTGGGTCACAATGAAACATAATAATTTTCACATTCCTTTTCTTTGATGACCTGCTTTTCGGACAGGTCAAATAACGGACTACAAACGTAGCTTTTTTAGAAAAGTGATTAAAACAGCTATGGAAATGATGACATTTAACCTTTTCATCACTGATTTTGGTTTGCAGCCACAAACAAAAGGCAGAGTTGAGATCAGTGACTCAGATGCCATTAAAAACTGCAATATTCCCTGTGGCAGAATTTGCAAAACTATAAGGAGATGCTTCTCATGGTACTCGATGAAAAATGAAAAATCATCCTGATCTTTCCTTGTTCTTCTGTCTTACAGATGGTATTTGGTATTGGTGGTATTTCGGACATTGTTTAGGTGTTACAGATGTTTTCAGATTCTTTCTCAAGCAACTTGCAGCCAGAGAGAGGAAAAAAAAGCCAAGTGCATAAATGTGTTAGCAATAAAACTGAAAGATGGTGAAATTAGTCTGCAGCAGCATAACCCTGTTCTCATTAAAAGCAATTCAGCATTTTTAGGACATGTTAACTGCTGTTACGAGGAAAAGAGGATGAAGATTCATCTGTAAATCTAAAATAAACCACAGATTTACAAAATCCAATTTATAAGTACCTTTCCTCAGTCATGTGGGAAAGTAATTTTTTGTTTGTAAACAGGTCAATAGTTATAAAGAAAATGCCACAAACCAGTCCGGGTGAGGAGTCTGCCTGTAGTGGTGTGAACTGTAGAGAGAAACTCTTAAGAATCAGCAATAGGTTCATTCCAGAAATGAAAAAGGTCATAACTGGTAATTATCTGAATCATCAGTGTTATAAATCTCTACCTAACAAGTTGTGTGACCCTCTGCAGAACAATCCCATTGAGGATGCATCAGTGGGAGAGCTTGTTTCTATGGGGATGCTAATCGCATGGCAGATTATTTTCAAAGCTGAGCAGAAGTGGATGGAAAGGTCGGAAAGCGGCAAATGGAGCGACGTGGAGGAAACGGGAGCTTGCAGGTGAGTGACCTCCCGGGCACAGCCCCTCTCCCGCTGGGAAGCGCCTGGCAGGGCTGGCCCCTGGGTTTACACTTTATTAGCAGGGTGGAGAGCGGCGAGATCAGTGGCAGCCGAGCCAAGACCCCGAAAATCCTGGTGCCCGTGACGTTTCCGCTGCTTCCTGACCCTGGTTTTCCTTGGTTTCCCTGTTGTAGGCAGTGGTGGTTAGTCCTGCCAGCCCATCTTGTATCTAATAAGTAGCTGTCTGTTTTCAGACTTAGGAGGAACGTGCTACCCGTTCAGGTGGATGCCAAGGGTTTTTCATTCACAAAGTCTGGCCTGTGTTTTTGATGCTGAGTCGCCCCTGGGCAGCCACGCTTTCATTCTGCCCTTCACTTGATCCTTACAGAACCTTCCTTGCTGGTGCCAGCGTCCTGGTGGCTCCAGGCTCTATGGCTTGTGGCAGACGGGAGCCGAAGTTGCAGCAGAGGCAGCTCCTGGCCCCCAACGAGGCGTCAGGGGTCAGAGGCTGCAGCTCCTGCTCGGAGAGCCTGGCTTCACAGTTGATGAGCAAGTCTGGTTTAAATACAATGTAAAAAATCATTGAAAAGTGGAGAGTTTTCATATTGGATGATGATAGGAGTATTTCAGTACTATTTCAAAGATTATGTTTGGGATTTATTTTTTAAATTCAGCTTTAGAAGCCTAGGTAAAAAAGGTAAAAGGTAAAAACAAACTTAGACTAAGAAAAGAGCCCATCTAGAAGAGTTGTGACAGGCCGAGTTTCTTGGAGTGTGTGTTTTAATTGGCTTTACACCTGAGACTGAACCTCCATTAAAATACTATCCACAGAACTGCAGGTAGGAACTGGTCAAGAGACAAACATGGAACAATTCTGAAAGTTGTGGATTGTAAACAGGGCAAGAAGCCCGAAAGCTGCAGCAGCCTCACTGAGTGAAGGTACATTGTCTTTACCATAAGCCCAAGCACACGCACCTATCTTAGTTAAAAATTATTTATTACACATTTAATAAACTAATTCAATATGATGGTAGCTTAAGAATCTCAGATTTTCTTCTCCCAGGTCAGTGGGTAAATGCTTTAACCCTGTGGCTGTCAAGTATTGAGACAGGTTGCAGTAAAACCTAGAAATAATCTAATAGCTAAATTGAATTTGAAAAAGCCTGTAAAAATCCAATAAAGAGTGCAGGAGGAGAGAGGCTTCACCATGCCTTTCTTGCCACTTAGCATTCAAACCCTCTGATGTTTGCACAATGCTTCACAATTTAATAGGAATGGGGGCAAATCAAACAGAGCAGCGTTCATTCATCTACATAATTACCGAGGGCCAGATAATGGAAAACAAGTGTGAATTCCACCACGCTAATTTTCAGGTGAAACTGTTGGCGGCGAAAATGAATACAGCTTGATTTTCCCTAGCTATTCCGAACCTTTAAGGTGGGGGAAAATAAGTGTTGATTTATTCAACAATCCAAGTTTACTCATTATGCTTAGGAATATTTTTTAATTTGCAGTGGAATTTGGTGCTTCCAAGGGAGGCCAGTGCCCCTGGGCGCAAGGCAGCGTGTAATGAAGTGAGAGGGATCTGGTGGGTGGCACAGAGAGCTGGTGAAGGTTCACTCGGCAAACACGCCTGCGCCCATAGGAGGTCAGCATGAAAAGGGCTGAAAATGTCAACCAAAAAGGTAAATTCTCAGCCTGCTTCTGCCACAGATGCAGAAGAGGAACAAGGCTGCTGCTTCCTCCTGGGAGGGTTAAGGCTAACCCTCCTGGGAGGGTTAAGAGTGAGGTTAAACCTCACTCTGCAGGGCATGTGAGGCCACCCCGGACAGGGCCAGGCTCTGCCTGCATCCTCGCTGCCAAGGTCTGCATGGCGAGGAGGCCTGCAGACCTGCCCGGGACCTTGGCTTTCACTGCTATTGCAAAGCAATATTGATAAGCATAAGATGAGCTGTGGTAGAGAGGGTATTTGAAGCAGAGGGCACTTGTTCACCCAGGCTTCAGAGATAACTGCCCCCATAGTAAATAAATATGTAAAATCCCTGCAATGGAGCCCCACGTCCAGAAGGGCTGGCGGAGGTGCCTGTCCCTTGAGAAGCTGCTGCTGCTCCCCCAGTCACGTACACACACACACACACGCACTTTGACTTTCACCTTCCGCAATATGTGGCATAAAAATACTATGGACTGTAAACTTCCTTTGTTGTTGCAAGAGAAAACTTGAATTTTTGCCCCATTTCTTCTACAGATGCCCTCTGTGTATTTGCCTGTTTTTGGACAACTGCAAGCCAGGCAAGGCAATGGGATGAGCGGGAACAGCAGGTTGCAGCACAGCAGCATCTGGTTCGAGTACCTGGATGTGTGTTGCCTGCTCTGGCTCCTTTTGGGCAGCATGGTGTCCAAAGTAACAATAAAGAGCACTGTCCCTCATGAAGAATTTCTGGAAACAGGCCCAAAATTGTCTGTGGCAGCAGGTGAATGTTTGCTCAGTCAGTGCCGACTGCTTACACAGCTTTGCTGCCGGCTCCCAAAGACAGCATTTTCTTGTTTGTTGGTTCAATAAAAAGCAGCCTGTTATGATATTTATCTGCTGATTTAATCTAAATTGCACAGGAGATGCACACTGCAGAACTTGTGTGTGCGTGTGCGCCATTAGCTGTTAAATCCCCCTTTTTCTTAATAACCCAAGTGTTGTGACTGCAGCAGCGGCACCTTGGGCGGATTAGGTGGTTAAACCTGAAATAAGTGCAGACCGACAGGAAAGAAAAATGCAGGTAATCTCCAAACAGCTGCTAACCCTCTTGTACTAAATTCCTAGCCCCATTTGGCTAGTAATGAAGAATAGGGAGAACTCAGTAAATGGAGATGGTTGGAACAAGAAGGTATTTTTTCCCCCGAAATAGCTGTTTTATGGAGTTGATGGTTTCAAAGTAGAGAATGAAAGAAAAGGCAGGTCTCTGTGCTGCTGCAGCCTCAGTCAAAACCCTGCAAGCTCCCGTCTGACAACCTGGCATGCAGCACTGACCTTTCCTGACTCCCACTTGAAGAAATATGAAGGACTGAGGAGGAAGGCAAGGTGGGCCAAGAGCCCCTCCTGTCAGCAGGACTGTGGTCACGCAAGGACAGGGCTGCCTTGGTCCAGCTTTCCCGGTCAGCACCTCGCGCTCTCTCCATTTTGAAAATCATTCCAATTCGGGACTAATTTGCATGGCCATGAATTTGCATTTTCTTTTTATTTTTATTTTCATTTCTTTAGTTTTCAGTTTATTCTCGACGTGGAGATTCTTTGCTGCATGGGTGTTTTGGGGACATGGGATATTCCTCTTGCAGTCCCACTATGGGCTGGGAAGCGCCAATGCCAACCTGGCGGCCAGGCCAAGGCCTCGCTCACCCGGGCGGGTGGCACCAAGGCCCTGCAGCCCCCGGGCAGGGCCGGGCACAGGCGGCTGCTCTGCCTTCCTCCCGGCACCCCCAGCCCGAGCGCCAGCCCCGCGGATGGACATGGAGTCACAAGCTCCCGGCCACGCCGCCGGCAGCAGCCCTGCTCAAGCAGAGTGGCTCAGCCCACGCTGGAGTTACCTCAGCATCTCCCACCAGAATGCTTGACTGTCCCCTCTGGATTTACTTCAGGGTTTCCCTCTAAGGACCTCACTCTGCCTGCTCTGGAGTTACCTCAGCCTTTCCTTCTAATTTCTCAAGCTGTCCCATCTAGATTTACCTTATAATTTCCCTCCAAAACGCTCATCGTGTCCACCGTAGAGATACCTCAACATTTCCTTCTCCTCTGTAGAGCCACCTCAGTATTTCCCTCTAAAACCCATCCCTCTCCTCTACATCTACATCAACTAGGTTCCCCCTAGAGAAACCTCTCCTCACATTCCCTCAGTATTTCCCTCCAGTATCCTTGCACTCATTAGTTATGCAAGTCATTAGTTACCTCAGCTTTTCCTGCCAAAATGCTTTCTCTGTTTAACCTAAGTTACTTCAGCCCTCTTCTCCCAACTAGTCATCCTGCTCTCCCTAGTTATCACCACATTCCCTTTCAAAATATTAAGCCTGTCGCCTGGGAAGTCCTTTACCTTTCATTCCTGAACTTTGGTAGTTTACTCTCAGGTAGCTCAGGCTTTCCTGTTGAACTGCCCTACTTTGCCCTATTCATTTAATTTATTATCTCCCATGAAAGGCCTCTTCTTGTCATTTTTGATGTACAGTAGCAGCTCCCAGCAAGACCCGCTGGTTCTCCCCTCTCCTTGGTACCTAAGAGCTTTCCACTGAAACACACCTACTGCCTTGAGGTAGCTCCCCTCTGCCTCCCAAGCACATCCTCTGACATCTGGAAAAAGAAAAAAAGGAAAACTGGAAACTGTATTTTTTGTTTGTATAAACAAACATAAACAATTAAAAGACTACTCCCCAAATGTTCACTTCTGTAAAAGAAAATACTATACTTCCTTCCAGTGCAATAGATGTCCGCAAAATTAGTTTATCTCGCAATAACTAAATACTGTCTCTTCCTTTATGAGGAAAACTCCTTTAGTTTTCCCAAGAAAACTTGGGAATAAATACCTTGATACAGGGAAAAGTGCATATAATGTCACATAGCCCAGTTTCAACTCTTTTTACTGACCTGCACTAACCTGCTCAAGCCTCTATAGTCTCGCTAATAAAAAATCTTTCCTTGATAAATTATACAGTAAGTTCCCAGAGGTAGTAAGTCTGCCTCAATAACAATTTATTCCAACAGAACTTTTGATCAGAATAAATCTACCTTAAAAGCCCAGCAACAAGGGAGGCTGTGGTCTTTATTCTGTGTTTCTGTAGAAGCTTATTTCTCTGATGCGTGTGATAAAGGGGGCTTACTTACAGGATAACATATTTTTCTATATTTAAACAGAAGATCAAGACAATTTCCCCGACTACGCACAATGGAACTCCTCAAGTAACCCTGTGAAAAGATTAGAATATTACATTAATATTTTTCAGGATAAATCACGCTGTGCAGAATATCCTGTTAATGCAGAGTCAGTGGAAAGCACTTTATGAAACTAGTGGGAGTGATGTATATTTCTGAATTATCAGCAAGGATGATTTCTTGCAAAGCAGGGACCCATTCTGCAGAAGATAAAAGGAGAGAGAAGCAATCTAGCTCAGTGAATCAAGACCGCTCTCAGCAGGATTCTTTTCCCTCATTTTTTAGGGAAAAGCTACCGTGAGGAGGGGGAGCCCTCTGCAGCTTTGATGCCCTGTGCCCGCTCCCCCGTTTTGAGTGCCTGGGCTCATCACCTAGGAGAGCCCCTGGATATTCCTTGGACATGGACGTTGGTGACTCCTGAATCCATCACCATGCCAAGGGGACAATGGGGCCTGCACCTGGACACCCTCCTAAGCCATCCAGAGGGGGAGACCGCAGGAAAACTGCTGATGGAAATGACCACGCTGACAACAAATCCTCCTTCAAGAAGCTAAGGGCATGGGGAGGACCCCCCTTCAACACCCCACGAGGTCTCACCCCCATTCAGTGCAGCAGTAGTTCAGGAAAGGGAAGATTCATTTTTGTCTCAGTGGCATTCTGTGAAACTGCATTTTTATAGGCCTGTGTCCATTCACTTTGTATTTATTCTCCGACAATAAACTTAGCCTTGCCTTTGCAAGTCTTTGCTGCTTGCTAAATGCTGCAGGGTTTCTTAGCTAGCAAGTACTTTAAAGAGCCCATGATGTGTGTCTTGGGCAGGTCATCTTGCTGTTAGCTGTGAATAGGGACGCAGATAATGTTTTATGTCTGTACTGTTAAGAAACAACAAATTAAACTTTTCACCAACTTACTTGCTAGTTAATAAATCTTTGTTAACTCCAGGAAAAATGGAATGAAAATCATTGTTTGTAAAGATTCTGTGACTCATATGATTGTGAATTCAATTAATGTTCCTTTTCTGGGGAAAGCTCGACAACTTTTCTATGTGTTTTCATAACAAAATGAACAACAAGCCCAAAGCATTTTTCTGGGTGACCCTGACTGAGCAGGAGCATTGGACTAGATGATCTGCTGAGGTCCCTTCCAACCTCAACCATTCTGTGATCAAAGTTACCTAAAACACCAGATGAAAACCCATTAATTTCAAATCAATCATTTAGAACATTTTGTTTCAAAGAAATAGGTTTTCTTCATTTTCTGTTTTTAATAGTATACAATACTGAATAATGTTTTTCTGCTGGAAAGTAGCAGCTTGTGAAAACAAAACTTTCTGGATAATATCTGGAAGCTAATAATTTTATTTTGCAAATACACTGAAGTAAAATGTTTCAATCCAATCAAAGAGGAACATTTTGATATTTTTATTCTTAAATGGCTATTCATTCTGAACTGTTTTATATTTTATTCTCCAGAATGCTTTCTTTTCATAAGCATTTTTTTTCTGTAGAAAAACATTAAATTGAAGCTTTTAGCCCAACTGCATACACTGAAGACTTCGTAAAAGAAGTGAGAATACAATGACAGGATTTCCAAATAACAGCCTCTTAAAAGGGCCACAAGTGGCAGGAGGAAAACGAAAGCTTAGAGCCTGTGTTGATGGAAGGGGAACCTTCTCAGTGCTACAAGCCACAGATGCCTGGTGTGCAGGGCTGAAAATTGTCACTGTCGCTTTAGTTGGCCCCATTTGCTCAGGTGGAGGCCCAAAGCTGGAGCACAGGATGCTGGAGAACAACAACGTGTTGATTTTTCCTGGTGTTTCACTTGGTAGAGGTGGGGGACTGCACTGTCCAGCTCCATGTAGGAGGCCCCAGCCCCCAGGGCGTCCCTGTCCCCTTGCTCCATGCAGGCTGACATGCAAGAGCAGCCCGAGTTTTGGCCGTCTGAGCTGAATTCCTTCCAGTCTTGCTGATTTCTTCTACATGCAAAATTGAAGGCAGAAGGCAGGTACAAAAGCAGCTCGAGACACACATTGAAAAGAATGTTAAAATTATTTCTTCCTTGTGCAACCCCTGCTTCTCAAATGAAGCTGAGCTCATAGGAATTTTTCCAGAGAGCTCTTGAAGAGATTTTGGTCAGCTCCTAAAGGGAGGAGAAAAAATAAATTCTATTTTTTTTAACTGATAAAACTTTAACTTCTTGTCTTTTTTTAAGTACCTATTTGGTAACTGAGGCTTAAAAGCTGAAAAGCCAAGCTTAGGTCTGGACAGAAGGGCTTTGTGACCACACAGTTCTGAGGCTACAGAGCAGAAAACTCTCCAGCACTGCTACTTACTTTTTGCTATTTTGGTTTGGGATAGTCCTTCAGAAAGAGCAAGACCATGGCTTTCTCTAACACAGGAACCACCTCGTGCTGTCTCTGGGTGCTATGGCAGGTGACCTGGGCTGGCAGCGCTGCTCCTGCCTGCTCATAAGGTCCCAAAGACGTCAGTGGTGCCTCTGAGCTCTGTGAGAATTTATGTGCCTTAATTTTATTTTTAAATATCATTACTTAAATATTTTGAAAGAGATATGATCAGAGGGTTACATTTCCAGCTGAAAACTCCTAACACAGTTAAACACTGTGCATAGTTTGCAGAGAACCAAAGGGGCCAGTATATTTTCATACTCTGAACTTCTGTATCACAGTGGCACAGAAATTTGTCCATAACATCTATATCAAAACTGTAACTACCTTTGCTTAATATGGTAAGGAATTCATTTTAGCTAAACAAGGATAATCTAGATTAATTTCACATCAAAGCAGCCTCCTGGGGTTTTCTACTAAATTAAATTGCCTTTTAAAACTGATTTTGTTCAAGCAGTGCCTCTTTCCAAAAATACAAAGTTTTCATGGCTGTATCCATGGAATAACCTGCCCAGAGACTTCCTAAATCTTGCTCAATTACTGCCTGATACATACCCTGAAGCAGGCTTGTGTTGATTTGTTTTTCTTTGTAATAGTCGAGAATATTTTTTCCCAAAGGTTACAGTTAATGCAGTTCCCAGTAATATGCACAGATAGAGCAATTATTATTTCCAACACCTATTCCTTGAGGTGTGAAGAGAATTTTGTCAGCCTCTCTGGTCTGCTATCCTGCAACTCCACATAGTGTCTCTACCCTTACTGTCCATAACTAATTGGGATCATGTTTTCATTGCCTTTGGAGGGATTTTTCATAACCGTACTGAACATCAATTCTCTACATAACCACAAAATGCCCCACAGGTCATTTTTACCTTTCTCTTCTACTCTTGATTTTACTCTTAGGTTTTCCTTTCTGAGAGCAGTTTCATTTCATTAACTACACTGATGAAAAAAGACCCGTGTATGTTCTCCCAACCCGCTGTCAGTTTGCTCATTGTTTCAAAGACACCATGAAAGCATTGCGATCTATTAGGCAGACATGCTGTTTCATTGCCAAAGTTGTATTTAGTCATATCTTAATATATTAATCAATTGTAAAGATGATGCTGTCTAACTTCAGCTTATAGCAATAGATTAATATTTTGTTGGAAACAGCCACCACAAAAGCAAGCTATGTCTGTTCCACAAAAGCCACCACAAAAGCTATGTCTGTAGCTAAATGAACACTCGAATATGTAAATACATTTTTTCTGGTTGGTTTGGATAATTTTGTGGTTAGAAAAAAAGGAAATCTTTTAATCACAAGCCTGATAAAATAATTTGAGCAGAGCTCAGTTGCTTGGAAGAACTTTGTGCAGTTTCAGAACATCAAGTTAGCACAACTTTGACCTCAGAATACCCTGAAATTTGAGATGAAAGTGAACCTTGGTGGAACTTTTCTTTTTGCTGCTTACAGTCTGTGCTCATCAGAACCGAACACAATAATGGATGGTGTAAATGCAAATCATGACTGAAGTATGATTTTTATTTGATCATATAGTACAGTATTAGGTCTATGTATGCAAAGCAGGGGTGGGGAGGGTCATTAGGAGCCTCCTGTGAGTTTTTTTGCCAGGTAAGGTTTTTTTAATGCATTGGTTGGTTGCAGCATTTCCTCTTTGGTTGCTAATTAGCTGACAAAGTGTCACCTTTGCCATCTGAACTAGCAGGTCCTGGTTACACAGTAGGGTATTATCATCTCTAATGATGACTGATGGAAGCAAATTAAATGCCTATGCAATATTCATAGCTTTCTTAATTGCTCCCTTCTTACCAAGAATACTGAATCACCTATTCTCTTACAAGTTTTCATCTTCTGATATACTGAACTAATTTTGTTGTATTGGCTTCACTCTTTTCCACTCTTCTGTTTTGAATTTTACCCGTCTTTTTCCCTGGCTTCACGATAACTCCATCATTTTTTTGAATATCTGATCAGTTTCGTTAATTGTGGGAGCTATTCTTTGCAAGAGTTTTGGATATATTCTCAGTGTGTCCCAGGCTGGTGGGTTTGGCATTCCCATTAAATTTATTAGGCAGAATAATCCAAATTGGGATAAAACATTTTCAGAGAATAGGAAATGCCGTGGAGAAGCAGTAGGACAAGATATTTTGCTTATAGTTTTTAACTTCTGCCTGACTGGTTTGGCTGGATGGATGGTTTTGTGGGTTGGTCTGTTTGTTTTTAAACAGGTCTATGTCAAGGGGACCACGAGGTTTCTAGAAACCATGCAGATCTGCAAGGGAAATTGAAAAAAAGGCTTTCTGGAACTTGAATTTCCCCTGACCTGTCCTACTGAAGCTGCAATAGAGTAAGAAAAAAAAAGTGGCATGATGAAAAGGACAAAAAACTTGAATTGTAAATTGGACTTTAATGACATATGTGTTCTTGTGTTGGCTACAGAATTTAACACTCATGAATGCATAGTACTATATTTAAACAGAAAATAATATATATTTCTGAATATCCCTTGATTTCTAATGAATTCAGATTAAAATATTATGCACACTTTTAATAGGTTTGTATTTGTTCAGTCTACAATTTATGCAAATAAACAACCAAAGAATATGCATTTTTAAGGGCTGATAATATTTAAAACTGGAAAGGGGTGGTTGCTATGGGGATTGCACTGAGGAGTATAGGTGAGCATCTGAACTTAAAATGCACTGTAATCTCTCGAGAACTGGTAGCTCCAGGAGCACTGCACTTGGAAAATGACTCCAGAGGTAGGGCTCAGATCTGCCAGCTGAGCACAGAGCCCTCTTAAATATTGTGAGGATGCTCCAAAGCACATTATGCATAAGAACTGGGTTTAATCCATACCAAAATATAAGACCTCACTAGCATTTAATGATGCTAAGCAGATGTTTCTCATTGAATAACTGCTAACGAAGAATCACCATTTCAGGCCTCTCACACTAGGCAATGTTCACCCACTACCCATCACTGAGAAGACAGCTATAATGTTTACTATTTACAGCTGTACTGATGACTATGCAATTAAGATTGAGACCAGGTGATATACATTCAGCTGCCCTTTTAAATAATGTGGTTGGTTGTTATTTCCTCTTCAAATGTTTCCTTTGCATTTCTCTCTGGGATGCTTGGTGAATATGTGGGGTTTGTTTTCTTCAAGAGGATGGACTATCTCCCCTGCGGGTGGACTTACTGAATGGTAAGTGAACAGCATTGCACTGAGCTGACGATTTGAAAATGATAATTTCTGGTTTCTGAGAGACTTTGGGCACATTTCTTGATTTCAGCCTCTAATTGCTGGATATGCTAGAACTGGAGAGACTGGGCAACTTGGACAGATTTTTAAATTTTATTTTATTTTATTTAAATTTTAGTTTAGGGAAATCCTAGTTCCAACTCTTTTCAAAGTGTTGCCATCTACCAGTTCAGTCAAACTCTAGCCATGTGCTTGTCCAAAATTAAAAACAAAGGCATGGTTTCTTGTGTTTGTCTAGGGAAGTTACTAAATAAAAAGCTCCCTGAAAGATTGGAAGGGCAAATAACATGGGAAGAGTTAAGGAGTCTGTCTGAGACTAGCGTGCCATAGTGCAAGGTGCCAGATGGTCCCCTGGGCCTCTCTGAGAGCTGAGAGGGTTGTGGATGGTCACAAATGTTACTGTTCTCCATCAGTTTCTCCACCTTTTTCTCTGAAAATGATGATTTCACACATAGAAACAGCAGAGGTTGCTCAAAAGAAACTAATGTCTGCTCCTGCATTGGCACTTTACAGGGACAGCTGCCCTCTGAATTGCTTGGAACGAGGATTTGTACTTCTTTGGGCTATGAGGATGATCAGGGGCCTGGAACATCTGTGAGCAAAGGCTGAGGGAGCTGGGCCTCTTCAGCCTGGAGAAGAGAAGGCTGAGGGGGGACCTGATCAGTGTCTATAAATACCTCAAGGGAGGCAGTGAGGAGGATGGGCCGGCCTCTTTTCAGTGGTGGACAGTGATAGGACTAGAGGAAACGGCCACAAGCTGAGGCACCAAAAGTTCCACAGGAACTTAAGGAAGCATTTCTTGACAGTGAGGGTGACAGAGCCCTGGAACAGGCTGCCCAGGGAGGTTGTGGAGTCTCCTTCTTTGGAGATCTTCAAAACCTGCTTGAATGAACTTGCTTCAAAACCCTGTGCCACATGCTCTAGGTGACCCTGCGTGAGCAGGGGGCTTGGACTAGATGATCTCTAAAGGTCCCTTCCAACCTTAAGGATTCTATGATTCTTCATTTTCTCCATTTTTGTCCTTATGTGAATGCTTGTTTGAATGCAGTTCAGATAATGTGGGAGATTTTTGTTTTCATTTTTGTGTGGAATGAGCCCAGACTGGGAAGGGTGAAGTGAACTGAGGTTCCTCCTGCCTCCCATTCCTTGATCCTTCTCATGTGCTGAAGGTTCAACAAACTCTGCTCTCTCCAGGGTCCTCTACCTATCATGGATTTTACCTCCTGTATCTTTCCTCTTCACGTCCCTTCAGTGCTTACTTTATAATAGCTAATCAATCAGCAGGTCATGTCCTGCCTTTTGTTTCAGTAAGTGGTAAAGTCACTCTGGCATCAAATTCTTTTAATGACTCTTGGCAGCCCTGGCATTGTACCTTCACTCAAATAACCAGCATGTGTTTTAACTTAGACTTCCAGGTTTAACATTAACAGTTATCAAATTAGGATTGCTGCATGCTCATCAAGGGTGGCAAGAAAATGATTGTGGGCACTGAAACAGTGAAAATAACCCATATTTAGCTCAAAATTCTTATAAGGGAAGGACTAGGCACTTTAAAAGTTTATTAGTGAATTAAATAAACACCGAAAGGGAGTGCTAAGCAAACAGGTCAAATACGTTATATAAATAGAATAGAAACTCTGATTCTGTGCAGCAGGCTCAGTTAGCACAACTGTGGTGGCTGGAGGGAGAGTGGTAGAAAGGCTGAAGGGTTGGAACCTGCTGTGCAGGTTGCATGGATGACTTCCCTCAAACCTTTTTCTTTGCAAAGCTTTCTCTATAAGCAGAGAAACAAGCCAACAACCAACAAAGATAGTCCAGAATGCAGTGGTCAAATGCCTTTCCTTTTCCAGCTGCTGGCCTCTTGCAAAGACTGGGGTTATGTTCTACAGCAATGTCCAGATTGCAGCTTTCCCAAAGACTGCTCAGACTGCTTTGGGATAATGCCCTTAAGGACAGGGCTGAACTTGTAGGGCTATGGGGCAGAGGCTGCCCCAGTGGCAACTGCCTGTAGTGTGGACTGTTAATCACCTTGTCCAGTGCCTGAAGAGCTGCTGCTGCTGCAAATGTGAAATCCCAACCTGCAGTTTCTCTGCACCTGCTTTCTGTTCAGCACCAGTGATCTCCAATGATGAGGAGAAGCTGAAGGGCTTTGATCTAATTACAGGCAAATATTTATTAGGGAGGCTAATGAGGTTGCAGCCACCGTCTCTGCTGTGATCTCCCTGGGTGCTGCCGCGCAGTCCCTTATAAATGTTGCAGCTGCCTCTCCTGCACATCAGTGACACAGTGCTGTGTGGTACAGAGCAGCCTGCAGGGAGAAGCAGCGGGAGGGCTGGGACAACACTCGGCTCACGCAGCTTGGGGATTCATTTTAGGAAAGGGCAAGTCTGAGCAAAGGACTAGCTGAAGAGGAGGGCTCCTGCATGGTTTTGCTGGTATTAATAAATGTGTGTAGGTTTCCAGTGGGTCATAGTGAGAGTCTGGAGCTGTAGCACCTCTGTGTGCAAACATCAGGGAAGGAGATGTAGCAGGAGAGTCCCCTCATGCTAGGGCTAGAAGGACCAATTGCTACTAAAAGCAGAAAAGAAATTAAGCTAGAGGAATTATGAAATATATGCAGCAACAGGAGCTTTTAAAGCCTTTGTGTTATCTTTTCTTGATGGCTCTTGCCTTGATTTTTATTTAGAATTTGAAAACTATGTGAGTGCACATTTATAAAGTTGGTAGAAACTGATGTTTATGACAATTTTGTAAGTAGTGTTAACAGAAGAATGGAGAGATAAAGGCTAATTTTTATGCAGCCATGTTTTTGAAAAGCTGAAACTAAAATACATAAGGATATTACAAATTATTGGCTTCTAAAAGCTTTGGAATACTCTCTCATCTAAAGTACATGTGAAAACCAAAAATGCAGGTAACTCTCCATGACTCCTGTGCCAGTTGCTCACAAATTTTGGTGCTGCTCAGTGAGCGCTGTATCCTCGAAGTGCAGCATTTAACTCTCATTGATGGGATGTTGGCAGCTTGGCCAGCCCCATCTGCTTTTGATGGGGCTGATTTGCCTACAGATAAACTCAGGTTATTGGTAGTGGGCAAAACTGGAGCTTTATTTCTGTTTCCTGCTGACTGTGTGTGTCTGCATTTGATTGCATACTGGGTTGGTGCTATTTTAGTAAGTCATTTTTCCCCCCGTGTTTGCAGCTCGCAGGCATGTTCATATGCAGGTGCTGTGGGAAGGTGTTTGCTGCAGCCCCCCAGTTCATACAGGAGAGCTACCTAGATGAGGGAAAGTAGAAGATTTACCTTTTGAGTAACATTAGCTGCAGAAATCAAACCAACATATTGAAAGGTTTATTTAAGAGCTTAATATTAAGATTACAGTGTAGACTGCAAGATTGACCTCTAGTACTTTACAGAAGAGATGAATTTAGCTATCTGGCTCTGTCTTGCTTTTAATGGTGCTTTTAAACTGCGTGCATTTAGAAAAGATTCATAGTGGGGCACTGCTGGAAAAAAGTTTAAAGGAATGGATGTCATTAGTGTTCAGCTAAAAACAAGGAGGTTTGACTGATCGGTTCTGAATCTATTTTAACGTGTTTGAATTACTGTTTTTCAACCTAATCTGTCATTTCTTAAAAGAAAACCATCAACTCATGTTTTTAATCATCCATTTATTGCATAAACTGGCAGTTCACAGCAACTCTCCTTTTCATAGGAATTGGTTTTGTGCAATGTAAGGTTGTAGTTTGCTTTCTCAGAGCTGCAGCTCGATGTTTAAGCTGCATCATCAGGACTGCATTCATCTGTTGTAGTACCATTCAGGTGAATCTTTGTGGCTGAAAGAGGTAGATTCTTCTTTTTTCCCCCAGCTTATTTCCCAAGAGGTTCAGCAGCAACTCCTTGGTATAAAAATTACATCTCTCCTGATGTTTCCTAGTTATTCTTTGATCTTGCTGCTAAATCCCATTTAATAGAAGAAGGCTGTGGGATGGAAATTAGCCTCAGTTTAGCAAATAACCACAGGAAATGTGAACAACTTCTGGTGCACTCATGCTGAGGCTGGGGGGGGTGGATCTGTGGAGTCTCTGTGCCACATCTTGCAGGATCAGACCCACAAAGGTGTGAGTTGCTCCCTTCATGTCCCAAAGAGGCAGTAGGATGTGCAGGGTTGTGCCAAGGATTTGGGATCATGCAAGGTCTAGCAGTCAGAGCTGCACATGCTTGATGAAAACTTGGGGGGGGGGGGATGACCCCCTATCAAAAACCTGGAACTGCAAAATTATTACTTAATGCCAGCAGTAATAGTGAGAGGAAAAAGGAGTTACTGCCTATTGGAAAACATTTTGTATCTGTTCATAATTTTTGTTCATCATTCATTGACATTTTTGATGTTACCTGCACTGTCTCTCTTTCTATAGCTTTCTGAAAATAGCCATGAAATTAGAATAGGATTTGAATGAAATATACAGGTTAATTTTATTTCCAACTTTAAAAGTCCTACCTTCAAAGTGAAGTCCTGTGACAAAGCTAGGTCTACCTGTTACTATTTGCTTGCGTTATCAGTATGTCTTGGAGTCCAAGTCCTTGTTGTGCAAACGATGTCCCCTTTGGCTTGGGGCACGAGGAGAGAGTGAAAACTTCTCTTCTGCCTCTTTTTTTTTCCTCTCTCTCCTCACCATCCTTTTATCCAGAGAGATATATTGTTTTCTATTGCTTATATTTGCTTCTTGGATAGAACAGATGCCTCATTAGGTGGAGCTAGGATTAATTCAGGAGAAATGCAGGGATATACCTTATAGCAAACATAACCCAGAATGGATTGGAGGGCCCTTCCAGGCAGCTCTAGCAAGGTGAATGGAGCCTAGAGGAAGGCTTTGATCCAACCTACCTCTTCAGAGACATGTCTTAAAGAGCCTTTTGTTGCAGGCCTGAGGTGCCCACAAGCCTGCTGTCTGTGGCAGCCCCCAGGTGTCAGAAGAAGCTGCAGGATGGTGCTCAGCCTCCTTCCCTCCAAGGCACAGCCTGACCTGCCTGTATTGATGACTAGTTGCTCAGCAGTCTGGTGGAGCTGGTCCTTCCCAGCAGAGAGTGGAGGTACGTGGTATCTCCAGCAATGCACTGGTAGCGAGCCACCTCCATTCGTCTGCACAGCACCCTTTACCCATATGGTGACATTTGCATCTTCATCAGTCACTTGATATAATGAAAATACAGGCATTTGTTTCAGTGCAACACTTGTCTTCCATGAATGTCTTGACATTTATGTACCGCAAAGAGACATTATCTTCTGTCAGAATTTTATTCTCGTGGCATTATCTATCCTAATTAAGCCTGTCCCTACCTGCTTCAGCCATGTACTAAAGTAACAATGAGCTTGTTTTAATTTGAGCCTTATTAAGTTGTAACAAAGGAGGCAATAAATGCTGGCTGGATCGGGCTGTGCATCTCCTCAGGCAGCACCTGGTGCCGTGGGGAGCTGCAAACTCTCCTGCATTGACCTGCAGAACCAACTCCCCTTTCTGTGGGTGACAAGATGGGTCCCAGTGCTTGAGAACAGGCAGACATCATTGCTTCTAATCCCTCTGTGTCCTCTATGTAAGAGGGTTATGCAGGCATAGTTGCATGGCCAGCTTTCTAGAAAGTTAGGAAAAGCTAGACTTAAATTAGCCTGAGCAACATTAAAAGCAATCTCCCTACAGGGCATCCTGTCCTGTGCCATCTGCCTCCTCTGTAAAGATTTTTCTGGCTAATATTTTCCAAAGAGAACAGTGCTTTATATTTTAAAAGTAATGCACTTCTTTCATTTAAAATAATGGCTTCTGTGGTACCATGTGTGTCTTCAGCTGGACATCCTGCATATCTGAGATTCTTGACTTGATAGCAGACCCTTTAAGGACAGGGATAGCAGCAGGACATGAAGCTTATAGACTGCCTGCTGGCTCCTTTTCTCTGGATGTGCCAGGGCATGGCATGCTTGCTTGTCACTGCAGCAGGATTTTGGGAGGCAACAGCTCTTGGTCCCTCAGCAGGTGCTGCAGGGCCACATGGTCTGGTGGAGACAAAGTGTGTGGAGCAGCAGGTGGGTTTCTCTCTGCTCTGCTTGGTTTCTCTGCAAGTGCCTGCTCCCTTTTCCTTCCTTCTACCTACCTGTTCCTGCCTGTCCCTTTGCTGTCCCCCTTGCCATCATGGAGCTTTACATGCTGTCAAGTCACCACCTACAGCTGGAGGAGAGCCCAACACTTTCCCTGCTGGGTATATTGGAGGGTAATAGTGGTCTCTGGAGAACAGGAAAAATATATGGGTATGGAAAACACATTTTACATGCAAAAGTTGTTAAAAGAAAGGCTGAAACTAGGATAACTGTCTTGTAAGCTATAAAGTTTCCTCTGAGTATATGCATTTTTTCTTCTTTCCCTCCCCTGGGGTAAGTGAGGCTGTTTGAGAAGGATTTCATACCGTGGAAGGGCACAGCCCTGACAGGGAAGACAACAGCCATGCCAAATTTCAAATCTGTTCTCTGCAGCATGAGGGCTTTGAAGTATCTTGATGAAACTGTTTGCATTTTTCTTGGAATGTTACAAAACTGTCATTTTTTCTGAACTTTTCAGAAATAGATTTTTTATGCCAACAAAACATTTTAGCAGCCAAATTTAAGCAAAATTATAAAAACCTAAAAATGGTGTCTTAGAATGGAAAAAGTTAAAGTTCACTGCAGTTGGCACTGCTAGGTCCTCATGTCATGTAATATAATTTCAATAAATGCGTTTTATAATCTGTGAAAGAAAATGTTTTCTTGAGTTAAGTTCTTTCACTCATTCTTTTTGAGTACTCCATATTCATTTTAAACAAGTATCCCTTTGCAACTAAATACTGTTTTTAGCAAGTAAAGGTAAATAAGAAGCAGAAAGTGCCTCCATAAAGCAAAATAATCAAGTGATTAAGGTTGTGTAGCAAAGCTGGAAGTCTTGTGCCATGCTGACACTGATGGGTCATTAGAGTGATCAAAGTCATCCTACTGTTGCTGAGCAAAGGCAGTAGGTAGAGCTCTGTGACCTGTGTTTTGGAGAGGTCAGGATGGTTGCCTTCACATCTGTTTTCTCATCTTTGTCCTGTCCATCTCCCTTGCCATTTACTGAAGCCGTGTCTGTTCATGAAGGTGGGGTAGGCTCTTTTTTTGATAGCCCGGGCTCAAGCTAAAAGGCTTCAGAAGGATGGAGAGAACTTCAGCTTCTTTTCCAGTTTAAAATACAAATTTGTATTGCAGGGGTGTAGAGTTTAGTCCACTGTTAATTTTGTTTTTTGAATTTTGGATTTGCTTACCTAATTCCCTGGTAAATAAATTAAAGCAGTTGGGCTTCTACCAGCTTTGTACAGCTCTTGATGAGTAGGGATTATAACACACAGAGAGGACTTGGTGTCGTGTGTCCTTTTCCTGCCAAGATCAGAGGTACTAATGCTGTTGGGGAAGGTTTAGGGGATCCTAGCTTTAGGGTTGTTAGCTGCAGCATTGCAATAGAAAATGCTGCACCCTAGGCTGAGGAATAGAAGGATTGCACTTTCTGCACACTAGGAAAACTGATTTCACTGTTCTGAGTCTAAAAAGTGAAAGAACCTCAGATCAGGTATCTGCTGCTACAAGAATTTCATCAATTTGAGTAGATTAAAAGCCTTGGACTAATTTAGATCTCAGTGTTCATGCTGTAGCGAGGACTGTGCATGGAGCCCTCTTTCATGGTGGCTACATGGGGCCAGGGCGCCCACAGAGGAGCCCACGCAGAGCAGGTTGGTGTTCCCCACAGCATGGACCTCACAACAGTATCAAGATATGCATGTCTGTGCTCAAATTGATGAGGATGGTAGAGTCAAGGAAATGGCTACATCTCTCTTCTTGGTGGGATGGGGCAGGGGAGAGGGCGATCTTCACCAAGATGCTTGGCAGCTGCAGCTACACTGTGGTGGCACAGCGTCTGCCTATCTCCTTGTCCACTGGCTCAGGCTTGGGTGTTGTGCGTTCTGCACGCTGGATTTAAAGGCTAACCCCAGCACAGTAGCAAAGAGGTAGAACTTCTCCCCCTTACCAGCAGCACTGTAAGCAAGGATATGACACAAAGGCACTTCAGAAAAAGAAGCTCAATCAGTTGTTAGAAATATCATCTTGCATGTGCAAATTTCACTGAGCTTTCTTTGCCCCCAGGTGCCCAAAGAAGAGGGTCTATCACTGTGTGGTCCCATTCATAAATCTACCAAACACCTTTTGAACAAGTAGCTTTTTCCTACTGTTCAGGCTGAAACCTGAATTCCAGAAGCTCTCCCATCTGATTAGAAACACTTTTTTTCTTGTCTCCCAGCCTGAAAACATTAATAGCAGTTTTTACCTTTTGCTGTGGTGTCAACAGAAGTCTTAGCCTTTATACTTCTCTGATGTTTAGTTTACTCCTACTGTATTTCAAGAAAAAAATCACCTTCCCTGCTTGCTTTTGATTTCTTAGGCTGCCTACTCTATGATGTTTTATTCTCAGAGGTGGGCTACCTACTCCTAGTTATCTTTATGTGTACCTACTCTAGTCTGATTTCATTCCTATGGAAGATTTATTACTTTCATAGTATTGTTACATTAAAAAATCATATTTTTTTGCAATAATATTGTTTAACATTAGTCATTTTTATCATATATTTCACTGTTCCTGCAAAGTGACACTTAAGAGTTTAGAGGTTGGTGGTGGAACCTTTACACTGACAGAAGGTTCAGATCCTCATGTGCAGGGAAATTACTGAATTTAAGCCTCTTGGTTCTGGCAAGAGCTCAAATCACAAATATGATTTGATCTATGAGCTGTTCTGTAAATCCAGTTTGTTCTCAGAGATGTGGTGGTGTACATGGTGGTCCCCTTCCTTAGGACCAATGGCTGTGACCTCTGTTGGGGTCGGGTGAGATTTCTTTGTGCGACTCCCTGCTTTGGGGCAACAGGTTCTGGCCAGGTTCTTGGGCTTAATAGGGATATTTACCAGGGACAGTTGGGATGCCCAGGGACCTGGGACATCTGCCACCCAAAGCTGCAGCCAACAAGGATGTTTAGAGGGTTTAAGGCTGTGATTTTTGAATTCTATACTGGCAAGTCGGTAGTTACCAAGATCTGGTTTCAGTGTCTTGAGCTGCTCCTCTCCTGTGTGGAGGCCAGGAAGGAGAGCTCCTGCAGTCCCTTCCTGCCCCTGGTATCACTGCTTGAGCCAGGCAGTCCCATGCTCTGCCAACCCTTTCTCCTGCTCACCTGCTGTAGAGGTTTCTCTAGTGCCAAGGTAGAAGTCAGCAGCTAGACCAGGCTCTAGGCTGGGCTGTGGTGCACAGCTTTGCTCCTGGCCACCTCTGCCTCTTCTGCAAAAGGGCACAACACAGGGGAGCTCGGTCTGCTGCCTGCCAAGCATCCTAAATCCTCTACTGAAAGGCATGGTGGCTGCAGCAAGGATTTTTATTGAGCCGATACTATCAGCAGGAGAGAATATTGTCTAAATAGGATGGACTATAATCAAGTGGTCCAACAATTACCTGAAATATTTTTTTGCAGAAACCGTGGTAAGTCTCCAAAATGACAGCAACGTTCCTGTCTGGCAGCTCATCCTGCACCTGCTTACATTGTGGTCAAGTCTTTTCTTTAGTAGTGCAGCCCAAGTATGTGAAGTTAAGCACCCAAGTAGCTGGCTGAAAGTTTGGTCGTTCAGCCACTGAGGCTTCAGAAGAATAGCTTGAGAATGGCTTTCTCTGTCAGATCTGTGCATGTGCAACGTTGTTTTCCACATGGGTCGCTTGAATTTATTGACATAAAAGCTCTCACAGTTGGCTGTTCATCCTGCCCTGTGCTCTTCTTGCATACTGAAAAATCACTCTGCAGTGCAGTGGCAGAAACAACTCATTCATCTGGAGAAGGTCTTGTTTTTCATTATATTTTATCATCCTGCTTTAAGCTAACTGTAAGCTATGGCAGTGTGTTTATTTACTTGAAGCCTTGGCGGTTCAGCAGTATCTCCAAATACTTTCCAAGGCAATACAGAGTGGAGAACGATGTTGCTTCTGGAGAGGTTTGTCTTCCTGCTGCATGGGGCTCATGTGGAGCATTTGGCCTCCAGCTGTAGGGCAAGCTGCAGGATTTGGGCTTCCCTGGGGTGCCCTGTATCAGGTAAGACAACATCAGCTCTGCAGGGGCAGGGTTTTCCACATGATCCTCTTCATCTGTTCAGTACATGTGTTAGCTGTATCCACTATAACGGAACTCTTCCAGAGGACTTTTAAGAATCAGGTTGGTTCCCGAGCCTTTTTAAATAAGGGATTCTAGCTGCTGCTGTTTAAATAATCAATAGCCTGTCTTCACAGTTCTTTCTATATCCTCTCTGCAGTCTTTTAGAGTTTGTTAGTTTGGGGAGAATGTGAACTAATGCATGTTACTGCAGATGCTGTTAGAGAATCGCATTAAAACCTCACTCCCTCAGGCCAGCTGGATGGCCTAGCACCTGCAGGATCTTCTCTTCTAGCATGCAGGGCCCCCATGTCTGTCACTCTGTCCATGATCCTGTCCTTCATGGCCCCTCTAAATGTAGAGGTAAGCCCTGGGGGAAGAGCTTATGACCTTGTTTTCCCCCCCTTTTTGTACCTTCCTGACCAGACAATTTACATTGCTAGCCAGAGAATAAATCTCACTTTTTTTTCTGCAGAGATTGGAGCTGTACTGCCACATTCAAATGAGGAGGGAGGGGAAATTAAAAGCATTTAAGGCACTTTTTTTATTTAACCAAGTCACTGAATACTTTTGTTAAAATAAAAAGATAGTGTACCATTTATTGCAAACAGAGCCAATGTTTTAGAGCAGAAGTTCTCTTAACTGTAACTATCGAGCCTTTTTAGTTTTGAGTCAGTGAGACAAGATTTAAACAATACATTAGTGGAAGGGAAAAACCTCATAATTCTGTTGCTTGATCTGGTGATCCTTCTGTAATTCAATATCATCAGGGTTATCAGATGATAATAAAATCATTGTGAGGCAAGGTACAAATCTGATGGTTATTTTTTTAGCTGAATGGAGCTTTTTCACCCATTTTAAGGAGTTCTCTCTGCTAAGAGCATAGAAATTGCTTTTACTTGATCCAATTTCACATTAGCACAAAAATAAATTTCATGCCACATTTCTGTTTCTCATGTAGGACATGATCTTGAGCTATGAAAAGTTGCATTCTATTTCTATCCCTTGTCTGATAATAAAGTAAGAAAAATAAATCTGAGCAAAGACGGGCAGAAAGCTTCCAGGGTCTGGAGAAAGGGTGGAGGGAGGTTGTCCTGAGGAATCTAACCCAACTTCTTTTTTAAAGAGGGAGAGCTCAAACACAGGGATTATCTTGAAGACTAAACATCGCATCCCATTTTGCTGTGCATTTCTAGATCCTGGGAAGATCAGCAAGATGTCTGCAGGCCTCAGGGCCATAGCTAGTGGAACATGTAACAGGATTTGTAATTTTATGAGCAGCTCTCTGTGCTCATTGAATACCGGACCAACACCACTACCATGTGTGTGAGAGCACCCTGTTGCTTTTGATGTGGCCTTCCAGATAAGATGTGAAATCAAGGCCCTGTGCATGTGCTATAGAAAAAATATGCCACTTTATTTGACAAGTGCCCAGTAGAAGGTCAGGTAATTACATCCCCTGCCTACCTCAGTTTCTGCATGTAGGTGGTACTGAATACAAAATCTTTCATTCACTGTTCTGGGGTGCTGAGTAACAGATATTAAGCCTGGAAATTTCTACTCATTATTTAAGCTGGCCTATATGTCTTTTGCTATTAAGTTTTACCCTGGACTCATTGAACCACAAATTTTCTTTGAGAAGAATATCCAGTCTTGTTTTGGAGAGACAGTGGTGGCTAACCCTCTGTGCCTCTTGGTGCTTTGCTCCAGTTATTATTATCCCCACTTGTCAAAATTTGTCCTCATATTTCTAAGGTGGAGACTTCTGCCACCCATTCTCATTGGCTTTTTAATTGGTGGCATAGATGTCTTGTCTTTACTAGCAAAAAGATCCTTTATTTGCTTCCTGAGATTTGCAGTTCTATGAATATCTGTATTTTTCATCCAATCCAAATATATATGTAACATAGTAGTTTTCAACTAATTAGGTTAACTGTTTAACAAATAATTTAAGCTAAGAGTATCAAGCCGTGACTAGAAGTTTCTCCTTCAGTCTCTCTATGTTGTACCTCATCTCTGATTGATGTCTGAAGGCCTTGAAACAGTATACTGCTTAAAAAATCACCTGAACACTTCCAAACACCAAGTAAGAAAATTGCACTCTCACTGCTGGAGAGATTAGCACACTAATACACTGATGAAATACTACTTATTTTGACCATGTCAGATCAAAACCAACATCACTTCTTACATTGTCCCTCATTTCTTCATTTTATGTTGAAATATCTTGAAAGCAGAAAAAGATCAAAGACATCTAACATCCCTGCAGAAAACTCATTCATACTTAGCCTAAGAACTGCTGAAAACTCTTCACATCTTTCTTTATTGCTTTTATAACAGATACATAAATAATCTGTCTTCCAGGCACAACTGTATCAGACAAATCATAACTACTTTAACAGCTCTGTATGATATGCAGGTAATTAATCCTGACTGTCAGTTATGCTCTGAAGAGTTTTTTTATCTTGTTTCTTAGGCAAAGTTTAAGATTTTTTTTGTTAGACTGATGTAAGAAACCCAAAGAATTGACGTTGGTGAGATGTAGGCCTATCATCTCAACAAAAACTCAAGTGGTTGTTAAGAATAAATGACCTGCTGAATCTCAGTTTGAGTGAAATAAAGACCCTTGCTCCTGATGACCAAGAGTATTGATAGGAGAAAGTGAATGACTGGCTATGTACAAGCATGTAGTTGTCCCTGTGCTCAGGGATATCAGTGAGTTCCCCAGATGTGCTCTTTCTGTAAAGATGGCAATGACTGGCTTTCCTTATGCATAAGGAAGTGTTAATAATGTTTTGCTAATATTAGGAAACACTTTAAGGGTCACCTTTATACTTGAAACTTGCCAGGATTTCAGGCCCCTTGATGCAGACTAGCAAGGTGGAGCATGGCACTGCTCACTGTTTTGGGTCAGGAAATTTTCAGCTTGTCTGCTCTCCTGTTTTTCTCAAACACATCCCTCCTCAGCCACATTCCTGTCCAGTCTTGCTCAGTTCCTTTTTCCTTGATCTTAATGAACACTACAGGAAGTCTGAAATTGTACAGCATGCAGCTATGTACTTCCAACAGTGACGGCCACTGTGAGGAGTTCCCATCTGTGCTATGCTAACTGTGGTTCATCCTCCTTCATTTCAGAACAGACTTCAACACCCTTATTGCAATCTACAAAGTCACTAATAAAATAACAGTGAATTTTCTGATTAAGGGGCTTAGTTTTTCTCCAGAATAGCCCTGTGGTCCATGGAGGGTAATACTTCTGGAGTACACATTCTGCATTGTCTAAGACACAGAGCACCATCACATGAGTATTCCTGTTGGAAGAGGAGAGACCAGGATGAGCATGAATCTGGTTGTGATATTAAAGAAAAACATAGCAATTCCTTAGGAAGAAAAAATGGTGCTTATGCAAAACACCCCAACCAAGGCAAGCAGAAATATGGGGTGATCTTGTGATTAGGATGTTGCTCCCAGGCCCTATCCTGTCTTTAGGAACTTCTGACCTAATTTTTTTAATCTTTGTGCTTTGCTTTCCTGTCCATAAGATGATGACTTGAAGTACTATTTTAGTCTCTTATCTGGGCAAGGTAAGATTTTGTTGTTGAATGATTGTAAAGCAAGGAGATAATGGGATAATCAAAGGCAAAATACTATTTGTTCTTGAATCCATGGTCTTATCTGGATAAAACTAAAATTAGTGCCTAGATGTTAGGGATTATTTTCTACAATTACAAATGTTGAGCAGAAAAAGAACTTAAAATATATTCAAATAGTCTTGGAACAGCTTAGGTGAAAGTTACCATAAACGAGCTCTTTATTTTCTTTTCTCTAATGAAGAACAGAAGCCTTACCTTTTTCCTTTTCACTGAGAATTTGTTTCTAGACAGCATGTTTGACACTGTTGAAACTGTTTCTCGATCAAATGCCAAGTCCATGCTTTCTACAAAGTGATGCTAGTCCTTACCCAGAGCACAGGACCAATCTTACCTACACTCATCTCAAAAGTTGCCAAGCTGTGATTGCAAAGGTGACCCAACCACTGTTACCAATATCAGTCCGTGCTTCAGTTAAACCTAAAATAATACCTTACTACTGGTCCTGAAGAATCTATTAAGCTGAGGGGAAGATGCAGCCCAAACTGTGTATCATCTCACAACCATGCACCCTTGCTGGGACTGCTCTGTGTGGGACCGATGGTGCTCGGAGAGGAGAGCACACAGACCTTCCTGGGCACAGGAGCACAGACAGTAGGCAGAGCCAGGGAGGATGGGTCAGGCTGAGCACAGCAGACTGAAGCTCAACAAAATTGTTGGATCTAGTCTTGTGTATAGCAGCCGTAGTCGTGCGTGTAAAGTCAAGGGAGATGTTCAAATCCTTTTATTTTGTATTGGAGAATCATATCATAAGAAATTACTTAGCCTGGCTGGGATTTAATAAAGCAGTTCTATCACATTTCATGTTGCTGAAAATGATGCTGAAAGAAGAACATACCCAGTGAAGGAGGAAGGTTTGCCCTTTGCTAATGGTTGTTCCCTTAGGAAAGGCGGAGGTTTGCAGTGAGGATGTGCTGTTCCATTGCTGCCTGGAGCTCCTGGGATGTAGTTTTTGTTGGCCCTGGTGAGAATTGCTCCTGTGGATGAAAGTAAGATAGCAGAACAGTGCTACTAGTTCCCTCCAGTCTTCATTTTTTTTTTCTTTTTTTTTCTCTTGTAATTTTGTGAGAAAATGCAAATGCTATTTTGAAATCAGTGAGATTCAAAGTTGCAAAATTAGGGCTATATCTCTGTTTTAAAAAAAGGTGATAAATCCTGACAATGTGAAAATGTTATTACAGCCAGCAAGAAACAGTAGAATCAAATGAAACCAGTCATGCTATTACAGGTAAATTTGTTTTGATTATCAAGTGAGTAGAAAGTTTAGGGATTATTCCCAGTTAATTTGATATACATGACATTAATTCCCTTTTATGTACACACTAAATATTTCTGCATTAGCCAATGAAAGTAGGTAGTTCATACAGCTGAAGGCTTTGCTCTCATTTGCAGTTTAATATGCCAATAAGAACAATGTAATTTCTTTAAAACGAATAACTCAGGGCTAGTTGGTTGTTAATGGGCCTAAGTGTACAGAGAGACAATCAAACCCTTCTGGTCATTAATCCTCAGAATCAACATGTTCTGGTTATTACTGGATAATTATTTGATAAAGACGTCCCTTTCAACAGGAAGAGAAGCAAGTTCTTTGAGTAAAACGTGCAGTGAATTTGCCATGGTTTATTCATTCTGGTTGATTCTCACTTTAGAGATATTCTAGGAAGATAATGCATCTATTCTAATGTTTCTGTTTTCAATACTGCAAAACAAGAGATGATGATGCTTACTAGTAATTTTAATCTGCATTTTTTAAGGAAACAATGCACATGAAAGGCAGTATTTTGGGTTGGGCATACAAAGAGGTGGAGGGAAACTATATATCTTTGAAGGAGAAAACTACATGTGTGACTAGAAGACTACATATAATTTGACATATAATTTGAATTTAATATCTTCAACAAATAGGTTTGCTTTCTGTTGTTCAGAAATTGAATGAGATTTGATGTACTATTTGATTTACTATTAAATGTATTTTTGAAATGATTGCTTTGAAGAGTAGCTAGTCTTCAAAAAGAATTATCTTGAGCTGTTTTAGTTGGATACATATGTGACCTGGCAATTAAGAGCAAGCCTTAAACCTATGCTGCCAGGCCAAACATTTAAGAATTCAAAATAAATTTAGATTTCTTGAGTATTCACTTAATATCAGTTTTTGTTTGTTTCTGTGTAGGCTCCTGTAGTAAATGCATTGGATACAATACTCTCAAACAAATTCAAAGAAACCTCATTGTATGCAGGGAAGCTAATGTAAAATCTTAAATGAATATTCATTAGTCGTTTCTCTTTTCCTGCAGTGCTTGGCCAGCTAAACTGATCAACTTCTCAAATCAAATTATAGAGCAGATCTTTCCCATTCCTTTGTGAATACTTTATGAGTTTAGGTCCTCGTCCAGAAGACTTAGAGACTTAGTGGGAATCAAATCTAGTCAAAATTACTCCAATGCCTGATTGGTAGCAGTCTGATCTTTTTCATGATTAGAAGGCACTTTTCCAAAAAAACAAATACCACTGTCAACAGCCTGAAATGAGATCTCTAAATGCCTTATTGATACTGTTTGCTTCAACAGCTGTTTGCTGTTATGGATTCATATAAACAATGAAGAATATTGTGCCTCCCAATGCCATCAGATCAGCAGTTGTCTATTTTAATTACAGGCTTGTGGTGGAAAATCAAAGACAGCATCTTTGTAGCCACTAGTGTACAACAAAGCCTGAAGAACTTGATCATCTGAAGCAAGTCTAGCAGAGGGCTATGGGGATGCCCAGGGTTGGGGCACCTGCCCTTCAAGGCGAAGCTGAGGGACCAGGGCTCCTTCAATGGTGCAAGTGAAGGCCTTGAGGGGCTCAGAACAGCCTTCCTACACCCATGAGGAGGGTATCAAAAAGACTAAGTGCTGCTCTCCATGCAGCAGCGTGTGGTGGGAGGATGAGAGATGATGGACGTAAGCTGAAAGCAGAAATGTTCAAGTGGATATACGGGATGCTTTTCATCCACAGGGACAGTGGAGCAGGTTGCCTGGAGAGGCAGTGTGGTTTCTATCCCTGGAGGTTTTCAAGCCCAGACTGGATAAAGCCCTGAGTAACTTAGTCTGACCTCTGAGCAGAAGACTGAAGTTCAGACAGCTTGTAGTTCCTGCCACTCTCTCTTACTCTGCAATCGTTTAGGAAAAAAAAGTCCCCATCAACTCTGGGCCACACTCATTTGCTTAAGTAGTGACATGATGAATTTGGTTGAATTTGGTGAAGCATGTGATCTCTTCAACCCCAAATTTCATGCAGATCTCTTCATTTTTTTAAGAGTTTCAAATGATAGCCTTTGTTTATCAACCCTCTCTTCTGTTTCTATATTTGTGTTCTGTATCTGACTCTTACTGTGAGGCACCTGTGCCAGCTGACCACACATCTTTCTCATAACTTTTCCTTTTAAGTAGTGTCTCTCTTAAAACGTTTCAGATTAGCTTCCTACATCTTATTGTGTGCTTACAATCATTCTTTTATCACTATTTTTTCTATATACCTAGACTATCCAATGTTCTGTCCTTCAGTGGGAGCTGTCTGAAAGCTAACTAGATTTGTGGTTCAACAGAGCTGATACTGAATGTGCAGGGTTGCAAGGTTTGTGCAGTCTGTATTTGCATTTACAGTTGTCAAGTAAATATTTCTTCTCCTTTAATTGATTTGACTGAGCTTGGAAATCCTCATCTTTGTGAGGATAAAGCAGTATGTATCTGTTATCTGCTTGTTTCTCAAATGCTTGGTGCCTTATTTTATGCTGTTACCATGTAAATGTTAAATATAATGGAGTTTGTTTTATGCCTTACTCATTGATTATGTTATGAGCAAGCTGCTGTGCACTGAAGCTCTAGAAACTGATGGTGTTTTTTCAAAATTCTGTGGAAGTTCTGCCTGTTGTCTTATAAGAAACATGTCAATTAATTACTCAGTTCATATGTATCAGTTTCAGAGCACTCATTTTTCAATCCTGACGCTGTATAGAATGAGGTGAAGTGTATGTTATCTAAGTCAATGCTTCAGGCAAGTTACCTTTACTCACTCATTAAATTAGCTTTGTCTGATAGAACTTGTTTTCCATAAAATCATATTGACTCAAGTTAATTATTCTCATCTGCTAATTTTTTATTGGTTGAACTTATATGACAGACTAGATTACCTCATAACAGCCAAGGAAGGTTGAGTTTCAATTACGTTCTTCTTGGGCTACATCTGAATGACCAATACAGCAGGCAACGTAGAAGGGTACAGGCAGTAGGTCAATTGGACGTTGATTGGGGAAGTGCTTCCTATAGCAACTCTGAGTACTAGTAATTAGTACAACTTGTTGCTGTGGAAAATAGAGAGGAAAAAAAACCAAAACTAGGGAACAATTGAGAAACTGTAAAGAGTAAAACCCTACTACAACCAAGTTTTCCAGATTTTTCTGTCTCTAACTGTAGAAGTGTTGACTTTTAGGGTAGGGAGGAGGCAGGAAGGAAGCAAGAAGCATGGAAGAAAAACATAAAATGGATGAGGCCAAAGACCTTAACCTTTGAGGTTATTATATTTGTCTTGTCTGCAGTGCAAAAGCCTTTACTGTTTGGGAAGAATGAAGAGCAACAGTGGCAAACATGCTGCTATGGCAGACATATGAAAGCTCATTTTCTGTGGGTTGGATCTCCTACAATTGATTATTTGATTTCCCACTATTTTGTCTGAGATTGCCATCAGTTTAACCCACCATCTGTTGTTGTTTGCTCCTACTTAAGTGTGGACTATGTTGTAACTTTTAGCTCTCAGGTGTTTTCTCTGGTCTTTCCAAATGGAAAGAAAAAATTTTAATTTTACAGGATTCAGAAGGAACTGTAACAGGTAAAACTTTCAGACTTCTTGAAAGACTTCTAAGGAGGAATGTAAATGAAACTTCAGAGAAAAAAATACTTTAAACAATCTTTTAATTAACTTGAAAATTTACAGGAAGTCAAGAAATAAAAACACCAGTTAGGAGTCTGGGATGACTAGATAATGATGAAATCCTGTAGCATGTCAAGTAGCAGGCAAGACAAAGATACCAACATAGATATAGCAACCTGCTGAGGACTCTTAACTAGCTTATAACCAATGCTTTTTTAACATTCCAGACATGCAGATCCTCCCACTAGATTTCTGTATTGCCAATTATATTAAATGTCGTCTAGTAAGTGAGAAATTTCCATTTTTTTGCTTCCCACTGCAAATGCTGGCAATTGAAATACTGTCTTTTCATATTTTCAGTTATTGTAGGTCATTTTTCATGATTTATTGATTTAATGTCTATTACCTTTCTTTTGCATATCGCTGTATATTTTTAAAATAATACCTTATTGCTTTGTTTGCTTCCATTCCTAATAATTATTGCTGCAACATAGGAGATGCAGGTCATCCAATCTTTCAAAAAGCAATAGTGTTTAATGCTGTGCAAAAAGAAAAACTGTTCCATTTCAGTAATATGGCTAGTGATGTGCCTCTATTATCTTCCTGTTCCTGTCTCACTGATGGGGTCAGAAAAAAAAGGATGAGCTGCTTTTCTTATTTATCTCTTTGTTTGATATTGTATTGGTCCCAGTGTATGTTATGATTAGTGGAGCTTTTCCAAATGTATTCATAGTTCTATCCCGTTCCTGCAGTTGAAGCTCTTCTTTCTTCCTCCGAAGAGACAATACACACAATCCTGTTGTTCTTGTGTCCATTACTGGTGTTTCACTCAACCTTATATTGATCCTGGCTGCTCTTAATTGGTGTGGCTGAAGAACTTCTCTTGGTTGGTGCTTAATTCATATCACAAGGATGCCTAGTGAGTCTCATTCTCTGTAGTTGTATTTTGTCTCGTGGACAGGTTTCTTGGAAGTCAACTTGCTGAGAACCTGGTGACTATTTGATCATGCAAAACTGCTTTAAATTTTGAGTCATAGAGTGCACATCCTCTTACAGAGACAGAGTACACATATTTTATTGCTATAATTCCTCTGATAGCCAAGCATCTTCCTCCTCATCCATTCTGGATGGTCTGCAGACTTTCAGGCAAGGTTTTCAAAAGATTTTCTAAAGAAAAGCAAGAGCTCTGCAGAAGCTTGAAATTTACTACTCCATGCTGGTATTAAACAGTAAGCAGCTGATAAAATCTCACATGTATTATGAGAGAGGCACCTTCTGCCAACACAAGTGCAGGTGCATCCAACCAAATGCACCTGACCAGAATGGGGCACCTCAAGGGCTGCAAAGATCAACTGATTTATGTTGCTGTCCCCTCACATACAGGGGCAAACAGCATAAATGATGTGCAGGCGACAAGGAAACAGTTATATTATGGACAAGATAACTTGGGCAAGCCAAGTATAAAAGCAACCACTCCAGGAAGAAAGTGATGAGAACGGTTCAGGTGAGTTCACTGAGTTACAACCAGTACTCTGAAGAGCAAACAGGAGGCAGTGTGCCTTGGCTTGGGCAGGGATGTGGCCGGGACACTGGATGTTGATATGAATGAGAGAAAGAATAAGAGAAGTTGCTTAGCAACAAGGGAAATGATTCTTGGAAATGACATTTGGACTGAAAAGGGGCAATGTCTGATCTAAGCCTTCCTGTTGCAGAGGGGTTAACCTAATAAGACTGCTAAGTAGCTATCTGCACCGTCCATGTCTCTAATGGAAGCTCCTTAATAGCAAGAGAACTGTTTTAAAGACAGGAAAGTTCTAACTTGCAGAAGTGAAATGGGCGAAGATAAAACTAGTGGAGGGAAAGGACAGGTAATAACTGCTCGCAATGGGAAAGGTGAGGCCCTGTCGTTGCTGGAGCCTGGGCACAGATAAGTGCTGTGAGAGAGCACGTAACTGCTTAGCACACCAGTTTGCTTCTGCACAGGGAACTTACAAGTGGCATGTTAGATATTTTTTGTCTAGGAACGTGATATAACAGTAACATGGTGGAAAATGTAATGTGCAAAAATGAACAAAGTTAAAATGAATCACCAGAGTCATTCATATGCTGGACTCTTGAATTGATATTTAGGATAAAAATCACATGTAACACTTTCCCAAGGGTTAGCTGAAGAAGAGTTCTCTGACACCGCCAGATTTGTGTATCTGTTACACTCAAACTTATTATTTAGTGTTGCCCTGGCAAAGCCAAGGTTTTTAAAGCACTGTATGGATCCAATCAGATCTATGGTACTACTACTGATTTCAACAGGAATTTGAGTATTTTAGTGTTTCATAAATTTGGCAGTTGCTCCTACTGCAGGGTAGCAACTCTCTTCTCAGATTAAGTGCTATCAAGAGCACACACATGAAGTGTTTATTTCTAATAACTTTAATAATCAAGAAGCTTTATGAATAGCACTCCTAGTTGGCAGTGTTTTTTCTAATGTGCCTCATAACACTGTGAAGAGGCAGTTAGCTTCCTCTGGGAAGAAGAACTTCAAGAGAGCTCCTTGGGATTCTCACTTCTGCCCGAATTCATGGAGGTGCTGGGCAGGCCCAGGGAGCCAGGAACAGGCCCATGCTAAGACAGACAAATACTGTTTCTCTGATCCCAAACTGCAACAATTAAAATTTAAGTTTTGTCTCACTCCAGTCATTTAGTCTAGCTCTATGTTTTGGGCTAAGTAATGTTAAGTTTTGTACTAATCAAAGCTAAGCATCTAATTTTGTGCTATTCTCTAGTGTGGACAACAGCACTGTTGTAAAAGGATTGTATCACTATAGATCCTTCCTGTAAATTCAGTCATGTAAGCTGTGTGGGAGCTAGTGGCCTTTCCATTTTGAAATGATCACATTGCAATAGCAAAGCGTACATTAAAAATGAAGACCATTTGGGGATTTTAGTTTTGAAGTTGATCTCATAAAATATTAAGGCCTCAATATACTCTCATCTTCTTCCCCTCTTGCTGTCCCTGTAGCTAGACATGCACAAGGAGAGCAGATGCCTGTGATTCCTGAATTTATTGCTGATCTCTCTCTGCTTTGGCATATGCAATATGCTTGTGTCTTGGCTGCACCAACAAGAAAAAACCAAATCCAAGCGCATTTGCTGCTGAGATTTTCAAGCATCTAAAAATCCTGAAATAACGTCATTGGAAATGCATCTGGGGAAATAGAAAAATTTGGAGAGAAAGCAGTTTTGACTGAAATAATTTGTTTTGTATCTGCCAGTTGTATCTAGACACTATCTGCCAAAGATTAGTTCCCTCAAAAAGCCATTTTCAAGTATAAAAAGTAGACAAGCTTGTTTTCCTTTTCCACACAAATGAAGTGTGAAAGTGAAAATTATTGGTTATAAAATTTGGAAGGATATAGCAGAAAATCTGATTAACTCAATGTATTTAATGAATAAATTTTTAATGTAGAAGGTGATTTGATAAGATTTTTTTCTCTAGTGTCCAGCAAATACAAGGAAATTTAACAAGTAAAGCAATTCTTAAATTCTGTTGCAGTGTTTTTGCTGTTTTCCAGTCTCTATTGAAGTGTTTCTTTCACATATTGCAAGCACAAAGTTCCTGGTAGACAAGGCATACACTGTTAATATTTGTGTTAGCAGCTATGGAATTGTAAGCAATTATGTAGCTTAACATGGTTATTCGGTCTTATTTACTCTTGTGAATATATTGTGTATATCCTTGTGCTATCAAGAAGAATTAGAAAATTACTGAAAGAACTATAGCAATTGGAAATTCACATGCAATTATTTTCATGGGGTGAATCAACTTTTCTTTGGGAAAATAAAAGGAAAATAAGATTAAAATGCAAAACAACATCAACGAAGACCTCTTTTCTGGTGCTGGCATGGTGCTTAATATGATAAAATTGGCTTGATCAATCTTTTGAATCGGATTGGTATAATTTGAGCTTTATCAGCTGCTAGGAACTCCCAAGTTGGGCAGTATTTGCTGCTGCTAAGTAGCACTGAAATGCAGCAGATGCTACTAAGGAGACAGAAAGCAGACAGCAAGAAAAACAAGCCCTGGGACTTGCAAGAAGAAAGGTGCTAATGGAGCTTGAGTGCACGTTGGTTTTCACAGACATATGCCATGTCAGGGACCTCCCTTTGCCCAGTCTGGAGCAACGCCAGCAAAGGGCTGCAGAAGTGCAGCAGCTGCGTGAGCCTCAACAGAGTGTGCACAGGCAAAGCTGGGTTAATCATCCTTAGAAACCATGCCAGGTCAAATCTAAAATGATACAAAAGTGTTAGAAGCAAGCACACTGAAACTGAACAATCTTTATCTTCATCTCTGATTAAACCAGTTCAGAACAAGCACGAGGCCGGTGTCTGTGCAGGTGCAGACTAGGGAGGGGTGAAGAGGGCCAAGGGGGCAGTAATATTGTGTTTGCCTTCTCCTGAGTGTCAAATTCACATGGGCTCACTTGATTCAGGGAGCAGCTTTAAGGGACAGCTTTAATTTGGATAGACAGTGATTTTTACCAACAGAGAGTGTATTTTGACCACACCTGTTGTAGCTGGGGAATGGATGCATGTGGCTTAACCCCAGGCTTATGGGGTCTCTTGAATTAAAATTCCCTGACTCCAGGGAAATTTGCCACTTTCCAAAGGGTGGCTTTTTGTCCTTTTTTGACATTAAAGCACTGCTCCAAGTTTAATGGAATTGACCTGATTTTGATTAGGTGTCTATAGTCATCTATTATATACCATTTCATGACCATATCTATGACCATATCCATGGTCATGAAAACAGCATAAAGTACAGAGGAGAAAATGAAAAAGTAGCAAACATCAGAATTTCACCTGTGTTTTTCTTATCTTTATCTGTTTAAAGCACCACATCTTTCCATTGAGTATAGTAGGTGAAGATAAGAATTTGCTACTTCCTTTCCTTAACATAGGATATTTAAATATAAGTGGCTCCATGTAAAACATTAATGTGCCAGATGTGCTGTTCTGTGGATCCTAACAATAATCCAGTTCTCGATGTGGATACAGTCAAACTTGTCCTTCAGCAGTAACACTAGGTTCCCATTTCACCAATGACAATTTTTTTTACTGGGTTTGATGGTGCTAGTGAATAACAAAGACAGAGCAAGTGTGTTGTAATAGCTAATCAGACAATAACCCTTCCTCTCCCAGCTGGAGAAGCTGTGAGCTTCCTGAAAAGCCCCCTGGACTCATGCAGAGGGTCCACAAGGCCTATATGGAGGCTGGACTCATGGGCAATACCTGAGCATTAGGTGGTCACAAGCCACCACTACCTGAAACTCTTATTTGGGATAGTCAGTTAGTAACCTGGGGCTGCTTGCAAGGTACAGAGGTTGCTTCCCATAGTCATCTTAGAAGCCATGAAACCCCCTTGAAAATCAGGATCAACCACTGAAAATTGACATCACTATCAGTCTTTATGTGTGAGTAATAGGAATTTAATTTATCATTAGACTTGTATTGCTAGAAGACTGCATGCAACTTTTATTTAATCTGACAGGGCTTATACGTTCGCAATTTGAAAATCATAATGAAATGTGTTTTAGTTCATTGAAGTGAGCTCCTCTTCATGGAGTGAGCTCCTCTTCTTCCACTCTGTGTTCAGATTTCCAGTGGAGAATGCAGTAGCCAGGTTGTTCTCCCTTGTACTGACAATGCTAAACTGATTTGATTCTGGCAATATAAGTAATATTCACTTCATCTTAGTTGTGTTTTTTACACTGGTATACAGTAAATAGCACATCTAGGCGCATGCAAGCACCCGCTGTCTAATTGCTCATGTGTCAATAATGGAATTGAGGATAGTTTTTAGCTGCTTGTCCCCCCTCTAAGCAGCATCAATATTTCAAAATAGTGGTGTGTGTCGGGAGCAGTCGAACCCTGTTATCAACCACCACAGTAGTTTCTGCACCTTCCCCTTGGAGCAGTGTCCGCATGTGCCTGCGGTCACTGGGCTGGAGAGGGCTGTGTGCCAGTCCTGCACATCCCTCTGCTCTCCAAATAGGATATAAGGCAATTACAGCTGCCTTACTATCAGTCTGGAGTTTTTCCAGCCAATTCTTGCTTTTCTATAGCCAGACTGGAGAGGTGGGTCTGTCACTGCTCTGGAGAGCCCTCCTTCTTCATAAAGAGCCTTTGGAGCTGTCATTTCCCTCCTTCAAATGTGAGAGAAAGCTCTCCAGGCCACTTCTTAATGATTTTATCCTTTAGATTTTTAACTATTACATAAAACCAATCAGCTCATCACCAGGGCGATACGAGCCCTATGTTTTGTGACCCCTACTACTGGTGGGGTAGTGGGCATAGACTCCCTGGCCATCATTCTGGGAGTTGTCTCCTGCCTGGCCCTGAAATGGAGGCAGAAAACCTTCCTGCAGGATGGGATAAATCCCTTGGAAGAGGGAGCGTGTCCCCTCTGAGGTGTTTCTTCCCACCTCTGAGGTGCTGGTGGGGATGGGATGCTGGGGTGCTTGGCGCCCACGGCTCTCCAGTGAAGGCCACCGGCCAGCATGGCCATAGGGATGCACCATGTGGATTCCCCAGCAAGAACAATGCGACTGCTCCCCTCCTCAGGTTTTGTTGGCATTTTGTTTATTTGGTTTTTTTTTTTTTTTTTGGTATAAAACATAAACCAAGAAACACTTGGGCAGTAATTGTACTCCTCGTGAAACATAATAATCCCCGATATTTCCCAAGGGAACAAGGCAAATCATACGCTTTTCAGTTCTGACTCCAGAATAAACCAACGGTTTTGCTGTATTGTAAAAATATAATGGTCCTATGCTACGAAACACATAGTGTTGAGGCACAGTTTGATTTATTTATTTAGTCACGCTCTTTGCCTCTGCTTGTTAATGGGTGGCAGAATATTTAAGATATTTCTTTAAAGCAAGGATCAGTGCTCACGTTTGGGTTCAGGGTAAATGTTGTCATAGATGAAATGGAAAAAGAGTCAAAACATATCTTCAGATGAGTTTTATGGAGAAAAAGATTATATGCCTACTTTTATCTTCTGTAAAGGAAGACATGAAATTTCTTACTTGACTGTATGGATACATGCATATGGGATGTATGTGCATATATGCATATAAATTCAGTCTTGAATCATTCTTAAAAACTCTCCTTAGGAATAGCGAAACTTCATAAAAAAAACTAGAGAAGTCCTACTGGCCGTTTACAATCTTAAATCTCATTTATAGACTCTTTAAATTCCATATAAAAGTTACAGAAGCCTATTGACTGTGAATTTTGCTCATGATGGATGTATTTTATTGTTCTGTCAGATGATCTCATGGAAAAGATATCAGTACCTTAAAAGCCATCATAATCCGCTTATCAGTTACAAAACCTATCGATTTATTTTTTTAAATGGAAATGTAACTGGGAAGGTAAAATATTTGCTTTTAAAAGATGACAATTTTACTGGCTGCGTGGGTTGAGAATAAAAGAGACAACTGACTTCAAACGTGCATATTTGATTGAAGAATCAAACGGAAAATTATTCTTGCATGTGTTGAAGCATAGACAAATAGCCTTGTTTGCTGTGTTTATGATGGCTGATACTGAAGTGGGATGAGAGCAAAGGCAGGGATTAATAATATTTTATTGCTTCTTAGGGAAATTTTAAATAGAACAGTTGTGATCCTTTGCTGATTAAGGCTTAATAAGGGAATTTTATTCTTAAGAAATGACCCTGCTAGATACTACATAAAGAAGCTGAATTGTCTCGGGGATGGATTTTGTGTGCCAGTTGGGAATCTGAAGCCTTAGAGCTACGTATGTGTTTATGCTTTAGAAAACAGACACAGAAGACTGCTTTTAGCCAACCAGGAGCCCTAGTCCAGATTTTACAGGATGATTTTTAGTGCCCTTTCTCTAACAACATAGGATAGAGACAGATTGTCAGGGAAAAACATGCATGCCATTAGGGGAAATATGTTCCCAGGGAGCCCAAAAAGCCCCCCAAACCCACCAAGCGGTGTGTGGCTATGTAACTGCTTCTGGAAGATATGTAGCAGCATTTGAGGCTGCATCTCAGAAATGCCAGTCAGGGATATTTTATAGATGTTTTTCTATATAAAGAATAAATGGAAAGCAGTAAGGAAATGAAGGAAAAGTGGAAAGTAGAGAATTCAAGATACAAAAGAGGAGCTGCTTCAAAGGGTTTAGCAGTGGGGCATGTTTACTGTTTCTTTCCTCAGGTGTAGTAAATAACTCAGCAATTTCTGTGTTCCCACAGAGATGGAAGATGGACATTCATTAGTCTCATTCATTGCAAGTCACTTACTCTAGGGAAAAAATCCTCTCTCAATTAGAAATCTGACCTTTGTGTTGTGAATCCCTGCATGCTGTTTTACTGTTCAAAAGGTATCATTTATGTTTCAACAGAAGTAGCTTGTAATATAGGTAAAATACATTTTGCCTCTTATTTCAAGGAGCTGAACCTGTAAGGTCTGATGGCTCCCATTGACAGAGGAAAAGGGTTTGTCTGGAATCATCTTTTTGGCTCAAAGAAGAGAGGGGACCTAGGACTGCGCTTTTCTTGTGGTCTTATTGTCTCTTGTGGTGGCACATTGTAGTTTTGTGGAAAGAGAAAGAGTGTCCAGAGGATCTTAGGTTTATTTTCAGGAGTTTTGAGGACGTAAGAGAAAGAGGGGAATATGGAGAATGTGCATTTTTGGACTAAACCTCTGTTACCTGCCAGCCTGCAGTCCTCGTGCCTCTGCTGGGATCCCAGGTGGTGCTGTGCAGCTCCCCACACCGGAGTGTCTATACAAATCCAATGGATGTATCCGAGATAACCAGCATTTTAGTATTCTCAGTTGATGGATTTATTTGTTTTCTGCACCCACTCATTCACAGGTGTGCATTTACTGCTAGAAAGGAGGTGTTACTGCAGAGTAATGATGAAAAAAAGCCCTTGTCCTTGGAGGGATTTGCAACATGCAATATGCAGACCCACGCTGGCAGCCAGTTTCATCTCTGAATGTAACTAGTTTTACTAGCTGTGATATAAGGCAGTGTTGAATTTGGTCCATTATTATCCTATAGTCTGTTCCTCTGTGCAGGATTAAACATACGCTGAAAACCCAGCAGCAAGGTCATTAGGAAGCTGAAGAACTCGGTGTTTACAAACAAGCTAAAAGGTAAAATATTAAGACAAATACTTCTCTCTAGCAATCTGCTTCCTTTAATTAAAATAACAAACCTAAATAAAATCATGCCATTTAAAGAGACCTAGCTGGCCAGAGGCAAACAAGTGCACATGAGGCATGATTTACACTAATCTAAAGGATAGACTGCTGACAAATCAGGAAATATTTGCACTTCTAGCTCATACTTGGAGCATTTTTGTAAGGAAAGGATATCAAAATCAAAATGTTTAGGTGTCTTGAAACAAGTTTTTACTCTTTCAAGGCTAAAAGCCAACAAAAGCATAAAATACACATGTCTATTTCTGCTGAGATATTTTTAATTCTTATCTTAAATTGTACATACAAATAATAACAAACGTCAAGTAAGCATTAAAGCAACTTAAAGCAACTGAAATGGGCTTGTATTTTCCATTCTCCTTTTATGGCGGATTTATACCAGAAAAAAAAAAAAAGTTATCTGTTTCATTATTTGTGCGTAGATATGTGTAGGCATACAAGTCTACAAGAACGGGATTTGTTTTTGTTTTACTTTTATATGAAAATCTAAAGGACACTTAGAGATTTGCATAAGAAGAGCACAAGCAGAATTTCTTTGTATTGTAAAAGGCAACAGTGCTGAGCTCCTTCTTGGCACCTCGTGCCCCTTTCCACAGGGAAGGCAGCTTGCCTTTCTGCAGAAATCAAAACACAGGTGCGTGCCATAAAACTGACTCAAAATTTGAATGTCAAATGAAAAGTATCTGTGATCCTTCTGATGCCATTAAGTATGCAATTAGTCCCCCAGATTTGGTAATACTATTCACATGATCTAAGATCTTTTGCAACTCATAAATGAAATGAAACAGATGTCTAACTCTTTTGTTGTTATAGGCCAAATAGCATTTACTGAATGTCTGAGGGATTGCTGTTTGAACTAAAATCTGTGTTTGATCATAAATGGGAAGGAAAGAACAAGCTGATTTTGGTGTTAAATTTATTCTTAAGGATAAAGTGTACTTTCTTTTTGAGCATTCAAAAATCACAAAGAGACTTGAGCTGTGCAACTTGTGTCAACAGAGTGTATGTCTGGAGTCAGGTAAGAAATTCTGAAAAATTTTTAATCTAATATTTTTCTATAAACCAAGGCTTATGCCACTTGTTTTCCATTTGGAAGAAAAGAATCTTTCAGCAGAATGCCTAATGTTTTTATTTCCTTTTTTCTAAATTAAGGATCACCTTTCAGCAGATGAGAATATCATCAAAAGTTTTAGAAAAACTCTACAGTAGATACCCTTCTAACTTGGGAAAAAATATAAGTTTAAGGTTGGTGTGCTCATAAATAGGAAGTCTTCTGCAATAAGATTTGATTAATACATTTCTCAAAGGATGAGATGTAGAGACATGCCAAGGAATGGATGAGAGGTGAAAACCCTTTATTGCAAACCTCTGCAAGTAAAGAAATTCCATGGATCTGGATTTCTTTTTTTCTACAAAAAGCCTAGGCACCTCTTGTTTTATTTAGTTTACTCCGAATCTGACTAGTTTCAATATCTTAGACTTTCAAGGAGTGAAGAGTTGAATTTTCAGAGTGATGACAAATACATTAACACTTGCAAAAAGTACTGTGGACAGACAGGTGCTCCTGGACACATCAGTGCTGTAAATTAAATTCCAACTACCCATTCTAACTATCCGCTCAGAGCAGTTTAATGTGAGCAGAGGCCCTGGGAGCCACTGTGAGGGATGCAGTCCTGCTTCCAGGCTCTACGTGGAGGCCTTGGCAAGCCTGTGCTGGGCCATCCTGGTGGTGGGTAGACTCATCCAGGTCCCCAGGGTGACCCACTGCAGTATGTAGTCGCATTCTGGATGTGAAAGCTCTCACAGCAACCTTTTCCTTTTTTTTTCCTTTTTCTTTTTTCTTTTTTTTCTTTTTTCTTTTTTTTCTTTTTTCTTTTTTTTCTTTTTTCTTTTTTCTTTTTTTCTTTTTTTCTTTTTTCTTTTTTCCCTCCCCTCTCTCTCTGGTGACTGTTTCTTCTGGTGTTCTGAAACAAATTTCACTTCAAATAAAGGAGTAATATTTTTTTTTTTGAATAACACAGTGCCATCTGCCATAATTGCACTAGACAAGCCCCAGAAGGTCTCCAGGTGTTGCTTTAAAAGCCAATTTTAGCTGACACGGTAAAATCCAAGATGCAAGTGTCTTTACTTCAAATAGGAAACAGCACTGAAATGCCCTATAACTTCAGTTTGACAAATTTTGGTAAGTATTTTAACAGTGAATAATTACTGAAATTTCTCTTTGCTGTGCTATTGTTCTCCTTTCTATGAGAATTACTGCTAAGAGAGCTTGGGAACAGAAGACATAGTGCCACCACATTTTATAAGCTAAGATGAACCCTTGAAAAAGTATTAGCACAAATCTACATCTGTCATCTAACTGCAGACTGATTTAGAACAGATCATCCTTTACACATTGAGCATTTGGCGTATCAAACCGAGGTGTTTAGATTATTTGATTGATTTCCATTTTCATTACAATTTCATGTTTATTTAGTCTTGTCTCCTGTTTGATGTTGGGGATAGGTATTTGGTTTCCACCTTTTTCTCCTCAAATCCTCCATGCGTTGCGTGCACAACAGTTGGCATTACAGCTCAGTTTGTTGCCTGGAGACAGCTGTCGGGATGCATGGTAGTATAAATCACACCTGACACTGTTGCTAAGGAAATAAGACCATCTCCTGCTTTTCCTTTAGGTCTTGTAATAAGAGAGGCAAACACTAAGTGCTTTGTATTCAGGATATTTAAATATTGCTTTAATTTAAGAAAAGTGAAAAGGAAACTACATGATGCACGTCTATAACAGCTTTTCTGGGGAACAAATACTGTGTTTTCTTCCTCTCAAGGTATTGTTAGAAGTGCAGGATTACAGCTGGTTGTGGGATGGAGGAGAATAATTAGACACAATTTGGATTTAGGGCATAACAACTTAGTAAACTTTTTGAAAGGTTCTCAAATTTGCAGGGCAGTGCTTGCTGTTCACCCTAATCATTATGATGCCTTGAAGAAAAAATAGTATTTTTGTTAACAAAAGCCTTGACAGTAAAAGTGAAAATTGGAATTGAGAATTCTTCCATCAAGATCATAAAAATTTAATTTATCGAGTTCATTTATAAAGTTGTTCTTAACAAATTGCTTGCTAGAGATTTAACTAGGTAAATATATTTGGGGAACAATAGAAAAATCTGTGAACATGTTTCTTGATCTCTCTCAGCTTTCCTTTAAGCTTCTCTCCATAGAAGAAATTGCAGAGTGGCTGCTTGGAGGGACTGATCTCCTATTGCTGCCAGCAGGCAGCCAAACCAGCAGGAAGGAGTCGCGCAGCCCCTGCTCTATTCTCATTTATTCTTAACCCTTGGTGCAAAGATCTCCTTTTTTTTTTTTTTCTTTTTTTTTCTTTTCCCCTTAAAATAGCTTCACAATGTGCACAGTAACCTACAGATATTTTGCTCTTTTCTAAAGTGAGGTAGATTTCTTGAACAGCTCTGTCATCTTTTATCCTTTGCAAAACCCATGCAAGTCCAAAATCAGCATGGCATTACCAAATGTTTGCCTTGAATAATGTGGAAGCAAAGTTCATCACTACAAAGAATGAAATCCTTGGCAATTTCTCTCTTGGGAAGTATTAAGATATTTAGAGATATGTAAGGTTTTTGAATCTATTACTAGTATTGTTGCTGATTTACAAGTTTCATAATTATTTTGCTACTTATCATTTATTTATTTTGATCTATATGGACAATAAAGAAAGGACATACCCTTGTCCCTAGACACTCCTCATATCTTTCAAATATCTTAAACCTCTGAAGTTTTAAGAAACAAAACACTAGCAACAATATTTACTCCCTCATTTACTCATAAGTATTTTAAAGATGCCATTCTAAGTTCTTGATGTTCATCCTCTTGAGACTTGTGCCCACAAAATCAAGGCAACAAAGATGGAAACAAAGATGAGCTTTGTGGTCTTGAACAAACTAAGTTTCTTTGGGAGAAAAAAGTATCAAAAAATGCAAATCTTTCGTGACAATTACTCTACTTTGATGCTGATCAAGGTACCTTCAAAAGCCACTGGCTGCTGAGACAAATGTTAAAAATGCCAATTCGAAAGCAGATCCTGAATTCCACACATGCATTTTAACCACCTAAATACTATTATGCTAATTATTCTTTCATATAATTGAAATATGTGACATTAGTAAGTAGAAGTTCCAATTAGCATGTCACTGAGAGAAACCTGAACTAAAGAATTTACTGCTTTAGGAGAAAAAAGTTATTTTAGGGCAAGAAGTGCACATAAGGAACATGGAAAAGTTAATGGTGAGTCATTTCTCATTTGGGTAGAAAGTAGTGATGTCAGCACTCCTTTTTACCCATTGTAAAGTGTATAGGAAACTCCAGAAGTTCTTTCTAGCAAATTTCCTTTTCTTTTTTTTCAGGGACTGGATGTATGTTAAAAAGATGCTCAGATTACACCAACGTACTTTTGTAAAGAGTTTTTTTTCTCTTGAAGTATTATTTCTTGGTCTGAAAAACAGCTAACCACTGCTATCACACACCCAAAATCTGAAGTCTTTCGCTCTGGTGTTCTTTATTATTCTTCACTGTCCTGCAGCTCCTCTTTGTAAAGCAGATAGAAAAGGGCATTTCAAACCTATCTCAGTTGAACTTTAATTTACTGAAAGCTGTTGAACTTTTTCTAGTAAATGCCAGAATAGCTTATAGCAAAAAGCACTGGACGACACAATTGGAGTAGTGGCTATCAGGTATCTCCATCAAGAGGGCTTGAAACCCCTCTAGTATGAGCAATGCATCATTTCCTCGCCTGACTTCCAACTCCAGTTGTGTATGTTTGAAGATTATTTCTTCAAATGACTTTTTCCTGGAGGCAGTTGTGCTTAACTTTTGGCCTCTGCTTTTGGCCTCTGGATGCCCTTAGTTTGGGGAACCAAGAATGTCTTCCTCCACGTAGGTCATGAAAATTTTCAGGCTGAGATCCTAAGTTTGTTTCCATGGAAGAAGAACGATACAGCAGATCATGATGTTTTACCAGTTTATTTTTCTGTGTGGCACTGAAGAAGTAGCACAAGCTTTTAATTTTCTTTCCACAACAGAGCAGCTGTTTAGCCAACAGTGTGACTTTAAAAGCTTAGGAAAGTCCAGGAAAGCCACACCAGCGGCCTTGAAGGCTGGCTCCCTCTCCTTCCGTGGCAAACCTCTGTTAACTTCAAAGGGGCATAGATTTTACCTGCTGTATCTCCTCAGTCTGTGTGTGATTCAAGTTGTTTATCATCCAGAGCATTCGGAACCTCCCATTGCTGCTGCTTTCAGCAATGGAAAATTCTTCCAAAAATGAAATGCTAAAAATGGGACTGAGTTTTGCCTGCTTTTTCACTTCATATGGCTAGTGGAATAACACATCAACACTCCTGTTCTTCAGATGGCATATGTTTAACACAACAGTGAAAAACACTATCAATCTATCTTTACAGCTTAGCTGCTGATGAATATGCTGTGTCACTTTCATTGAGATATATTAACAAAACAGCGATGCCCTGAATCAACGTGCAGTTCCTTCCATTCATAAGCAGGTGCTGTCTGATTCTGACATGTTTATGTATGTACAGTTGTATAAATTTGTTACATAGGACTACATCTCACCATCTCAACACAGAAAGAATGCAGTTAATACAAAAGAGTACTTAAATGTCTTCAAAGATAAGCTAGTGCTTAAAATTAAACTAAGTCTAACTACTTTAAGCTCTGCCACTGTGCTCCCTTTAGAAAGGTCTGTTCATTTGCTTGGAGAGTTGTGACACCAAAATGCAGGCTGCTTCTCCCTCCTCTCCAAGGTCCTCAGTGCATCTCATTTTGTCCATGCAAGGCAAAAGATGCAGTTCCCTGAGTTTTCCAGAACAGACCTCAGTTTCAAACCCAGCACCTGAAGTGCTTTTCTATAACGCAGCTGGTTTGTAGTGAAATTCTCACCACCACACCAGCCAATTTCCTTCTGACATTATTTCCATTCTCAGGTAAGTGGGTTTCACAAAGCTGTGACTGCCACACAAGAAATATCCAGAAACTCTTCTTAGGTGGAAGTGCAGCTGCAGCAGCAGCTCGATTGAGTTTCAGCTTTCCACAGGAGCAGCAATGGGAACTCCATTGCTTTGCACAAAATAGTCCATTTCAGTCAAGTCTGCATGAGTCTGTGCAGGTCGTTGCGGATTGTGTGGCCTTTGCAACTTGGATTATTTTTAGTTGTCTTGTTCATGTGAGCCCCCATTGACCTTCAGTGTTTGGAGCTGACATGAGGGAAAGATGTTCCACCTGCCCATATTGTCATGTTCTAACTTGCTAAACCCTTAAGAAATGAAATATGTTTTGAAACAGCCTATCTTGAGCAAAAAAAAAACCTTGAGGAATAACTTCAGGGTGGCAAAAGAAAACAACTGCTTAGAGCTGTATGAAACATGGGCTTTATTTCTTTGTAGGTTTGACTCTGAATTTGCAAATACCACTTTGAATTTGTATTCCAGTTGTGATGAGAGTTCCCTCTTCCCTTTAAAAACAAACAAAAACACCAAAAACCAACGAACCAAAAAAAAACAAAAAAAAACAAAAAAAACCACAAAACCCTTTAAAAGACCTTGACTGCTCATGCTGGGAGCAGAGAGGGCTGGTGTCAGAGATGTCCTGCCTGGGAAGAGCGCCTGCGAGACCCTGTCTCTCCTGCTCTAGAAGCGAGCTCATCTCCAATGAGCTGAGCGGGGCAACCTCCTCCCTCCTACTGCTGTGCTGGGGGGATCTCTTTCCTCCCTGCTCCCATACATGATTTAGTTGATGTCAAAAGATATTTCTGAAGAGAAGGTTTTGACTGGGTAACTGCATTTATTTATTTATTTTTCTCAAAACAGGTAGGAAAAATTCAATAGGGCTTTAGATGTCAGGAAAAAAAATATAGCTAGCTTTTTGAGGCCTCGAATCAGAAAAGCTCATGCTGAAGTTCCCTTTCTTAGGCTAAGAACTAAGATTTCATTCTAATTTTTAGACTATTGTGTTAAATGAAAAATATTCTAAAAATGCAAAAATTCTTTTGAAACAGTGGCAGACTGAGTGGCACATTATTAAAATGGCACTCAGGATGTCCTGTGTTTGCAATATTTGGCCCTTGAAATATTGTGCAGAGGCCTAATCCTTCACTGAGGACTACACTGAAAGATAGGCTCTAGTGTGGCTCACCTGAGAGCATGATTTCAAGGAAAATGAATGGCTAAATTTGATCTACTGTAACTTCTTGGTTTATATTGCTTGGAGGTTATATGGGGAAAGTTACCTATGGCTTTTTTTAACCTTTCCCATCGGATATAGGTGAATACTGCACAGCCTAGTGGTTAAAATATAAAATATATTTCAAAAAATAATGAATTTTAGTTCTAAAGAGATTGTGTTTTTATTAGGGATTCCTCCTATCTTTTATTCACAGTGTCATACAGATCATTACATTTTCAAACTTAATTATCTTTATAATCCAGAGCCGCACTGCATTTAATGAAATTGTTTTTAACAACATTTCTTTCTGGTAGCGAGTCGTGATGTGCCGTAATTAGAGCCAGTCCTACAGGCAAAAGAATCTTTTCGGAAACAGATGCTCTATTTTCTAACTTTAGTAAAAATATTTATGGCCTTTTGGAATGGTTCATTAGGTACTGCACAGGCAGGCAAGTAAGATGTTAGGTGCATGATTTAATTTGCCAGATCTGTTGAGGGCAAGGCAGCAATTCAAATCGGACGGAAACAGCGCTGAGTCCACAGGAACTGCAGGAGGAGCCATGTGGCTCTCTGGAGAAAAGGTGGGACCAGCTCCTCCGCTCCGTCATCCCCAGGGATCTAGGGACTGAGCTACAGCCACAGTGCAGCCTCTCGTGTTCAGCCTGGCCACCATCTCTGCTCCCTTCTCTGGCTGCTCTCAGCACTCAGAGCCCCATTTCCCCCAAAAGGATACGTCCCCAAAAGGGACACTGTGGATCCCCTGTGGGCAAACTGAATTTATAGACCATCTCCACTGATGTCTTGCTCCTGTGGTCCCCTGGCCCCTATCAGTGTTCCAGGTTCCCACCTATACCTAGTTTGGGACCCAGCATCAGTTAGACTTGCATTTTCCCAAGGTTTTTCTTGACCCCACTCTGTGTGGTCCTTTATTGGGCAGTATGAGAATACATGCTATCAGGTAAATATCACAGCCTACCTACAGCATCATCACAGCAGACCCCTCAATCTGGATCCAAAAGCTGCAAGCCCATGTGCCCCCCTTGCAATTATTTGACCGCCTGTACTGCAAGGTATCAATTGTTATCCTATTGATCATCACTTTTTATTGTGCATCTTAATGTCATACATCTAATTCATACTAGCCCACCCAGCGCACATCTAGTTTTGCATGTCGTATTTGGTTGCTCCTGGTCTGCAGGTCCTCGCTGCGCTGCATCAGCCCCTGCGAGGACATAAGTCAGTTCCTTGCTTTAATTAGCCTCAGCTCAGCTGACTGTTTAGGTTTGACCTGTTGAAGTCTCCATCTCTTTGGTACTTGGCTGCAAGCAATTAGCCAAACATGACGTTTAAAGCAGATTTCTAGGTAACACCCTTGCCTTGTGCCCCGCTGGTAGGTACCAGGCATTCAGGCAAGATGACTGCTCCATGTTTTCCAAGCCTCTGTAACACTGTATGACTGCAAAAGGGGCAAATCCCTGAGTCTACAGCTTTTCTCCTTCCACTGACTTTGGAAGATATGTAGAAGAAAAAGATGTTTAGGATCATTGTGACCCGTGTTTTGGACATAGGATCTAATTCTTCATAGTTCAGAGGGCGCCTAAATCCTTGCTGTCTGCTCCCAGGACAGGCTTGCCCAGGCACGCCGGGACCCGTCTGCCTGGGTTGCTCTCAGGACAGTCTGACACCACTTTCTTGCATCCCGTGTTGTGTCATTCTTTTAGGTTAGAAAAACAAATATTCCTAGTTTTAGGTATATTTTCAAGCAAATGTTACTCCTTAGGACTTTATCTCTGAGCAACTACTGTGTCACATACCTTAACATTACAAGGTGGAATGGGATTCACTTTGGAAAATGCCAACTTGCCAGTCTGTTGTCTTTGTTTCTCCTGTTGCTCTTCCTCCACAGAAGCCAGAGTCATCATTGGTTTTGCTGGGGCTGAGACAGTGCCCTGCATGCTGCACTACCCGGCCTGAAACCACCTGGTGGAAGGGCTACACTGTTGGTACCCATCACAGCGGGATGTAATGGAGAAGGAGCCTTACGTCACGCCGCCAAACGTGCACTGGGATGGATGAGATGCGGCTTGTGAACCGATCCCAGCATGTGCTCAAATCTCATTAGTCCCACCGGCTATTTTCAGCAGCTTTTGGGAATGCCTCATTACCAGGCATGTAGGAAGAGCCTGTCTGGATTAAAGCCTAATCCAAGCTGCAGAAACGTATCTTTTATGAAGCATGATTCCCGTTGACCACAGCAGAGCTGGTCACCGTTAATGCTCTGCAGATCCCATTGGAAAGTTTCTGCATCATTCACCGTGCTCCTCAGAACCAAGCAGGTTGAAAATAGGAAACTTTTCACCTCTAAAGGCTTAGCTTATAGGTTCAGCAGATGGATCAATGATTTACATAATATTTATTTTTACCAACTGATTCTAATTCTTCTAGTTCTTCAATCAGGGAATATAAATACCACTGAAATCAGTGGATTTTCATTATTTTCAATAACATAACTTTTCTTGAACAGGCACTGAAGTAGAAGTATATATATATGTTATTGCTGAATATTAATTGCTTAGGAATTCATTATGCATTTATTTGCTTTCATTTTTTTCTCTTTAATGGAGTTTACACTTAGCCTCTCAAATAGTATCTACTAGAGAAGATGAATGGTTTGCCTGATATTTGCTTTTTTAAGACAAATATTAGAGCAAGAAAGTAGGAACTACATAATAGTGCACATGTGCTATTCAGTCACAGCCAATATTAATTATAAGATGCTATTCTGCATGTCTCAATAGTAAAGAAAGTCATAAAATATCAATCACTTTCCATATGATTTAATTTTCATACTTTAGCCGTTTTAAAAAAATACTCATATGGAGTATTTAAAGAAATAACACTTTTACCCTCCATTACTGAATAACCTGTGTGGTGCATTTGAGCTATATCATAAATGGCTGACATTTACACATTGATTGCATCTTACAGCTTTGGTGGTCCCCTGTAAAATCCTGCAAATGCTACCTGTTACTCATCTCGTGCATTTTCCTCCCCCTTCTTTGATTTTTCTGTGTGTAATTTCCTTCTTTTTCTTTTTTTTTTTTTTTTAACCACCATGTATCTGTTTTGCACCTTCAACAATTTTTTGCCTTGACTTCCCATTTTGTCTATCCTAGGTACAACCCAAAGGTAGAATGCATGAGGCAGTCATAAATCTGGATTCTTATTGTGTTTTCTTAGACTATTATACCTCTATCATATCTCTTTTTTCATGAAGATTTTCACTTTGACTGGCCAAAGATTTCCTATTCACATAAAGGACTCTTTTTTTTTTGGTTGTTCTTTTTCTTTGTTTTGGGTTTTTTTTTTGAGAGAGGAAAGGCAAGGGAGAAATAAAATTAAATAGAATCCATTAGAAATCTGTCTTGAAAACCTCTTTCATTTTGTTTTTGTTGGAAAGCTTAAAAATTACGAGGGAGGAGATAGAGGCAGAGATTGATTTCAACTCTTTTTAAAGAGAGGGGAAAAAAAAAGAGATTTTCCTGTTCAAAGAGTCTTCTGGGACAATTTCAATGCTTTTGGTTGACTGTACAGGTTATAATCAGCACGTGATTCATGTGATCTTCTAAAATTGCCTAGAAAATAGGGATTTTCACTCAGCCATCATTGTGCTTGGTAATTCCATATAGATTGTACAATAATTCCAAGCTTGCCAGACGTGTTTGTTTTTAACAAGGATGTAGTCACTGCTGCACTTCTAAACAAATATTTCAGATGCCACATAATGTGGGTGATATCTGAAAATCTTTCATTTCGAAATGCTTTGCACTTTCAGTCATTTTCTTGTTTCATATGGCCTTTCCTAAATACTAAAGAGCTCAAAATAACAACCTTAGAAAATGAATACTCCCTTTCAGAAACCTTAAAAACAATTGTTGGAAAGAAGTAGCTGCCCCTGAATACCAGATATGCTTATTATCATTCATCATTTAGTACTTTTATTTCAACCGTGTGCATTTTAGTTAACTATAGCAAACTGCCTTTCCATACATTTTATTTTTTCTGTTTTAGAAGTGGATGTAGTGCGGTGTATTTTGGATCTGATTCTTAATTTATTATTCATGCTATGGCATGCACTTTTCTTGGGACCTCTATCTGTTATTACAATAGCTGTGCTTTGCTTATTAAAACAAAAAGCAAATATGGTCAGGTTTTCAATATGTCAAAGAACAGTGCAGAATAAACCACACTTTCTTTTGGTGGAGAGAAACACAGATAATCTTCACTATAGAATGAAGAAAAGACTACTTACCCTCATTTTACAAGGCTTTTTTGTGTTTACTCAGAAATTTTGTAGGCTGTTTTGACAGCATGAGTACTGCCAAATACAGATTGCCTAATGAATACAAGGTGAGATTGTCAAAGTAGCGTGATGAAGTGTGAAATGACAACAAAAAAACTCATCACCTCCTCTATTCATCTTCATGGTGACTTGAAAAACGATCTCCTCTCATTCAACCATTCCACTTCCTTTGTCTTTTTAGGATTAAATGTACTTGTCTTAAAGATAAAAAGGAGTTTTTATTCATGTTATCCATGAAGAATAACAAAGTTGATAGTAAGATGGATTCACTCAAGGTAACAAGATAATTGGGAACTCAGCTGCAAATAACTGCAAGGACTTTGCTGCAAGGATTTGACTGAGGGCATCATTTGAAGGCATAAGAGCTGCAAAGGTGGGATGGGGGCCAGGATTTGCTCTGGAAAACTTATATTAATAGAAGCAGGCTGTAAGAGGGAAGAAAACACAGAACCTCAGAAGTCACATGAACCCAAATATATAAAAATATAAAACCTGTTAATTCTTTTTGTGTTCAAAACCCTGAATTTATTAATAAAGGATTTAGAGTAGCTCCTGAATTTAGGGGAAAAGATCCTTTTACTCCTTCAAATTAAATGCCAAGGACATGTTAAGAGATAAAGTGTTTGACTACTAAAAGGACAAAGTTTAACTGTGCATATTTACCATTAAAATGCTAATTTCTTCAGAGAATGAAAATAATCAAGAGCCGTTTTTATAATGAAATTATTTTTGAGTGCTGAAGTGACATCAGCTGACTGGCTAAATTGCTTTGTTTTTCTACCAAATGGGTTCACTAGAAGCAGAGATGTTGACCCTATTCATCAATTCAGTTATAGTCCCACATTGGGGAGAACACAACATGTGATTAACAGACAGCATGATTTCTATTTTTCTTCTCTTATCATCCTCAGTGAGCTCAACATAGTTGTCATTAAGAGAGCCAAGGCAGATTTTTTTCAACGTCTTGGCACTGCCTTTCATTTTCACTGTGTCTGGTCCCTCTCAAGCTTTTAGAGAATTGAATACTTGGAGTCCACTTTCTTTGATGCCTCAGGCTTGTCACTTGTAAGGATTTCAGTAATTTCACCCTCTCCTTCTAAATAGGAGGAAAAGACTGTATGGATGCTCTGACTTTGATTTATAGCCACCATTGCTTCAATCATTTAAAATCAGTTAAATGGCACATTTAAGTTACACCAAAATAAGCTACTCTTCAATCAAAATCAGAGAATGAATTTGCTCTAGTTTTTATTACACTCTTCCTAAGTAGATATGCGGACAATTCTGAAATTTAAAACCACTGAAAAGCTTCAAAAAGCTTATTTTAAGTCAAAACTTCAACTTGTTTTTTTTTAAGCTTCCAGAGTAATGCTTCCTTCTTTCTGCCCCATATAAGCTACCTCTCCTACTCCACTTTGCTCTAAACTATTGAAGTCTGCTTTCTTAGAAGCTAATGTGTATGAAAAACAAAGGTCTTCAAAAATGATTATTGTGAGATATCTTAGAAGGGACTGGCTTTCAAAAATAAATTATCTATCCTCGAAAATTAAGATCACTTATTCTCAGGGAATAAGATCACAGGGAATAAAAAACTGATTAGTTTTGGAAGCAAAGGCCAAGTTTCTACCTAGTGCAAAGGGGGACATTTATAATTTTGCAGTAAAGTAGAAAGCATTACTGAGAGACCTGAAATAGCAGATAGTTCTAGCTTTACTCCGTAAAATACATATAAATATGACAGGATTTTGTATGTACTTGTTTTATTTTTGCTCTCTGTTACTGCTGAAGCCTTCTCGTTTTAAGAGGCTGAAAGAGATCAACCATAGCATAAATAACATGCTTAACTCTTCAAAAAATGGTGTATAATACATTTATGTCAGAAAAGACAGAACGCAGTGGGATTAAAAATTCAGCAGCAGTTTTCCAGGTTACCAGGGGAACCCGTTAATAACTTTGACACTTAAAATGATGTGACCCACTCCTGTTAATAAAAGCTTTACTCCTTCCTTGAACACTCTTTGGAAATCTCTGGTCTTTTGGCTAGAATTTCTCATTGGCCTCTGAAGGCAATGGGAAGCACTATCTTCTGTCCTCAGGTCTCTGATGAGGTTTATGTGTTTGTGGACTTCTAGTTTGTATGTGTTTTCATATATATGAATGTCAATGCTTTGGAAAGCAGGGATTAACTGGAGAAATGATCCCTGTCAGACAGTTTTTCACTCCTCTCCCTTTCTTCCTGCACTGCCCCATTCAAATTCAGCATCTCTCCTGAGGTCAACCATCTGTTCCTACTTCTCCATTCAAATTCCACCTTAGAAACTATTGCAATAAATGAGTCAGTGTATTCCTTTTACCTAAATATCTTTAACATACCCAGTCATTTTCCAAGAAGTTCCTCCTTTATTTTGTGGCTGGGCTCCTTACTTGCTCTGGGAATTCAGACTGAAAGAGAGGGGGGAAAATCAGCAAGTGTTAGGGAGTGTTCTCTGCATTTATATTTTTAAAAAGTTACCAAGAGTGTAGAGTGAAAATACAAGGTGAAAGACAGAGCGGGGCCTCCCGGGGGCTCAAGGGGAACTCCAAGTGCTCCTGCTCCACCTGTGGCTCATCCTTGCTCCATATCCACCGACCAGCCTGCCAGAAGCCAACACACCTTGAACGTTAGAAGGGGTCCCGGTGCCTCGCGAAGCCGCGAATCGCCCTAAGTTTCCCCGTGGCTGCGGCAGGCCCGTTAGCCGAGCGGTGCAGGGCACGGAGAGGGCGGGCGGCGGCGGGACAGGGCGCGGAGGCTCCGCTCCGGGC
>VZSG01000027.1:251206-266599 GCA_013398315.1 Nothoprocta pentlandii
TGGCCGCCCCGGCGGCGGCGGAGCCGCGAGCCCCGCGGGCTGCCGCTGCCCCCGTGCAGCGGCTCGGAGCGGGCCGACTTGGTGGCGACGAAGAGCCCCGGCTGGTTGTGTTTCCTGGGGACGGTGACGCGCTCCGGGGCGGCTGTGCTGCCATCCTAATCCATAACCGGGAGCAGAACGCCGGCTCGTCGGCGTTTCCTCGTAAACTTCTGCCGTAAGGCGCGACTGGTTGGCGCTGCGCTCGGGGGCTGCGCGGCTCTGCCCGCGGGGGGAATGGGCTCCACTGGTAGGAGAGCCCGTGCCTTGGGGCGTTTGGTAAGCGTTATAGCTCAACCTTAGATTAAATAGACTACGAAACGGCAGCTCGCAGCGCTCTGATTTACCATTAGCTGCTTGCTTGTTCTTTCCTGGACGCTTTTTTTTCCCCCTCTCCCGGTAAGGTATTAATTAACTATAGCTGCGCACTCAACAGGAGCAGAATATGCCCCCAAATCTACAATATGAACCCGCTTGTCTGGTCCCTGGGTTGAGGAGGTCACCTTGCTTTGCAAGTCCTTGCTCGCAGCCTCCTGCTCCCTCTTAAGTGTCTTGGAGAAAGGAGCTTGTGGAGATGCCCAAACTGTGGCATCTCTGAGGCTCCTTATGAGAAAGGTTAATTTGGTATAGCTGCTGTTAGTGTTACAACATTTATTATAGCATTGTTTATTATTGTAGCATATAATGCAGCAGCTATTTGCTACCATGTGTCTTTTGTATCTGTTTAAACACAGGTGTGTCCTTTTTAAAGACTTTATTCATCTCATAGTCTCCTACTGCCTTTGCGGTGTGATATTCTTTTCATTTCTGTGCTTTTTTTTTTCTATTAATTGAATATATTGTATAAAAAGTGGTGTTCCTCCAAAGCCTCCATAAAAGACTCTTATCTCAGACCACGTTGGGGCTGTAAAAAGCTTTTCATGTTAATAACTTTTCCTTAACCCACAAGATGTATGATGCTGCCGTTATGGAATGCCGCCTGTGATGAGAAAGGATCTGTTTGCAATATATTTGGACTTTTACAAGTTAAATTTATTGTTTTAGAGAGGTTTTTTTTTTTTTTTTTTTGAGATTATCATCAAACTTGCGTGCATTTGAAAGCCAGTAATTGCCTGTGATATGCATCAGAGTTAACAGGCTTTCTGACTGCTATCACCAGCATCTTAAGAATTCGTCTATCTCAGTAAAATCGCTCAGTTATTTTTTTCCTCATATCTTTTTCTGTAAAGTACATGACTGTTTTCACAATGGGCTTTGGTCAGAGGTTTCGTGCAGCTTAGACAGTAAAAATATCAGCTTTCCTGCTTTGTTAGCATGTCTAAACCTAGCTGGTTCAAAAACTAGCTTACACTAAACAGTAACTGCCAGTTGGTCCCAGCACAGCATTAAGCTGGGCCAGTTCTTCAGGGAAGGAATTGCCCCCTTATGTGGTAAAAAGGGTTTTGCTCATGTAACAGCCCTGCACAGCCCTGTGAAACCAGCAGCGAAACTGCCCTGATTCCAGTGGCGTAGACTTGAGACCTTTGAAATTTGTCTTTCTGCTGCCACGAATTACCATAAACCATTATTTGCCCGTCTCACTTCTAAAATGCCAGCTGTGGCAAATGGATTTTGGGTGAGTTTGCCCCTTAGGCAGCCTGGCACACAGGCTGTGCGTATCTCTCTGCGTGGCACTCGGGTATCAGTGCAGTGCCAGTACTGCTGTGTCCGGGTAAGCGATTTATTACGATATTCAACACGTCATGTGGAAATACACAGCTTTAGTACAGGGCAAACATTGAACTGATTTCTCCTTTTAAGAACTGTTGGACATTTGTAATATCTCTTTGTAGGTGTGTGGGGTTTTTTGTGTGTTTTTTTTATGCTTTGTGAGCACATAGAGACATTTAACACAAGTCTTACACTCCGAGTACTTAATGTACTACTATATGTAGAATCAGAAACCTGTTATGTCACATCTCTATAGCTTTCACTTGTGCAGTTTGAACTCATTTGAAAACTAACACTTACTGTCTTCATAAAATTGCTGATGTACTCTGTAAACAGCATTTTCTATTGGTAAGAGAAAAGCTATGCGTGTTAAGAGTGTGTTCTTATTCTTTCCAGCAGGACATAAACTTCTCTTGCAACAATTGGAGCACTGATTTTGAGCTTAATTCATCAGAAGTAGAATAAAATACAATTTAGGAATTTGAAAAACATTCCAATACTAATACTAATACTGAAGAAAACAAACTATTGACTTGAAAATGTAATAATAATTTTTCCAAATGGATGCATCATCACTGTCTCAGTACAAAAGATGTTCTGGTATACTCAAGAAAAAAAAAAATACTTTCAATTAGAAAACATCAGTGCTTTCCTCCCTGCTTAGGAGGAATGCTTGGGGTTGGTATGATATATATCTTCCTGTTCAAATATGATGTAATTTTTAGATCTTTTAAAAAAAAAGGGGGAAAACCAGAAATGGTATTCAGGTATGTTAATATTTAAACAATACAGTTGAAGATAGTTCATATTCTGTTTAATAACATGACTAATCACACACGTGTGAGATTTTCTTTTTTTTGGTCAATTTTTAACTCAATGCAGACACAAATTCATACTACTTATCAGCACTTTCATGTCTATGTGCCAGACTTTGTCAGGGTCCCAGTGAATTCATTCACTTGTTTTGTTCTCAGTATTTCTGTCTAAATGTTCTTGGGTTCCTAAAATCAGAAATGTTGTATCTGGGCAGAATTCTCCAGTGTTGTCAGTAAGAAACTTTTGCATCTAGATTTGTTCCGAATGTATGAGACTGATTCCTTGTACCATGATGTTTTCTACTTTGATGCTGTTTGTATCTCGTTTCCCATGTATTGCAAATGACAGATTTTCCCCGAGTGGTGACTAAATAACCTCTTAACTACCAGAAAATAATAGCATACATATTTAATCTTCTATTGCTGTGATAATGAGAACATGAACGGATGTGTTCTTATGAATTCTGGCCAAGATATATGTCTCTTCATGTTTGTAAACTGCCTTTGTGTGGCTGAAGCCACAGCAGTTCAGGTAAGAGAAAGGTGAAGGTCTATATTTGGAGGGTAATTTTGGTAGTTGGAAAAGTGTAGTTTTGTTGAATGCTTGTGCTTTTTTGGCTAAAATGAAAAACAGTATTCCCTAGCTAATTCTGATCTGTTAATGACCTCCTCTTATCTGAGTTGAGGATTTGAACCATGTGTAATGCAGTAAAATACAGTAGATCTCAGTAGACAGCATTTCCCTGGGAGCTGGATCACTTACTCAACAATTAACTTTATCTTATTGATAATCTTTATATGTATATATCTGTTTTTAGAAATTTGAGTTTTTATATACATCATTTATATTAATAATATATATTATATGCATAATATGTTACCCTTTTCCCTGATGCTATTTCTAATATTCCATACCCCTGAGAAGTATTTAGGAATAATTTATGATAGGAGAATATTCTCTTCCTCCCCAAACAGCTAATCTTTCTGCTGAAATTGGTGCTTCCATAAGTTCTGCCTTATGAGCAATTTTGGCCTGTACTAAGGGCAGGTCTCTAGTTCCTGAAGTGCAGGTAATATCTTCTGAATGATTTTGAGACTGGAAATACAGTTTGTGTGAATAATTTGGAGAGTCGAGACCCTCCTGGGTTGTTTCCTATCTTCCTTTGAGTAGATGGAGCCTTTGCCGTTAACACGTGTGCTCTCATCACCTGAGGTTTGGCTGTGAGCGGTACAATTCTGAGTGAAAATTACTTTCATGGTGACACCAGCCTGGCAGCCGGGTTTGCTTAGTGTAGTTCCTGATGAGGAGTGCGTTGGATCTGACTAACTTCTTCTGGCTCTCAGATGGGATTTTTTTTTTTCTTCTATCTTGACCTGTAACGTCCTTTGTCCATCTGCCAGAAAGCAATTACTTAGACAAAGCAGAGCTAAAGTTGGCTCATTTTAAATGAGAAGGCGCTGTTGGCAGGTGGAATTTGTTATGTGCTACCCAGATTTAGGAAGAGACTCTGCGACTTGGAATTTCTATTTTTCGCTCTCCCACCGTCATCGTGCCTAGAAAAGAAAAACAAGATCTCATAGAGAATAGGCATGTAAAAAGGGAGGATCAAATGTGGATGATTTTTAGTTAATGTATTAAGATATTGGAGATGGTACCTGGAGACTGGAGAAAACCATTTATGTTATTGTAGCTGGAATATTTTAGCCATAGTCTGTAGTGCCGAGTAACTGCTCGGTTTCAAATGATATTTTAAATTCCTGTTTTCTATTGTAGTGTCTTGCACATGTTCAAGTGATTGCTTCTGGGGTGGACATTTCTTATTCTTAGCCTCATGGGAATCTTTTTTCATCTTAAAGAAAAAGCTAGAAATACTTCCTTTACAGTTCCCATAGACAACTTGTTCACTGCTTATAAAGATCTTTAATTTTGAACTTGAATAGGCAGTGAATGTGGTTATTCTTCAAATGAAGCATAATTGTATGCAGGAAGCACCTGAATCCTGTTTCATCCATAAATGTCCACTAGTGGTCAACAGAGTTCCTCCACTTTGCTTTCTGGCATCTCATTTGATATAAAATTAGTTCTGTTTAGAACTTCAAATTTATAATGCAGGTAAACTTATAAGTTCATAATGCAGGTTGCCCATTTAGCTTTTGACCAATGCATCAAATATTTGAAAGAGATTTTTCTTTCTCCAGTGCATTCTGTATCTTAGTTTTTCCCCCACCTGAAATAGTACTTTTTGTCTTGTTTTCAAGTGAGAAAATGAATGTCAAAGTCCTTCAGTCAAAGATATGACTCTCAAGACTCCTTTTTTGTCTTTCCTGTGTGATGAGCTTCTCTTTATATTGGCTTTATCCATTAAAGAGCCTCTCGGTGGCCCTGCACGTGCTGATGTGTCAGCTCCAACACTCTGAGAAACACTGGTCTTTATTTTCCTGTGGCATTCACTCTTGATTTCTGCTGTTATGGCACATTCCTAGCATGCACAGAGTGAATCTGATTCCCTGTTCTGCCTTAAAAATCAAGCAGACCAGTTGCCCATTTCCTACAAGACATGGTTGGTGACCGCGTTTGCTCGTGTTCCCAAGGAGCGACCTACGCACTGCACTGGTCCCTGTCCTCCCTGTCTCCTCTGGCTGGGGTCCAGGAGAGCCGATGTCTCCTGTGACCCTGCCGAGCATCCCGCTGCCTTGGCAGGAGGTGGAGCGGTGGGAATGGCTTCCTTGCCATCTGGAGTCAGTCCTTTCTCTCCACCCCGTTGACTTCCTATTTCATTTAATACTCTTGGTTGAAAACGTTTTTGCTGCTTTTTGTGTGTATCCAACCTGTCCTTACTTCTAATATATTTCAGTTCAGTGAATGTTTTATGTTTGGTAACTTTTTGTGGTTTTTACAATAGTGCCACTTGTGTTTTATTGCATTTTTACTTGTATTTTATTGTATTGTACAAAATGATCATTGCTTTACAGGTGTTCAGAAACACCAAAACTGCATCAGCAAGTGCATATATAAAGCAGGCAAAATTATGAAGCTCCAATTGTAAGTGTTCATGGAAGGCTTTCCATATTTAAAGGAAAAAAGGAATCTTTATTTCTCAAAGAGATATTAATTAAAATTTACCTACTTAACTAGTTATTGATTACATGTATTTAGTAAATACTTTTCCAATTCAGCAGAGGGAATTAACATTTTGTCTTTAACATTTCTACTCTTCGAAGAGCAGCCGGTTTAGCAAGGATAACCTCTAAGCCCATCCTGTCCTGTCTTCTCAGGAGTCACAAGCTATAGGGGCTCGGTTTGTGAACAGACCTGCTTGAGCAGGCTTAGCATGCAGTCTGTGGGATACTGTAATTTGGAAGAAAGAGGGATTTTAATTTAAACTTTCCCGAGATTGAAGGATTTTTTTTCATTTGACCTTGGTTTCCTCCAATGTTTTTCAATATTTGAATAGCTGTACAGTATCAACTAATAAGTATCTAAAAATGCTGAAATGTTGGGCACAAATCAGTGTAAACAAATGCAATGAAACACTTATTTTCCTTCCTCAGAAGGAGGATTCTTTTTTTTTTTCATTCCTCAGAAGGAAAATCTCCAGTCAGAAATTGGCATCAGTGGTGATTTCCTCTGGGGCGCTTCAGTGATGAATAGCTCGCATGTGTATTTTTTCATATATATGCTGGTGATAGAGACCTGTACTGGTGCTGCGTATCTTCCCACAGCTAGACAAACTTGAGGTCATATTTCATATTTCTATAGCAGGGATTCTGTTTGCTTTTCAGAAACAGATAGGTAGAAAAGTAATCATTTGTGCTACAAAGTGACTGGGAAATATGAAGGCTTTTTCTTTTCTTTGTTGTTGTTTTTTTTTTTTTTTTTTTTTTTTTTTTTTTTTTTTTTTTTTTTTTTTTTTTTTTTTTTTTTTTTTCTGTTTGTCATATGGGAGAATAGCTAAACAACAAAAGCATCTAACTGAAGTTCATGGTAGTCTTAGTAGTCCCTCCTTAGATAACTGGCATCTGCCCGAAATGTTTGAGGCAAAGCTGAGTGTGTTTTCTCCTAAGGAAACTGTTGTTCATTGACAGGGACCTGTGTGCTGGAGGTGCTGACTGCTTTTGGCTCCCATGGATGCTGAGGGTGCTTTGCATTTCCTCAGATCACGTCCGCATATCCTAGAAGAATCTTTATATAATGTTCCTTTTGCAATGTAGCAGAATGCCATAACCATGTAAAAGTTGTTTTTCTCAGTGTGAAATGGAATCTGTTTTATTTTCTTCCTTTAGAAGGACGGATTCTGTCTTTTCCTGTCTAGATTAAAACAATCTCCTGGTTTTCATCATGATCTAATTTAAAATAAATCCCTGGGACACTTTTCACATTCCTTGCCACCCTTTTGAATGTGTCTATTCATGTTAAATAATGCTTGATCTTTGCTTCATCTAACAGTTTATTGTTTTAGCTTGCATTCTTTGAGCTTCAGTGCTGTAGCCATTTGAACTGTGAAATAAAATACTTCCAGCAGTAGCTGGAAGAAGGGAGAAAGGGAGGTTTCCTCTCCTGTGGTAGCAGATTTAGCTCCATCCTGCATGCAACGCTTACTAGGGTGTTTCGGATGATCGGAGATGTATGCAGTGCTGCTACAAAGGCAAAAGCTTATTCAGGAGGTTTATGGGATGATAAATTATTCTCACAATTTAAAAAAGCTGAGAGAAAATTCATTGAACTGTCCTGACCTTTAAATAAAGTCAATAGCATGTTCTTACACAGCAAAGCAGTGGGGTAAAAAGCATACTTTATGGTTTATATTCTTGCCCTGTTATCATCTATGATTTATTCATATTTTGGTAGAAGATTTGTTTTAAATCTTACTAAATGTTTGGCATGTGACTTTATTTTGGCATCCAGACAGCTTGTCTTATAACTACAAATAGTTACTAAGCTGTGATTTAAGTGAGAATAGGAAAAGATGTTTAGTTACATGATTTACATCTAATACTATGCAGTCAAACTGTGTGATTAATATGTCTCAGAGTGTTTTAATTTGTCTTTTTTTTTTTGCCAAATCCTTTTGTTAAAAGTTTTGGTTCTGAAAAAAAAAAAAAAAACCCACCAAGCTTTCAGCTAGTTTGGGTGTTCACACTAAAGCCAAGTGACATGTTTGTAAATCTTCTGCTTTTGATGGAATAGCTGCTTCTAGTTGCTAGCATAGGAATTCCAATATTTGCTATTTTAAGATTCCTTATTTCTTCCTGTTGAAGCCCTTAAATTTTTTAAGAGTAGTTGTTCTAGTTGTGCAGAACTTGTTCACAAAAATGTGCTCTCAGAAGCTGTTCAAGCTAAGAGAATTGAGTTCCTTTCACCTCCCAGGTGCAGATGCCTGTTCCCCTCACACAATCTAAACAGGGAGCCTTTGTATCGTCTCCTTCAGACCTGAGGTGTCAATATTGACCCTTCAGGATGGGCCTGTCTGTGCACAACACTGCATCGTGAAGTCGCTTTGAAGCTGGTGCAGAAGGCAGCTGCCTGCTGCTCTTTTCCTGTCTGGAAGGCAGTGGAAGGCTTTGCTGGAGTTCTGCTTTGCACACTTGGACTGAAGGACTGAGTCATTAGCTGATGCGCTGGGATGAGCCAGAGCTGCATGAAGCTGGTTTTGAACAGAAATTCTTTTGCAGAAATTCTTTTGTCCGTTCCCACCACAGAAGGAGGGGAGGGATGCTGAGCAGAAGTTCTCCTGGAGGCAAAGATCACATCAGCTGGATTTTTGTTGGAGAACATTAACAGTGAAGTGTGTTCATCTCCATCCAGCTGAGCTTAAAAAAAAAAAAAAAAAAATGCTTTTCTTGTGGGTTGTTTGTTGGATCTCCAGAACAGAACCTGTTCTCTGCACTTGCCCACTGGAATTCACTGTGCTTGCAGCCAGTGTATGGCTGGTCTCAAAGTACAACACTTGCATTCAGGATACCTTTTTAATCAGCAAACTGTATGCTTAAATTCAGGACTGTTTGGACCATGTATATTTGTATTAAAAAACTTGTATTAATACAAGTTTTTATTTTTTATTTTTTTTTATTTTATTTGTATAAAAAAAAATGTATATTTTTTAAATTGTATTTCAGCGTTCCCCTCTATTTGGCATACCTGTCTCCAGGGTCGAAATGGAGGCTTTTCCTTACAGGTAGATGCTCAGTTTTGATGAAATTTAGTCTGCAAAGTATTGCCCAGTTGGAGTTCTGACTTTCTTTACTTAGGCTGTAAAATCGACAGCCTTTATACTTCATAGTGGGAGAGCTGGTTTTCGAATGAGACCTAGTTGGGCTGGGAATAGGGAACCCAATATTTTGATCTTCTAGTTATGCTTCAAGGCTTATCTAGTTGTGCAGGCTTTTGCTGTGAGAGGGATTTGGACTCATGCCGTTGTAGTGAAGTGTTATTTATTTAGTGCATGTGCCCAGTGAGTGTTTTCAGAAGCACATTTTATAATTTGACAATAAATAAACAGAAATCGAGCCAGCCTCAACAGTTTTTGGATATAGCAGGGAAATCAGGAAAGTAAGCCAAGGGACTGTATGAAGGACATCAACAGCACATGTACAAATGAATACTACTGTTTCCAATGAGTAAGAAGCAGGAATCCCCTTAGAAATCACATTTCTCACAATATGGAGAAAACTGGAATTTCTATGATCTGTTGTAATGACCTGACTGTTAATGATGCAGCCTCTCTTGACAGAAAACCTTGTGAATATGAACTGATAAAAGCAAGACATTGGAATTGTTTTAAAACTTGGGATAGTGCTACAGTGCTACTGGGGAGGGATATTTTGGTTTTGTCCCATTCTACATCCTCCTCCCCACACTACTTTCTGGCCTATGCTTAGACATTTTTGAGCCAAAAAGTTGTATTCCAAGTCTTATTTTGTATAAGCCTTGATCGACTATTTTCTTTGGTGATTTTCCATGTGCTGTCCCTTGGGCTGTAATGAAGCTGTGCTGAGGTTGGTCAGGGATGGGGAACTTGACTGGGACAAGAGAAGTCTGAGGACAAGTTTGTGTCCTTGCTTTTGGGACTGTTTTGACACTTTCCGACACTAAATAAGCAACTGACAGAGCGCCAGGTGCTGTCCTGGGAGCAACAACTGGAGCCTGAAAGCATCCGTGGTGGCAGAGCTGGGCTGTGCAGCCCTGATGTTATTCCTGCTCGTGGCCTCCTGGGCTGGCAAGCCTTGTGCTCCGTGCTGCTGACTTGCAGGGGTGCATTGATGTCCTACTCCTTCTCTCAGCCCTTGTGGCAGCCTTGCTAAATAGCTATTCCCAGTTCATATTCATCCATTTTCCCGCTTTAGGAGTTAAATCTTTCCAAATCTCACGCGTTGTACCACCACCCCAGAGGAACTAACCTCTGCAGAGGCTTCTCTCTGGTCCAGGCTGCTTCTCCAGTAAGTTTGAGGCCACAGTAAGTCAATGGGGTCTTTTTCAGAACTTTTTTTTTTTTTTTTTTTTTTTTTTGGCATTTGTTTCCTCTGCTGTTCTCAAGACATAGAAGAAGAAGAAGAAGAAAAAACAAAACCTAAATGCAATCCATTTTACACAGACTTTTGCACTGTGGGCCATTTCATCTCTGTTTTAACAGTGTGAGATATTGACTGCAAATACTTTGTTGGAGAATATATAAAGCTAGTAGAAATATGGAGGCATGTTCTTCTAACATATTTAAAAATAAGTGGGGAGGGGCAATCAAATCTCTTACAGATAATAAAACTATGAGTCCTCTTAATGTAGGAGGCAAGCAAAATCATTTCCAAAACCCTCACCAATATATGAACAAACCAAGAAATGTCATTTGGATGGAGAGAAGCAAACATTAAGATGCTAGAAATAAGCATTTTGCAGCAGCTCAACCCAGTTCACAGGTAAATATTTTTGGATGTTTTGCTGAATAATACAATTCACCAGCCACCAGGATCAGATTCAGCCTTAATGTCTGAGACTGCTGGGTCTATTTTCCACTACTTTATTCCTTGTTTAAGTGCAGGTCTGTATGAAGTGTCACTAAATCAGAGCAGTAACGCTGCATTTTTGCTCTGTGCAGTGTGTGTAACTGTGCTGTGCAGAACTGTGTCTATTTTGGTTAGCTCTTGATGAATAAATTGCTCTGAGTAGACGAAGAAAGCTATGCTGATCAGATGATGATGGACTTAAATATGGCCCTCTAAAATACCAAGCACAACTTATTTGTCGAAACGATGAGTAGCCAATGAAGTTGGTTGCCTCCAGTCTTTAACTGAACCTTTGTGAAACAGCTGCATGGAAGAAAATTTAATCTGCCTTCAAAGAGCTGGAAAAAAAACAAAAGATGTAAAATTTAGCCTTTACCAAAAGTTCCATTGTCTTTGATTATGACCTATGTACAGATTAAGGCAAAACTAGATGAGAAAAGCAGGATTTGGGATCTCACCTATTTTACTTGGAAGTCGTCAGACAGATGCACTTTGGTGCTAGTTGAGGCCCTTGGTCTTTTGTGATTGTAATGAGTTAATGAGAGGGACCCTGGAAGACTTCACTACACATGTAACCATATAAGATAAATTCATATAGAGAAAAAGATTATAAAACAGAATAGAAACAACCAATGTGCTTTCCTGTCTCTGTCCTTTTTTTTTTTTTTTTCCCCTTTTTTCATCAGCCTGGGTATCAATATGTGCTTTCTCTAAAACATGGTAAAGAAATGGAGTTTTTGAGACTGCTGATATCGTCTCCTAAACCCAAGTTCCTATCTGCAGATTAGAAAATGAATGCTACCAGCTTTATTTCCATCGTCTTGCAAAGCACTGCTTCAGAAAGCATCTAGCACATATCCTGGGAGTGATTTGCTGACTGATTTCACTGCTAAGGCTTGAGCAAAAGCAAAGGAAAATCTGTGCTGAGAAAAAGGATGCATACGTATTACAGTGCTGTAATGGGAAAGGAGTGAAATTCACAATAAGAAATGGACATTTTACTGCTAAATAAAAGAATATAGCTAAATACTTCAGCTGCTGAATTTTTGTAGGGGTGCTGGAAAGAATTTTTTTATTTTGCAATAATTCTTACATATGTTCTCAAAATGTACATCATGGTGGTATCACTTTCTAATACATTTCATCTTTTGGATCTCTATTTGGGAAGAATTTGCTGTATAGCATTGCTGCCAAGACCCATCTTTTAAAAATATGAAAGCAACTAAATTCATTAGGAAGAAGTTTAAGTAAATTCTATGATAAACCATATATAAAAAGGCTTACATGAACTCCTGCTGCATGTAGCTGTGCTTCCACGATCCTCTGGTAAGACCAAGTTATTTTGCATTGTAGAAGTATTCCATGAATGCCAAGCTAGGATATTTCAAATTAAAACTTTTGATGGAGGATATTTTTATAGCTACCAAATTTAGATCAGGATATGAAATTGCTGAGGGCATAATATGATATTTGCCAGTAGGACTGTGCCTGCTGTCACATACTTCTTGCTTGCCACTTTTGACAGAGAATTCATGTTGCCTTTAGAGGAATGAGCTTCAAGTGTTTTAGGGGGGCTGATGAAAGACTTTGGCAACACTTCTTTTTTTTTTTTTTTTTTTTTTTTTTTTTTTTTTTTTTTTTTTTTTTTTTTTTTTTTTTTTTTTTTTTTTTTTTTTAGGGCACATCAGGACAACAGTAAACGGGTTTAAATCTTGCCAGTAGTCTCTACAACCAGTCAGTTTGAAAGTATTTTGGAAGAAGATGAAACTGATAAAATTGAGTCCTCACTGAATTATGGTAGTAATAAAAAAGTTCCTTTATGATACTGAGGTGTGGGGATAGGAAGGGAAGTGGTAGAAGTGCCATGGTGTACGTCCTGGCATAACTCTGGAAATAGCAAAAGTCAATCAACAAAATGTGATTTTACAGTTATAATGAGAGAAAATAAAAACGATGGATTAACATGATGCTTCATTCAAAGAGACGAAATGAGATATGATTTCTTTGAGCCCCCTTAAGCTTGGCTTATAGTAGAATAGGAAGCCATCATGTTAACAAGTTGGGGGTTCTGGCTGATCTCAGAAACTATTGCTCATCTCATCCTCTCCATATTCATCTTCAGGAAACCTAGGCAAAAATTGAATAATTCTTCAACCAACTGCAGTTTTATAATAGACTATATATTAAAATAATCCATGTGGAAATGCTTAATTGCTCTTGAGGAACCAAGCATATTCAGTCTGTTTGAAGCTCCAGCCTGGCACAGCTTCACCACGACCCTGCACTGACTTTGCCTATCAGCTCCTTGCCAGCCTCAGCCATCCATCCTCCTAGGAAATGACACTGCCCGTGGACAGTGTCATAGTGATGCCATCGAGCTTCGGTCTGCAGCCATGTGAGGAGCTCTCTGCAGTGGGTTGACAGTGCATTAGTTTACTTGTGAGAGAACCTTTTATGGAGAGCTTTTAGAAAATGCTTCAGGGCTGAGAAGTGTTGATCCATGTCTCATTGATTTCTGTCAACTTGCGGTCACCTTCTGGCAAAAGAATATTTAGGAGGGCTAAATTAGGGAATAGCAATTAAGATTGTTTATAATCCTTCTTCAAGGGCAAGATTGGAGTAGATACTCTAAATTCAGAGAGCTGCTAATGCAAATTGTGTGTAAATTACTGTAACTTGTCGTGTAAAATTCATGCTGCTAGGACTTCGGGAAGGTTGTTTTTTCCATGCTGCCCAGAAAGTGTGGGTGGATTTGGGATGATTTAACTACCTTACATGGCTTGACCTGCTCTGAGCTCTTCTCTGCAGGTGGCATCAGAAGCTCTGTGAATGCTGCTCTTCAGGGAAGTTTTGTGTTGAGTAGCCTAGCCTGGTAAAGAGCCAAGATCTATGACCTTGGAGCTTCTCTATAGACAGGTTGGTGTATAATAATACCTAGACTGTTGAATTGGAGCTCAAAAGCTATGCAGCAATTGGTCACTGTAGAGAACAAAGTTTTAATTTTTTTTTCTCTCACTAGTGAATATTTGCATCAGTAGGCTTACTTGCATGTTAGAAAATGGCTCTGAGAAAGTGATGCATGAAGAACACAGTTTAGTCTTAACTTGTCATTGCTGTATTTCAGCTGAGATTTAAATTCATGCCTTAACGTTCTCCTGGAATTAAGCCATGTTCTGGCCTGAAAGAAAAACTAAAGCAGGGCACATGTGAGGAATATATTGCACTTAAATCTAATACTGCTCTCCAAGTTATCGCAATACTTGTAGGTTGCTGTCCTTGAGCTATGGGGAACACAGGACCGAGCACTGTCACAGGGCCGTCTCCTGCCAGCCAGGCGGTGTACAGCTTGCTGCCCATCATTCCTGAGCTAGGCAGACTGAATCATTATTTCTGGCTCCTGCCTACGCTGTCCTTGCTGGTCTGCCTGCTGTTCAGCCTTAATCACATGGAAGAACCTCTGCGAGGACCAGGCAGAGAGGAAAATTTGTCAAAGACCTTTCCATGAGTGTCTTGCTTGACAGAGGATGAAGACCTGACTAGAGGTTCAGTGATGTGGGGAAGAAGGGTGTCTTCCTTTCTAAAGCTTGTCTTGCCAAAATACATACCTAAGAAGAATTTCTCTTAGTTTTAATTTACCCCGTTCCTGAATGCATGTTGTTAAGACACTGTGATGCCTAGCAGGGAGCACGTATGATATTAAATTACCCTCTTCTTTTAGAGAGTGAAGGTAATTTCTTGAGCTTTTCTTTAATCTACAAAGGAAAGAATAAACAAAAGAAAAAAAGAGAAAAGAAAAGACAAACTCCAAATAACTAGCATGGTATTTGTTGTTCTGTTTGGACTACCTAAACAGCCCTTCCATCCCTAATATAATGTACAATATACTCTTGTAAAGACATGCCTTTCAAAGGATATTTAGTCAAATATCCTTTGATATTTGACAACGTCCTGACAGACGTTGCAATATTATTTTATGTAAGAGGCTATGTTTCTTACCATACCATATTCCATAAGAGGCTGGCTGCTGAAGAAGAGCGTATTACCATGTAATATGCCAGTGTGGAAGTTTACGGCATTAAGCAGATGAATTACCTAGCCCCGGAGAAGAGGACCGTCTGAGGTTGTCTTTGCTGCTCCTGGGTATACACTGTGCCCCAGTGTGCTTGGATTCAGGGTTCAATTGAAGAGAACATCCCCTAAGTTGAGAATAAGCTGTCTTTTAAAAACTTTTAATAACACATTTTCTGGTGATATTAGAAATAATGAAATCCTGAGGAAGCCGTTTGCTGTATCAAGACCGTAAAGAAGTATTGTGTTAAAGAGACCCTATGAGATTCATATTTTTGGTGGAGGTGTCTTTTCCGACAGAGTATGAAAATGTTTGAGTCTGATTAAAGAATATGAGCAATGTTTTTCTCAGAATGGCTCACCAGTAGGAACATAACTATCACAGCATGCTCTGGGGGTAGTCAGGAAATGAAATAAAAATGCAGTTTTTACTCCATATATATTCAACTTGGAATTAAACGGTACATTTTTACCAAAGAGGCAGCTAGCACAACTGATGCATGGAAAAGTGAAATCTGTTAAAGCAAGATTAGAATTTTTTTTTTCTTTTTCCAGAAAAAAATGCCCCCACCTCAGCACGAACCTGCAGGATGCTGCAGATCTCATCCCATGGGGTTCTTCTGTGGTGTGCAGCAGTCCAGCATGAGTAGACACTATGTTATAGTTTTAGTGACCAGTGAACCTAATCTGAAATCCTGCAAGACTTTTGTTCTCTATATCTCATAAAATTGCATACTGTCAGAGGAAGAATTTGTAAATAAGCGGG
>VZSG01000027.1:266706-292559 GCA_013398315.1 Nothoprocta pentlandii
AAAAAAAAAAAAAAAAAAAAAAAAAAAAAAAAAAAAAGAAGTTATTTCAAACCAAGATGATGTTTAAAGCATTGTAAAAATAGCTGTATTGTTTTGGACCTGTTGTTCATCTTACCATTATTTTGCTTTCCAACAGTAGCTCTATGAAGACTCATAGGAAAGTGCAAGAATAGTTGAGCAGATCTGCTTTTTTTCCATAAATATTCTTGCAGTTTCTGACTACTAAAAATGGCATTTTTTTAATTTTAATTTTGTTTTTTTTAATTTGTATTTATTTTTTAAATCAGTGAAATATTAGCAATTCTTCTAGATGTTTTGGTGATGCTGCTTGGAGCTATACTTGATTTTTTGAAGGTCATGGAAAGTGTCCACCTGTTTTCTTCAGAAAGTCTCTGTGACTTAAGTCGGTTTTTATTCTGTAAGTTTTTTCCGCTCTCAGAGGTTTATAGCTTTTGGGTAATTTTACAAACAGGGCATTTCTCATAAATGACATTTGTGGGGAGCTGAATACTGCCATGCAGTATGCTTTACGCCATTGAAACTCTGTACATTAAGCTTCTGTTTTAAAGCTTTTTTAAAATGAAGCTTACAACTAGGAATCTGTTAATTTTTCTGTGACATCTGTAGTATATATAAAAAAAATTGCTTTCTGCTGCATATTTAAACTGTCTTTAAGTGTGGACTTAAATCAGAAGTAGACCTACAGGATGGAGACTCTTGAGAAAGAGCCAAGAGGTGAAAATGTTTGAGAACTATATAGTTTTCAGCTTCCAGAATTTTAAATCCACTCCTTTGTAGCTGGTTGTTGTGGGCAATTTTTGTTGAACATCCTATATCTTCTTCTAATATGATTTTGGTGTGAATCTGCAGATGTGGTCAATAGAAATACCCTCAGGTATTTCTGTTTTGTAAACCCACCATGTAAGACTACTTTCCTCAAAAAATAACATCTTGTAGGTATGTTTGACCAATAAAAACTGTAAGTTTAGATTGACAGGTGATCTCACATAAAAAATTAATGCTAACTTTTACTGATTTTAGTAAGAGGGAATACTCAATACACTAGACAGCATGTTTTGCTAGTTTAGAATCCGTGATCCAACATTTAATACTTTTTGTATTTTTCTTCAAGACTTGGAAAGTGTGCTACTATCACAATTTTGCAGAGACTTTTGAGACAACTGTGACAGAAGCCAAACCATTATCGCTTATTTAAAAAAAACACAAAAACTTGCAAAAAGTAGAGGCTACTCCTAGCACGATTATGAGAATGATGCATTTTGATGCCGTTCTTTTGCTGTTAGCTGTTAACTTCAGTAGTTACTTTATGTCAATGCATAAATAACTCATTTACTTGTAGGTGTTCAAAGGAAGTGAATCATAGTCTCTTAGAAGCCTGAGTTTGGTTTTAGAAGTCAGAAACAGATGCTGATTTCTGAAAATACTCACTGAGGGCAAAATGCAGAGAATATCTGGGCTGACACAGTTTTGCTTTCCAGGTTGAACAAGGAGTGATAATTGTAGCACAGTTAATCAGGAATGATCGGGAATGTTTAATTGTAGCTGAAACTATTTCTTCAACTTTTTTTTTTGATTGTTACCTTAAATATTGTTAAACTTGTTCATTTACACAATAAAAAAAATCTAGCTGACTTTTCATGTTTTTGCTTTCTTTAGTCTTACTGTCTTTTGGCATAATTTACAAAAATCTTATCTTCAATCTATAAGAAAATCAATAACAAAAAGTCATTAAGAAAAGAAAATTGGTAAGAGTTTTTCTTTGGATGTTTGTTTACCCCCAAGCAGATGAAGATCTAAAATATGGATGGTTTAGAATGAATTTGCAAGCACTGAATGATTTGAACTCAGAGGAAGTTAGCAGGAAGATAATGCTGGCTGAAGGCATGAAAATTGCATTGTATTTAGTAACTTGTGTTGAGATTTTTTGGCTGATGCTCAGTCCTTCAAGTATTATATTTGCTTAGTTAGATGTGTGCCCTCAAGACACTTTATTTCTCATTTTCTCATGCTGTAATTCAAGCTTATAGTCTCAAAACAAAGTGTCACTTTGTGAATAGGTACGATATTTCTATGATCATGGTTCAGTAGGTTGAAGAAAATTGGGAAACTAAGTTAAATGTGTGCAAAGATACTTATTGAACGCAATGACCCAGCAAACTTTGCTGAACACTGATACAGCATTTCTTTTGGGAAGCAGCTGAATGAATGTAAAACGAATCTGCAGGAGTTTACTCACCATTGCCTTCTGTAAGGACTCCTCCTAGGAGAACAAGAGTGATGAATCTCACTGATAAGTTTGGCCCAAAATGCAGACAGGATTATTAGTTACTGTCAAATTTGCTCTTTCAAAGCAAACTGTGGACTAAACTATGTAATATGAGGAGTGAATCTGTATGCTTGGAGTATGTAGTACCTGAGCTGACTTCACTAGGTTTATCGGTCAGATTTATACAAAACATGGGGACTCTTGGTCATGGTCAACTCTTCACAGTAGTGTGTTGGGTTTGTACACATCAGGTGAGGCGTGCAGGCTTCACAGAAGATTTGTGAAAAGTCTTTTTGCTTGCAAAAGATTTTCCTGAACTTCATAAAGTTGTGAAGTGTGAGGACTTGCAGCATAAACAATTCTGTTACAAAATAATGAGAAAAACCACATGTATGTGAGTGTGTGTTGTGTTTCTGCATAAATACACGGGCGTGTGTGCACCCCATGAAGGCACAAAGCCTTTGCACTAGGTGGCCAGCAAAAGGTAAAGTTAATATGCCTAATTCTTTGCTTAATGTTTAAGTGCCAGATTCTCATGCATTTTTTTCAGGCTTCCAGGTGTGTAATATCAAGTGGTAGTTTATAGAACGCAAGTAGTTTTCTGTGGTATTTAGCAGTGGTAAGTACATATCAGCCATTCTGGGACTTTTTGCTGGCTCGTGCTCTAGTAACATTCTTATGCGATTTTATTGTCCTGGGGTTTGGTAAAGATATAAATGTGGAAATTTCAAATGCCCTCTGAGTTCACCAGCTCATAATCTCTGGAAATGAAAATTAGGCCAATGCTGAACTCTATGGACATGCTGCTCTAAACTGACTTATCTGAACCTTAAATAAATACATGTGGACTTGTCTGAGGACATCAAGTGTTTTATGCTTTCAAGGCATTTTGAGTGGAGTGTCATTATATGATCAAGACCCTGGTAACTCCCCCTGAGTTTACACAGGCCAGAATATGGATGGTCTCACTCTGTCTGTGTTTCCTAATTTGATCAGATTCAGAGATTCTTGGAGAGGGCAATGAATAGGGCTAGGATATAAGAGGATTGCTTGGATTCCACATAGCCTTATGTACAAGGCTATACAACTTATGTACAACTTATGTACAACAAGTTATGTACAACTGCTGTACAAGTTGCAAGGAGTCTCTAAGGTCCCACACAGAGAAATCCTGCACACCTCCACTTATATAATTCATCCATTCATTTCTAACTATTGTGCTAGGTTTTCATCTAAAGTTATATTCTCAGTTAATTATCCTTTGTGCAATATAAAAGTCTTTAAAAATGAAATATGACTTTCCTACTCCAAATTCAGTTTACTTAGTTCATGCATTAGAGTTGTCAATATACAGTGACCTTAGCTCTGCACTGTAATTTAGGTATGCCACTGAACTGAGAAATAGTTGTGAAAATACCTGAGAGACTAAATTGTCAAATATTGTAGCCATCTGAACATAGAGCTTTGTATCTAGATTACATCTTTGATCCTCAGTAGAAGCATTAGTATCATTCATATTAGGACTTTTTCATTCATTCATCATACTTATTAAGACTGTTCACTCACCTCTCCTGCAGAGAGATGTTTTAGCAACTAGGATTTCTTTCTTAAATTTAGAAAGTTAGTTCTTTGAAATACATTGTAAAAAACATACTCCCAGTGGCAGGTAGGTCAAACCCATGTGTCTCCCTGCTGTGCACACTCAAAGGGCTGCAAGATTAAAGAGCGCCTGGGCTTGCTCTGCATTGTATGGGCACAGACCACACAGGTTGAGGAGAGTCGTTAGGGGATGTGTTATTTTAAAGTCTTGTTGAATTTGTACAATGATATGATCAAACACCTGCTAGAAGCCAGTACAGTGGCACTTTTATGAATCAGATCCTGAGTTACAGCAAGCCTCTAGGTAGGAAAGCTGAGGGTGTCCCTGGAAGTAGCTGTGGACTGGGAATAAATATACATGGTATTAAGCAGTGTTGGCTTTTTTTCAGCTCTTTTCCAGCTCTATCCATCTGTTGTTCCTCTTTATGGTTGTAAAGGTTGTGGAGGGCAGAGGCTGCCTGTGGCTAGCAAAGCCAAGATTTAGAGCAAGGTCTTCAATAAGCTTCAGTAAAGTTCTGAGCTTTTTTAGAAAAAAAGACAGTGTGGAGGATCTTACTTCGTGTTAGCCACTGCTGCTGGCCCTTTCTGATGAGCAAGCGAGAGTAAAGGTCTCAAGAACTGAGAAGTTGTCTTGGGGCAAACCCCGCTTGTTTGCAGGTCTTTTTGAAGTCAAGGCACATTATTTCCCCTCCAGGAAAATGATTTCCCTCTCCAAAGGATGAACAGCTAGGTTTTGGGTGATGCTGGAGAAATCTGATGATGATGTTGGATATTTCATGTCAGGGCATACACTAACCATTGCATTGTTTCCCAATATACATGCAATATATATGCATACATGTTTGCCCATATGCTTTTCTGTGCTTGTCCATTCCCTATTCCCACTATTCCCTACTGAAAACTTGTAATGGATGAAGCTACAGAAAATTTACTTTGCCAGTTGCATAAAATAAATGGCATAAACTGAGTGCTAAGAGGTGAATAATATAGGAGAACTTCTTTTTAAAAAAGGTTATTTTTATTTATTTATTTGAAATAAATGAACGATCCTGATTTTAGGAGTATGGTGGCACCTTTCTCTCTAATTCTGTTGTACTGTTCAATGCATGGGTATCCTACGCCATATAATAAAAGAAGCTGAGGAGTAGTGATACCTGTCTAGCTCTTCTGAAAAGAGGGTTTCTTCAGACAAAAAGACCTGTGGAGACTCTCAGAAGGAATGTACCGAGTAATGTCTGCTCAGCTAGTGTTTAGTATTGGTTGCTTAGCTTTGCTGTTCGACAAAGATGTTTTTATCAAAGCAATTTATGAATTTTCTTGTAAATTAAAGTACTTTTATCTTCTGTAAATGAAAGTACCACTGAGATGTCGTGTTCCATTATCCAAATTCTTGCATAGACATTTTGCTGCAATGTCTAGACATCTCCCAAGTGTTTAAAATATACTTTGATCATTATCATTCATAAGTGATTTCTTTCTCTTAATTTATTTTTTCCCCACAACAAATCTACAAGAAAATGATGGGGAAAGAACATTTGAAGAAATGTGGTTTGTGCTCTGGTGGGTTTAATTCCATGGACAACATGGAACAACAAACCTTCCTGTTGCAGATAATTATCAGACAGCCCCATGTTTTGAACTTGCATGTTTGTAAGATTACACTTAATGCCAATAGCCCTTTCTGAGGGCATATTTCCTGGGAATAATTCAGTGTTGATCTTTCCTCTTAGATTATGAAATTACAGGAGTTAGGGTCACAACTTAAAGTGCCCTTTCTCCATCACAAAGCCTTTATAGGTAGCTAAAGCTTGCTGTCTCCAGAGCCCTGCTTATGTGTGGACTCCAACTGCTAACAGCAATTTCACAAAGCCTGCTCAGACCGTACACATTTTGCTTGCAGACTAAAGCATGGGTCATCTGAAGCAACCTAACAAATGCCCATATGGAAAACCACCTCTCCTTTTCTTTGACTCTGCTGAAAGTCTGTGCTGTAGGCAAGGTTGTTATGACTGTATTTCTGCCCTCTTGCTGAGTCTTTTCTTTTGTTTATGTCTGGTCTCTTCTGCTAGAGATGGTCTGTTTTATCATGACTCTTCCTATCTTTTCTTTGGGATATTTCCATTTTCCATATATGAATAAGTATTTCCAGTGTCTTCTCTCTCTACTTACCTTCTATCTGTTGCTCTGCGGCCACTGCATAGTTAAGTTGCTGTATAGTTAAGAACTGTTAGCAAGACTGGTCTTTAGCCAGGAGCTGTCATTATCAAGCATAAGTGGTAGCCACCTCTGGACAGAAACAAAGGTATTTCTTTTCCTTTTTGATTTTGAGAGAAAAAAAAAAAAAAAAAAGACAGAGAGAGGGAGACATGGTGAGAGTCTGGAGTGAAAGTTCAAAATAATTCTAAAATGAAACTAGAGTTTGTAAGTTGAAGTCAGATTATGATTATTCACTCAATGCCACAGTTTGTTTCCAGTTTTCGTGGGGTTGGTATTGTTCTAGTGGGTTTGAAGGACTTCAGAAATGTTGGTGTTAGGGGAGACAAGTGATCAGCGATAATACCCTGAAGAATGTGTGTCAGGTCAGAGGCATGACAAGGATGAACTGAGCATGTTTTCCCTTGGAAGACCAAGTTGAAATTAATGTCCATGTGAACAGTCAGACTGAAGGAAGAGTCTTGCTTTGTTTCACTGGGATTCTGCTTTTGAAATGAAATTTTACTTGTGTGGACAGAGGAGAATGGACCCTCATTGCCAGGGCTGGTTGGGGTAAGTAGACTTTTCTAAGGGTGCAAATAAAGATGTAGAGTTAAACTTTTGACAGTGAAAGACACACTGGCTTTGGAACTGTTTATGTCGTGGCAAACTCCATGTCCTTCTACTTTGTTAAATTTAGTGTTTGTCATTCACCTCAGTTTTGCTGTAATTGTTCTGCAAGACATTCTTGCACGCAAGCTAATGCCATTCTCTGCTGAATGGAACCTAATAGGGCTTTGAAATATTGATGAATAAAAGGTTAATTTTTAATTCTCCATCATTTTAAAATGATTAGAAAACAATGTGCTTTTATGCCAAAGACTTTCTGACATTATATGACTTAAAGTGCCTGCCTGTTTAAATAAATACAGAGCTATAGAATTTTACTTTCACAGAGGTCATAATGTTAGATTTAATTGAATAAAAATGGTTTTGTGTGCTTCTATTTATGGTTTTGCCATTTGTCCAAATTTTGTTCTTTCATATTTGACCATCCTAATATCATTTCCATAAAACCCATAATCGTATCTTCAAGAACTTCAGATCATGTATGAATGTGTAAATACACAGTGCTTCTGCTTCTCCTTCTATGCACAAGAATAAGATTTGGGAATGTATTTGTATGTATTCCTTCTTTATGTTGGATCACCCAACTGTATAACTTCAGTCTTTGCCTCATTTTTAGTTCTCTCATATTCATGCTTGGAAGACCTGAGGCAGCTAGGATGATGCCTGTCACACTTCTGTCCTCATTAATATGTTGATTTCTTTTTTTGTTTCACCTATATAAATTTTTAAAAATATCTATTGTGTGTTCATATCTAGAAATGGAAAATGATGGGCACAAACCCATTTTTATTTCTTATTTATTTTTATTAGTATAATATAGGTTAGTAAAGAACCACCGAATGGGAATTTTAATCCATATTTGCCTTGGTCAGCTATTGCTTCTTTCAAAATCGAGGAAATGTATTATTTTTCTTGCAGGCTCTTTATGGTGCCAGGATAAAGGGCTTACTAATACCACGAGAGATTGTAGCAAAGAAATGAAGAAGATGAAGAAATATTTCCTTCTGCCCCAAGGGAAATGTATTATTCAGTGGCTGACATTGGGATATGTGCCTGACTGAGCCCAAACCAGGGCATTTGGTGGTCAGGTTGTGTTTGCTTGTAGGTGAGCATGGACAGTGCTCGTATAGCACCCACTCAGTAGGCCCAGCCACAAGGAGAGACTACTAATGGTAGGTCTCCAAAATATCTGGTTCACTGGCAGCTGTCTAAAAGATCAGTCCTACTTGTATTTTTGCCATCCAAATGTTTATATGAGGTCTTCCCTGGTCTTAGGAGCTTGGCCATCCCGCTGCCAGAGAAGATAAACTCGGGCTCGTTTGCCTTTGCCTCCTTAATGCCTTTTTCCCTGTAAGACTGGGAAACGATTGCTCATGTATGCACAGTAATAAAGCTTGTCAGACACAGCCAGCCAGAATGCTTCTGAATTCACATTTAATTTATTCACAGCATGCAGCAGAGCTGATGGCTGCAAGTTAATGTGCTGCACTTTAATGAGATAACTGTTTGCCTCCCAGGTTTTGAGCTTTATGCTAGTTTTATTTGTCAACCTGGCCAAAGCTAGAGCTGTAAGAAATCACAGCTCTACGCTGAAATATTTTATTTACTTAGTAGATGCTTTTGCCTGGAGAGAAATGGGTGAAGTAATTAAATAGTGCTTCTTCTATTTTAGCACAGGAATTTTTCTTCAGAGTCTACAGTTTACAATATGTCCTTGTCAGTGTTCTGGCTCACAAGTATTACCTAGATAAAAATACTCTATTCACAATTTCTCTGTGCTTCTGGAATTAAATTTCCACCTGTCTTTGCAAGCGGCTCCTTTCTTGTTTCCTTCAGATGTGTTTATTTCTGGAGAGGAGGGGCATTGAGGGAGATGTAGAAACTCTTATTATAACAAATGCATATACAAGCTCATGACACTGCCCAGTAGACCCGGCTGCCCACGTGGGCATGTAACCCTCTGCTCGGCCTTCCCAGATCTCCTCCGCATGGATCAGCAGAGCCTGGGCACGGTGGCTGTCTCTGATCGTGATTGTGTAATCTAAGCAATGTTGAAACCCATATAAGTGTCGTCTGAGAGGTTTGCAGTGATTTATCTCAAACTAGTTAAAATATGATTTCAGATATCAGTAGCATTCGTGCAGAAACATCGTTTCTGAGTGTGAGTGTTTGGAAAGGAGCCTTTGGGATGGAGCGCGTGTTAACCTTTAATGTTGGAAGCCTGTCAAAGTGAAGGTCACGGTGCCCTTTCCCTTCACCCACTGCACTCTCCTCCCTTCTCCCATTATACCTATGCATGTTTTCTGCAAAAATAAAGTGGGACACACTTGTCACCTCCTCATGGGAGGAATGCAGCCACGTTAAGGAAACTTGCACTTCTCCATCAGGTTTGTGTGCCATTTTTGACACAAACTATAGTCTGAGTAAAGAGGCATTAAAAAAAAACATTATTGGAAATTAGCTGCTGGATTTGTGGCAAAATGTTGCAGTAGGCCTCAACTGAAATGTGCCTGATGTTAGTTAGAGTCTTTTATCTTGTCCCATCCCTGTTAAGGGGAGTGGGAAGAGGTGGGGTGAGAGCCTGTGCGAGGGAATGTGCCTCTAAACTTAACAAAAACATGAACATAACAAAATTTATGCCAAGCCCTCTACTGAGAGACTTCATAAAAGGATATTCAAGAACTATATTTGAAAATATTGAAGTGTGTTTAATGATAAAATAAGGTGACTTAGTCTTGGCAAAAGAGGCAACTGACCTTTCTTAAATCTTAGAACAAAAAATGATGGTGTGCAGTCCATGCAGGTGGAAAGAAGCACATAGACAAAATAAAATATCATCCTATTTGCATGTGGGATACTTTTTATGTATGCATAAAAATATGTGCATACATATGTATGTATGCAGTTTTTCTAAGAAATATTCTCTCTATCTGGGCCCATAAACTAATAGATATTAGTGTGCTTGTCTTTGCCAAATGCCTTGAACATATCAACAGGAAAAAATATGTGCAGATTCTGGGAAGAGGTGAATAGGTGGCTGGGGAGGATGGGGCAATAGCAACCCCTCTGGCTTTGCCTCGGAGCATGAGCAGCCCCCAAGGCAAGACAGTTTATGTTGCTTGTGGTGTTTCCCTCTACTCTTAATCCAAGGAGCCTTAAATATTAGAAGGACTCTGGGATACGTTTTGATCTGCCAAGTAAATAACGATTAAAGTACAGCAATGGATTGCCAAATGCTGTCTCCTGTGCTGCAGGAGCCAGCAGCTGAGGTTGGTACCTGTTGATCAAGAGTCAATGTGATTAGTTTAATAAAGGGACTACTCAAGATTTAGTAAATTAATAAAAGTTGAAAAGATTTAGCTTTTATTAGCTTTCTGCTGTTCAAGAAATAACATTTTATTAAGGATCTTGTTCAAAATTTGTGTCCAAGGGTGTCTAATCACATATTATTCTTTTTTTTTTGTTGTTTTTGTTTTTTTTTGTTTTTCTCTCAGTGTTTTCATAGGATGGATTTCGAGGTCAGTTTCTTGCCAACAGTGGGTATTTTCATCATGTTAGTGTGATTTTTTTTTTTTGTATTTTTTCTTGTTTTGACTGTTGTCATATTATTTTGGCAGCACTTTAGGGCCTGCTGTNAGGATCTTGTTCAAAATTTGTGTCCAAGGGTGTCTAATCACATATTATTCTTTTTTTTTTGTTGTTTTTGTTTTTTTTTGTTTTTCTCTCAGTGTCATAGGATGGATGATGAGGTCAGTTTCTTGCCAACAGTGGGTATTTTCATCATCATGTTGTGATTTTTTTTTTTTTTTGTATTTTTTCTTGTTTTGACTGTTGTCATATTATTTTGGCAGCACTTTAGGGCCTGCTGTATAGTGTTTGATTTTGTTTCAGGAGAGTCTTCTTTCAGTCTGTAGGAATTATTTCCTTTTGCGTTGAATAGCTGAGTGAAAGAGATGATTTCTGAGCGATCCTGAAATTCTCTACATAGTTATATAGTATAGTTAAAACTGAGTGACACTTAAAGGATTTGGGGCAGTAGATCTTCTGGGGACAATGTGTTCCTATATAAATTTGAGAATTAAATGATAATCTGACTTCCTTTTTATTATTTTGAGTAATCTCCATTCAGATACCAAATTCAGTATCTTCCATATTGAAGTATTGTCCCCATAGCTGTGACAGCCTAGAATATCAAGTGCAAAAAAAAATGCAGAAAAGATATTATTTTTTATAAGGACCAGTGGCTATCATTGTTTAAAAAAAAAAAAAAAACCTTACAGGTAAAGAGGTAAAGCGTTCTTTGTGTAATGGAAACAGCACCCTTCAAGCTGGAAATAAAAATACAACCTGACACTAATCTAATGCTGGTGCCATGAAAGAATAAATGCAGTCTGTGTAGCTCAGTCTGTGGATCATGAAACTGTCAATGCCTGGGTATCAAATTTGAGTTTAGCCTGGTTTTTGATGAGAGTATCCCAAAGGCCATTTTTTCTTGGTGCTCCAAGAACTATTCATCTTATCATTTTTCTCATGCAGCAGGTGGAAAAAAATGTTAAAGTCTGTGTGGTGGTTGTTATGATTGTATCTTTGTGATAAATGATGAATGTAACTGAGACTTGGAGGAATGCAGAACAATACTTTAAGAATTTTGGTTGTCCTTGATACTACGAGGAGGTGGAATATTGTAAAAACATTGGATTTCTGTTCTGGTGTGTAAGTACATGTAAAAACAATACCAGAAAGATATTTACAGAGGCGATCACTCAAAATTAGAAAATGCTTGAATTACTTTTGCTTGTGCAGTTTTAGCTTGTATTACTCACTCAGTGGGCACAAAGTGTTGTACAAAGATATGCTGTTTCTTGATACAGGATGTGTGTATCGTGTAGTTCATGGAGAGTGCTGCAGTAGCTTTTCTTTTTTTCTATTTTTCTCCAGGTAGCAGTTCTCTATCTTCCTTTTCCTGCATCACTCATGTCTTACACTGGAACAGAACAATTCATTTTCCCACAAGCATTTCTGGAGGACTCATAACAGGGGCTGCGATCTTGCAGGCTGCCCTCTCTCTTGTCCTTGTCCAGACCTCCTTACACATCAAACACAGAGGCTCGTGCTTGGTTTCTTGCCCTAACTTGACTCACTCCAGTCTACCAAGTCTTGGGCGTGCTGTGGAGATGCTGATTCTTATGCATCTTGCCTATGCCCCAGCAGTAATGGTCCCCTTTCTTGACTGTGAGTGAGCATTTCAGCTCTTCTTTTATGGTTATTTCTGCTTCATGCACTTCTTTCTATGCCTGGGTGCTTAGATCTTTGTGGAGATACAGGCTGACTGTGATGTGCCTCTATGGAGGTTTCTCTTACCGAGATCTAGAGCAAGGCAACCTGGCTCCTTGCTGAGCACTTCCCTGCACTGTTCAAATACAGCTGTCACTGCTGTAATTGTATCTCAGTGAGAGAGGAGGCAAGTGGAGATGTGGCTGAGTATGGGAGAATGCATTTAAAATCAACGATTATTTCGAGTGCTGACTTTGAAATGCCATGAGCCTGGATTTTCAGATTCCTAGCACCCCAGTGTTGTGTGTCCTCCTCACTACACACACATATGCCCTGCTCTTTCCTGGGCCATGCTGGGTAACATATGTAGTCCCTGAGCACTTCCAGGTCTATCCAATGTTCTCTTTTGCATGCTCCAAAGGAATTTAGAGGCAGGACACTGTCAATTTGTGAATCCAAATGGGGCTCATACCTATTAGGCACTGGGATATTTGGTCCTGCTAAGGTTGGTTCATTCTGGGACACCTGTAATTGTTTGGGAAACTCTGCAATAAGAGTAAGGCTTTGTGGTAGGTAGGCAAGCGGGAAAGGTTTTCAGGGTCACAGTTTCAGAGCAGGAAGGGTTTTCAGGGTCACAGTTTTAGACTTAACACTGACAAATTCCACTTGGAAACCCTTAAAAAGACTTTCACCTTCCCAAGACCTTAATGTGCCTGTTAGATACAGGGATATTTCCTTCCCTTTAGGGATGTGCTCATTCATATCTGAGATATGTACAAGGTGATTAATCTCACCTAAATTTAGCAGCCCAAAGTGATCTGTTTGCTTCACTTAAATGGTAAAGGAAAAGAATCACCTCCACAAATGGATCTTCCCAATTTGTATTAGATGCTTATTTCAGACAGGGTGAAATGCCCACCAGGAGTGCCTCTGTCCTCTCTTGCCTCTGGAATTTAGACGATGGTTTAGATGAAAAGCTTGATTTTAAGTGGCTACATTGGGTAAGATGATCATGGGTGATAAGTGTGGACTGATTAAATGGACGCACATCTGTGTGAGGAGGTGAAATATCCAACAGTGGAGTTCTGGTGAACAGTGTGCGTTCAGCTGCAAGGGGGACAGTTTCAGTGCTAGAGAGCTGTAGAGATTTCCTACTACTTAATTTTGGATGGATTCAAATGTACCCAAACCAAGATCCTGGCTATCATCTCTATGTCTAAATATCGTTTCATAGTTGCTGGAGCCAAGTCATAAAAACATTTTTTTGGTTTGGTTTCAAGTAGTGACATCACTTTTATCAAACTGCCTCTATTAGTGCTTTAATTCAGCAAACAGAGATTGCTAAGTAAGGTTCCTTTTCCAGCCAAAATGTCAATCAGAACTACATGCTCCCCAGACTACTGTACAAACTAATGTTTTAAGATCCCTGTTGTAGTAATTATTCTGAGCATCTTTCTTTTATGACACTCACTAGGAAAGGGACGACTTCTTGCTAAGGGTGCCAGTCTCTAATTTTCTCCCTACATAAATGTGCTCTGCCGACATCTCCTTCCCCTCCGGCTGTGCAGTGTTACTGCTTTGCTCATGCCCAGCTGGGAGCTCCCCGTCGTAATTGTTGAGCTGCTACAACAGAGAGCAGGGAGGATCCAAACATCCTTTGTGTATGTGAACAGGTGGTTAGGATGTTCGGAGCATCAGATACACAGACAAACAGATGATTTGACTGCTGAGGAGGTGATTTGATAGCAAACAAAAGGTCACATACTGGCAAAACTGTTAACTGGTGGCATGAGGGTGGTGTTACTGTATGGAGCGTGTAGAGGAGAGGGATGGATTTTGGTACGTATCTGTTGCTATAGGTGTCTCCTGTTCCTCTGTGTGGGCTCTTTATCTCTGGAGTCAGGGATGTACTTGTGCTTGTGTTCAGTCTCACCTCGCCGTTCCTGGAATACTTCCTTTCTGTCCAGCGAGCAGTGCCCTCTGTGTTTCTGCTTGGCTGGTGAAAATCAATCAGTGCCGTGAAATTTGCCTTTATATATGCAAACAGTTGAACTCTCTTGCTAGTTTGAGAGGCTCATTTGTGGCTGTAGGAAATGGCTCGTGTTTAATGTAGCTTTGTGTCTCTGCACAGGCACAAAATGTAAGTCAAATAAGGCAAGAGCTATCATATGATTTTTTAGCTTGGAGAACAGGTGGGATTATGGAGTTATTTTGGACAGGTAAACACCCAGAGTGAGAAGTACCTGTGCCTGAGTGCACTGCAGCAAATAAAGCGTCATTATATTGCCAATCTGCTCAGACAAACAGCTTTTCTTCCCAAGGTTTTATACTGATTATTCCTTTGGCTCCCATTCACCTGCACCTCCAGATTTGCTTTCTGTGCTTACTGCTTTGGGGAAATTATGCTTCGCTGAATAGGTCCTGCAAATTCATGACATGCCACACTTGATAACTGGGCTGCACTAAAGCTGCTCTGAACAATGCTGGTAAATACACTACCCGAACCAGCTGTGGATGATGAAGAGCTGTATAGGAACAGGACGTGTTGTTGTAAAACCATTTGTGTATCTTGCTTGTAAGAACCTAAATGGCACCAACTCTCAGCTGTAGTTAGACTGAAAAGTCAGTTTTTCGAATGTATTTGAGAGCATAATAATGTAAGTGTATGCAAAGAAGGTTTTTCGAAAGAGTTGAATCAGATTAATTTCTGCCTCCTGTTGAAGCCTATTTTAAAAATTATAGTCACTATATTAAAGGAATGGTGTCCTTTGTTGTTTTTTCCTCTTTAAGCTTGTGTTCAGTCAAGAGAGTTTTTAATTTTATCTAGCTGTCATATTGGAAATATCCCTCAAAAATGAGAGGGGAAGCGAGTACTTAATTGGAAGACAGAAATGTCATCTATAATTGGAGTTTGTGATATGAAAAGAGCCATTTTTTATTACATTAGTGACTTCTGTGATATTAAACAACTGCACGTTGATAAAGATGCAAGTCTGCTTTGTAACAAGTGCATCACAAATTTTCTAGACAGTGATTATAATGTGTGAATTAGAGCTAATTAAAGTTTGTCAGTAACATAATGTACAAAATGGCTGATTGCCAGTTGAGAAACAGAATTAGGGACTTCCTGCAAATTTAAATTTTTGATGAATATGTTTGGATTTCAAAACCTACCCTCTGATAGAGCATATTTATTCTTTGTTTATATGTCAGTGCTGTTAGCAACAAAAGACTACAGACAAGGCGTTTTTCATAGGTGAGAACTAACGTGCCATGAGATTATTTTGATACTTCCACCTTAAGGAACTAAATATTTTTGCTTTATGCAAGGCTACATGTGGCCTGGTCATGAGTGCAGCATAACCTACTAGCCTAACTTCAGCAAAAAAATCTTCTTCTGCTTTACGTGCTATTAGCCTGGGGACAACCCAAGTGCCGAGGTACCAGGATGGGAGAAGAGGATGGTGGTCTGCTTGGCACCATCTGGAGCACCACGTGCTCTGCCTCGAAGGAGGAAATGCAGAGCGTGCAGTTGCTGCTGTGGCTGCACTCAGCTTGCTGTCCTGACTGGGGTGGTGCTGTGTGGCCCGCTAGGTTTTCCCAGGTTTGCTCTAGTGCTTCAACTCCCTTTTCTCCTCCTTGCTTCTCAGGTGACCATCCATGATCAATGGGTCACCACAAGGGAGAAGTTTAGTGTCACTCTTGTGTTGCCTGGGTCTGCTCACTCCTTGGGTTTCAGCTTTCCAGGTTCTCTACAGTGGCAGGTGGCCTTGGCTGAGGGATCCTGTTAAAAGGGCAGATGTCAGCATGGCTGAGGACAAGGCAGGGAGAACCACTGTGTGTCTGAGGGGAGCACTGTCCTGGGAGCTTTGCCTAGAGACAAACCATGGCTTTAATGAGACTCCAGTGGGACATGAAATTTGCATCCTGGAGAGTGATTCAGATTGTGAAAATTTTCTCTTAAAAGGAAAAAAAAAAAAGTAAATAAAGGGCAGGGAGGCTAAATATGGCCTGGATCTAAGTCTGTATCCAACTTCACGAGCTTTTAAATAATATCAAATCACTTGCTGTCTTTTTTTCCTTCCAGTACAGATGCTTCTGAAAGAAGGAGCAAAGAAGCACTTTTTCTGAAGATCTCAGTTACTCAAAATTAATCATTAATTTATATGTCTATAACTGGAAGAAGAAAGGCAGAGGGAGGAAAAAAAGAACGCCTCTGTCTGATACAGACTCTGCTTTGACAGCCTACTTGAAAAAAGGCAATAATAGCAGTGTGGAACAGCTGCTATTATGTTTAGTTGTGGAGTGGGACTGTGGAAACGAGACAGTATCTGCCAGTGCCAATTTATTAAATAATAACTTCATGATTTAGAGCAAAGGATCTACAGGCAGCCTGTGTCCTCTCAAAACTGTGCTGAAAATGATCCAAGCAAGTGTTGAGCAAGTTCCTGCAAATGTCTTGAAATGAATATTCAGGATGGCACGGAGCTACGGGGGGAAAGCAACAGGGAAGGGAATGCCAAGGCAGTTTGGGCTGTGATATTCTTGCGGAAGTAAGAGCGGACAGTCTCTACCCAAAATGGGACCTGCTGGTGCAGAAGAAAAGGGTGACCTATGTAATCTGGGAATTCAGAAGAGGAAAGGAAGAACTCCTGCTGAAATTAGCACAGGATATTAAGGGGTGCTATTACCAGTATTGCCATCTGCAAGATTATTGCAGGCAACAGTGTTGTGGCTTCAAAGCTAAGGAAGTGTCATATCAAAAGCAGAATACAGTCACTCTAGAATGGACTGCAGTAATTGCTGTGTTTTGAGAAAATACGATTTTTGAGGGGCACATTCAGTACTGAAATCTTTCTATACTCAGATACTTGGAAAGGTCTTTAAAATACATTTACCAACTTACAAATTTCACTATTTCAAAGTTGGCTCATGTCAGAGGGATGAAAACAGCTGAAATGAGCTAGAGGGAGAATAAGGATAGTATTCAACTACATGCTGGGAAATTACTACGATGTGTTATATTTATTTAATGTTAATGTGAAATAATTAATTTAAATTCATGTGTTTAGAGTCACGACCATTTTCAGAGTCCAGACCAAGTGCAGATCAGATGAGTGTTCATTGAGTTAATCAATAATACTGTCTGTGATTTTCCATTGACTTCCTAGTGCTAAATGGCAAACACTAACAGCCAAATCTGCAGTGGTATAAATTGGCCTAATGGATCATTAGAGCTGTACTGATAAATACCAACTGGGAATCTGGTGTAGATTGTGGACTGGAAAATTAGGAAGTGGAATACGGTTATTTTATAACTTGTTTCATTCATATCTTATACTCCTTGCTACTGTATAGTGTCTTATTTGATTGCTGTATTGAGTCAAGCAGGGATACTGTTTGCAATAATAATATAAAAAGAATTGGATAGAAATGGATTGCTGGGCATAGAGCATTTGGCAGGACTCCAGGCTGATCGATTGTGCAGGGCTTCAGTTTGTCTGAACAATGATGGTAAAAGAGATGAGTAAAAGACAGGCATTGATGGTTTGATTCCTTTATATTCTGTGTGGTGTGTTACTTCACCTGCTGCCATTCTGTTTGCAAAATAAATTGTATCTATTAATCCCCATATGTTCGTGGATGTAGCTGATCGATTCATTTTACAGTCCCAGCTAAGACTCTTCTAGCCGTAGCTCTGGTAATGCTTAAATATAACACAATGTAATTTGTTATTGTTATTAACCTACCAGTAAAAATAGCATCTGAGTACTGTGCATCTGTTTCTTGCATAGTGGTTGAGGCCTCTAGTGTTTTGTTGGGGTTCTTGTTCTTTCGTGATAGCTTCTTTTCTCTGAGATTAAAAATTATAGAAATTAATTGAGTGGATAGAAAGATTATTCAGAGTAGTAAATAAAAGCATTACATTTTTGGAGGGAATAGCAAACCTCATGTTTTAGAGTTTAGTCTTATTTTAAAATCAGATTGTGAGCTTTTGGGGAAGAAGGGATTGCAGAGAACTCCAAACAAGAGGTTTGGGATATTCTTAAGCCTTCTGTGTGGTGCTAGACCCTGCGTGAACGTGGCCACAGTCTTGTCACAGGCTACATGGTGTTGACAGCACTCTCCTTAGCCACATTTTCAGGCCTGAAAGACTTGGGTGCAGATACAGTCACACCAAACTTGGAAAGGAGGTGCTTTTAAACCTCCTTGTTTGATTGCAGATCAATCTGTCTTCTCTGTCCACACCTTGCAGTCAAGTAGTGAAGGTGCAGATCATTTTTCTCTAGTTTCCATTTAGTAGTTACCAGATATATTTTTTAAACTTGTTCTTTGAGGTTCTCCTTTTCCAACTGCCTGCATCTTTCCACTCTTCCCCATTATGAAGCTTTTTTGCCCATTGTCTTCTGGACTTGGTGTTAGCTGATTGCAAAAGGCTATTTTATGGCACTGATCTAGTGTTTTGCAGGTGCTACAGATGCTTTTTTTCATATAGTCTGCACCCAGTCAAATTTCTGTCTTCAGTGTTTGTATGAGCGTAGGATTAGATGTCAGGAGGACATATGTTGGCATCTGTTACAGCCTATGGGTGCCAACAAGATCAGAGCATAACATCTAGTGATCTGTAATGTCTAAATACAGCACCAATGAATGCCACAGCTGCCTTGAAATCTCACATTCAGAATCTTTGAATGAAATTCTTTTTCTTGTACAGTTGTACACAAAAGTCAAATATAGATTCTGTAATGGTGACAAAGTGAGGTCTTCTAGAACGAGTTTTTTCCCTCCAGGGCGTTCACCATGGGGTAATTTCTCAAGTCGTGCTTGCGCATGGTAAAAAAAGTGCTGTAAGTTCAGCTCTCTGGGCTGGGGCATCAGCAGCTAGCAACACAATGTCCCTGTAACTTGGAGAATGGGTCATGTTTATGGTCAGGAAGATGAGTCCGTGGTTGCTGCACTGCACTGCAGAACTACCAGTAGTGCTGCACTTAGCACTGGGGAGCGGGTACTTCTGGTGCAGGTCCTGCTCCCCTGCACCTTGCTCACAGCACAGCAAACTGAGCGCCTCTCTGTCGGAACAGTGCTCCGTGTCTTATTTGTGTGTGCTGAAATGATGTCTTCAAAAAGCTTGGAGTCCAAGTGCTTAAGCATGTTTTCTGGATTTGTGAAGGAAAAAATAATCTTTAAGAAAGATGACATAGTACTTTCACCTACTCTCTCCCTTTTTTTTTTTTTTTTTTCCCCATGAGAATCAGATTAACTGCTCAGATTTGTGCCAGTTTTTCAGGCTCAGTGACTGAGAAAATGAAAATGAATCTAGTCTGGATTTCCTAATGGCAATAGAAACTCTATCAGTTTTATCCCTAGGACAGCCCATGCTGGAGTGCTGATAAACTAGCTGTCAGTGCGCTTGTTAACGTGCGGGAGGAATCCTTATTCTCGGCATCACAGGTGTTCTTGCAGTAGAGTTTGGTGTTTGTACAATCAAGAAAAAAATGCCTTGCCTTTAAAAATCTTGTGGTGCTGCATTTCAGATTGCAGTGGCTTCCTCACAGGGGTCTTAAGTCACAGGAAAAACATTTTAAGGCATCAATCTTTCACTGGTTTTGTTATGAAGCATCTCTTTATTCAGTCACACTTCCTGATTTCCTTTATCTTAGCCTCAAAATTATAAGTAAAGACATAGGAAAAAAAAGAACATGATGCAAAGGATCTTTGGAATTGCACAGTTGCACTGCTCAGATTTAATATGAAATATTACATTATTTTTTAAAAAAAGAGTGAGCATAACAAGATAAGAACTTTAGTGATGGGTCCTTATCGCCTATCAGCCATGGGTTAGGAAAGGATTGTGCTATATATTGCAAAGAAAAATCACAGATCTGAGATACCAGAGATAGGCAAAATGCAAAATCAAGCGTCCAAAATACTTTTCAATACTTTCTGTTGCCAAAAATATGGAATAACTGTTAAGAGCCATGCAATCACCATCAATTACTTAATGGAGAAAGATTTCTCTCTTGTTAGCAAGGGTATTAAAAGATGTTATTCGTGAAATGAAATCAAATAAAAGCACAGGGATCAGAGGCTCTCTGATTCCTGTGTGTTTTTAATAAAAAAATTTTTTTTTAGTGTGAACATTGACTTGCTTCTGGCTGTACAGTACATAACAAGTACTGCTTTATGTTCCTGTGTGCATGGAGAGAGGGAAGGATAGGATGCATCAACGGGCTGTTCTCTTTAGAAGCCTCCCCAGTCTCATACTGCCCTTTGAGGCTGTCCTGTCACTGGTCACACTCGGGTTATGAGCAAGAATTAAGGTGGGGAGGCGCTCGCTGTGGGAGATGCCGTTTCGTGTGCTCAGCAGAGCTGCCTGGGGTCACTGCAGCTCCTTGCTGGTCCCCAAGCTGCGAGTTCACAATTCAAGTGCTGCTGATTGCCCCGGGAGATAGGGCTTGGATGCTGATGACATACTCAGCCTGACCGAGCTGGTGCTGGAGTGAAATATGCCCCAAACTATTCCTGGCACTTTAATGTTATGCTTAGAATCAGACATACCTCTTGATATTTTTTCTTTTGTCAAATGTTCACGTTCTTGCATGCTGCTCCCTGATCTAGGTGAAAAATAGCTAATATGGTACTTTACTTCTGAGACTAGTATTTAACTAGCATGTCTGATGTGATAGAAATTTCTGATGCAGGGAGCTTTCACGGCAAAAAGGAGAAATAACAGGAGATTTGTTTGCTCTGTTTGCTAAAAAGCAAAGCAAAAGCTTGAACAAAAAACAATTTGTGGAACAGACAGTTGCTCAGGCTCTGCCCCTGAGTATTTTGTTTCAAGGAAGTGTGTGCATGGTCCTCTAATATGGCTGTTCATCAAAAACAGGGCTCTGCAGAATGCTCGTTCATTGTGCTATAGGATATTCCTCCATCTTCATACATGTGGTTAAATTAATAAACGATAGGGTCATAGAAACCTGCCTGTCATAGGATGTGCCCAGTATCATGCAAGCACACTATTTTTTTTCTTTTAGGTTGAGATGGATTTCTTGTTCCATGAATCCTTTTATGTTTTTGCCTAATAGTCACCCTTTCAATTTCACAACAATAAATAAAAATAGCTTCTTAAATTTTTGTTTGTTTGTTTGTTTTGTAGGAGAGGTTTTAAGAATTTTAAGTCATTCCTACACCTTTTTTAGAATTTTCAGCGCAGGACACAAACCTCCTGCACTTTGTTTTGTTTTATTTGTTTGTGTGTGTGTGTATGGTTTATTTGTTTTTGTTTGCTTAGTTTTTGTCTTTTTGCAGTTAGCACACACACAAGCAGTCCCATCTCCTTCTTCATCTACCTTCTCAAGCAGTCCCGTCTCCTCCTTCATCTACCTTCTCTCCAGTGTACAGCCTAGAACTTCAGACCATGTTGCAAAAAGACAGTGGCCAAAGAGCACCTGCCGGTTCTTGAGCTTCAATGTGATTGTTTCCATTTCTGCACTTGTAAGGCAGAAACGTCCCGAGTGCTGCCCGGGTTTGGAGCTCTGCAGGGTTCTGGTAGCCCGCCCCGTGCTCTGCGGAGCTGCTCAGGCCCGTGGAGGTGGGGAGCAGGGAGCAGGGCTGCTGAGATGAGGATGAGCTGCTGCCATGTCGCTGTGGTGCCCTCGGTGAGCGTGGAAACGGGCCTGATCTGCCCCCCTCTGCCCTGTGGCAGCGCCTGCGGCCTCTGCCAGGCTTCCACTGATGTTCATGTCACAGTTCTCTGAGAAAGACTGGCTCATTTAGAGCCCTCTGTTTGGTGGAGCTAATAATTCATTCAATAGCGAGCAGGGGCCCTCAGGAAGGCCCTGCTATTCGAGGAACGCTCCCCGTGCCGCCGTCTCTGGGCACTCTCAGCACGAAGCCTCTCCGGAGGTGGCTCGTCTGGGAAGAGGTGGGAGCCCCTCTGTGCTAAGTAGCGTCGTAGAAAACATTGCAGTGCCTCTTCCTACACAAATAATTACAAGCCTGCGAGGAAGTTGGAGAAAGCTTGCTCTCAGGAGGGCAACAGGTATTAATTTTTTCTTAAAGAATAGTTTCCCTAGCAGAATTGGCCTTGACATCCATAGTTATGACACATGCTCACAGTGTTTAGAGAGCTAGAAATATAATTACCGTTTGCTTTTTCTTATTTCTTTACTTTTCAGCGCAGCATTGAGGGCTTGAAATGTGATATTAACTGATGCAGCATTCTAAGAAAAAAGAAACTGAAGCTTCTGCAGGAGGGAGCTGTTAAGAGGCTGAATGTGGGTATACTTTATGCACACTAAGTGTACTAGGATAAATTGAATAATGATTAACGTAATCAGATTTTTAGCCACAGCTTGCATGTAGTGCTGTGATAATTGCCAGTTATCTTTGGCCTAAAAACAAAGTAGACCTTTCTCCATCTTCTGTCTGGTTTGGTTTTATGAGTTATGAGATCCTCACTAACAGCTTGGCTTGGGGCAGATGTTGGAAAAAAAGTGGCATGCAGACCCTGGTCATAGTTCTGAAGCTGTTTCTTAAAAAATAACTTAAAATGATAATATTTCTGGCCAGATCAAGGGCACATTGTTTTTCATGGTTCTGGAGACTCCTGGCAACATTCAAAGGCTGCCCTTGGAAGCAGTTGTAATGATGTTCAAAAAAATCCAAAACATAATCCTCATGCATATTTCATAGTTGACAGGGAGATGCCAGAGAAACAGTAGTAAATTGTTGCTAAAACAATCTCTTGTGCATGAAAACTTTACTTGGTTAGAATGACTAGTGTGCTGTATTCAGCCTCTCTGAGGTTTTTGCTTTGCTCTCTAGAGCAATCGTTCTACCAGACAAAGCTCGTCTCACCCAAGCAGCTCAAATGCTGCAGCTCATGGGATTGGGAAGGCTGAATCACGTCGCTGTTGCTGGCACTGCCTGATGGGGCTTGGGCTGGGAGAACAGTCCTCGGCCCTCTTGAAAAGGAAGTGAAACACAATATTAAGGTGCAGCAAGTGTTGGAACTCAGCCTTTGGCTTCCTCAAAAGCACAAATCAACTAGGTTATGATTCATAGGGTATGAGTGGGGTTTTGTTTTTTTGTTTGCTGGGGAGGGGAAGGGAGGATTGGATGAGGTGGGATGGGGAGAGTGTCTGCTTTGGTTTCTTGTATGCCAGAGGTCAAAGGAATTTGTCCTGACCGTCCTCCACGGTGTCCAAGCAATATGCTCTGATTTAGTCCCTGTCACTGTAGAGTCTGCATTGGCAAGGATGGTGTCAAAAAAAGTTAGGTTGTGTAGCATGTGACTTCTCAGCAGTAATCACGGAAGGATGTTCTCTGCTAAATATTGGAGAATAAGAGCAAGTGAAGCTTTTAATGACACCCAAAGCTACAGTAAGAGTCCACTTTTAGTAACTGTTGGAATACCCCCCAGCACAAATACAGCAGAAGCAAGGGAAGAGGGAGAGGAGAGCAAAATGTGCCCCCGAACACGCAACTGTGCTTCTACCTGCTTGTGTTTTTGCTGTGATTTGTGAATTTCCAGAAAGTGATTGCTGCCATTAGGAGCATGTTGGGCAGCTCTGTTGATTTCAGTACTTCTATTTTTGGTGATATTTACCATGCTTGTGTTAAGAAGTCGAGCCACCAGAGAGGCAGGGGGAGAGTAGTATGAGGCAGCTGTGCTTGTCCTCTCTATGGATGCTGCGTTCAAACTTAGAAACCAAAAATAGTAGCCTCACTGTGTCTCTTTGTAAATCTCTGTGGAGCTGAAGAAACAATTCTAAACATAAGCATGTTCTCCCTGAGGGCCTATTTTCAGCACTGAGTCCAATTATTTTTTAAATAGGGGCTTTAGCCCTCTAGGGAAGCCATAAATACATCCACAGCTGAGCTGTAGTGGACTGTATATTCCTGATAATCTTATTAAGGGACTTCAGTAAGGCAAACAGGAGACCGCTTCCTCTAGTCAAAGTCCTGGCAGCTCTTTTTCTTACAGTGTAGGTGATACTGCAAATTTTCCTCCTGAATATCTAACTAGTGTTTGGCTGCATCTAAGTTTGTCAAAATTTAATATCGCAGTGGTTGAAATTGAAATTTAATTTTTTGGATCATGCATGATGCAAATATTTTGGTGTCTCTTGCTAATCATGGCTAAGGTTGAGAGGTAAGAAACAAAACTTTTGATCCTTGGGGCAGGGCAAGAGATGAACAGACAGAATAATTTGGGATGGAAAGGAGCTCTGGAAGTCATCTGATCCAACGCTCTGCTCAAAGCAGAAGCTAATCCAAAGTTAATTGTGCTGTCCGGCTGAGTTTTGAGCCCTTGGCTTTCTGGGCCCCTGTTCCCTTGCTTACCCACTTTTGTGATGAAGTTTTTTTTTTCTTTTTTTTCCTCCTCATTCCAAAGTGGAATTTCCCTTGCTGCAGCTTTTCACTGTTGTCTCCTGTTTATGTGTGTACACTGCAGAGAAGATGGAGCCTAACTCTTCTCAGTGACATCTCCCTTCCCTCCTTTCCCTTAAAGTAACTGGGCCCCTTTGGACTTCTCTTCTCCAGGACAAATAGACCCCACTTGCAGCCTTTCCTTGCAGATCATGTGCCCCAGCTCTCTGCTGAACATGCCACAGTTTGTCGGTATTTCCTTGGTGCTGAAGAACCAAAAGCTAGACACACTATTCCAGATGCAGCCTCAGACATGCTGAGTACATTCATTATTTAGCTTTACCTGCCTACTGCACTCTTGAGAACCCACAGCAATCTGCTTTTTGCCTTCCCTCCTGCAAGGACACGTTATTGACTTGTGTGTAACCAGTGTGCTAGGACTTCCAGGGCTTTTTCTACAGAGCTCTCTGAGTTGTTTTCTGTCAGTTGGTCCCCAGCCTGTGCTGCTGAATGGAGTTGCCCGGTCCAAGGCTTCCTGTTTGTCTCTGGACCCCCTAAGGTTTGGGTCAGCCAGTTCTCCTCCACTTTTTTGAAGTTTCTTTGAATAACAATTTTTTCCCTTCAGAGTATCAATCTCTTTCCCAAGCTGGTGTCATCTGCAAGCTTGCTGATGGGGCTCCCTATTCCCATCTGGTAAAGCAACACTTTATCAGATGTTGCTGATAAAGACTCCAGTGTTGAGTCCCAAGGAGTTAATTGTAATCTGCTGCCAGTAACACTTTGTACTGTCATCTCCTAAACTTTAGCCTGATGGTCCCCTGGTGGTTTTTCACACAATTTATAATGCACTTGTCTAGTCCCTTTATCCCCAGTTAGGCTATAAGGATGTTATGAGAGCCTGTGTCAAAAGTTTTGCTGAAGAAAAGGAGGAAAAAAAAATCCATTACTCTCCTCCAAATCAATCATTTTGTCCTAGAGGGCAGACGAGTTGGTCAGTTATGATTTGCCTCTGCTAAATCCATGCTGGTCCCAGTGACCTTTCTGTCCTTCGTAAACTGGAGATGCCTTCTCTGAGGACTTGTGCTGTCATCTTCCCTGGGATTGATATGAATCTGATAGATTCATCCCCAGATCTTTCTTCTTTGCTGTTTTGCAGATGCAGATAACTTTTGCTCTTTGCCAAACGTAGCGACCTCCTCCAGTCATGATGACCCATCCAAAAAACACAGAGCAGCCCCGCAATGCCCTTGGCCTGTTCCTCTAGCACGTCCATTCAACCAAAATTGTTTCCTGCCTTAGCTCTGTGTTTTCTCGTGCAGTGGGAGAGACTTATGCTGTAAGGAGATATTATTTCAAGAACAGCCATTTTTTTTGTGCACGCCTTTGCATTTTCATAGAATCATAGAATCATAGAATGCTTGAGGTTGGAAGGGACCTCAGAGGTCATCGAGTCCAACCCCCCTGCTCACGCAGGGTCACCTAGAGCACGTGGCAC
>VZSG01000027.1:293909-328118 GCA_013398315.1 Nothoprocta pentlandii
GTTGGCTTTCTTCCAGTCCTCCGGCACCTCCCCCGTTCTCCAGGACCTTCCATTTTAGGTCGTTCTCCTACAGGATCCTGCTTACTCATTTGCTAAACAAGCTCATACTGCTTTCCTAAAATTCTGGCTCTTTATTCTGTTACTTGCCTTCCTCGCTTTCCTTAAGGTCTTCAAGGTCTGTCACCATATGGCCGCTCTATCTATGGCTGACCTTTGCATCCCTATGCAGTTCTTCCTTATTCATAGCAGATCCTACTGTGCACCTTGTCTACTTGAAGGAGTGCTGTGGGGAAAAAAATTCCCTCCAATGCTCTCCAGGTTGCCGATGTCCTGTTGTTTTACCCTTCAAGACCTTAATAATGAAAAATTATTTTTCTAAGCTATCCTGCTTGTAATGCTCAATAGCTTTCGACCATGCTGTGTTTTCCCCTCTCTCCCACTCTCTTTTCTGTGTTTTGCTTTAACAATATTAAAAATTGTCCACTGACATGGTGTTCATCCTAGTTTTTGGCTCTGACAATTGTGCTATTTCTCTTGACTTGACTGTAGTAATCAAGTTTAACTTATTCTTCTGCAAATTTAGATTGCCAGACGCTGTAGGCTGGGCAAGGAAAGATAAAAGGTCTAATTAATCTTGCAATTATTCTGGGGCCACTGCTGCAATCAGTTAATAATGTCATACATATATCTTTATTCTTCTACATAAAATTCTAGTGGAATTGGAGAGGCTTCAATGGACAAAGAATTTACTTCTTGGGGGTTTGCAAGATCTATCCTTTGGTTATATCAGTAACTATGCCCTGTTTTAAACAAGACTGGATTTACTTTGATTTCTAGATTATTGCAGGTTACATTGAGCAGCACATTTAATATATCTCATTGATTTTGTAATGCTGTTGAGACGCAAGCTACTGCTCTAATTATTTGTTTTATCATTAAAATTATGTATACTGATCTGGTCCCCTGGGATATCACTATGTAACTAGATACTCCATGATCTATTCCAACTCTGCAAAGAGTGTGGGATCACTTCAACACTTAGCAGTAGAGAACATCATCCAAACTGAATTTAAATATAATGCATTTCAAAGATAGAACTATGAAAAGCAGGGGTGTACAAAAATGTTAGATGGTTGTCTAATTAAACAAAGACAAATTCAAACCAAAGTTTAAGATAGTTTGTCGTGACTGCGTTTATTGTTAAAGAAGAAAATCTCGTAACTGTCACTTCAATTTGTAGGGTTTGTTCCATCTCAGCTAAAATAGCATCCCCATCAGCAATGACTGACTAGCAGCGTTTTGTTAATGTGATACTTATTTGCCACCAAACTCAGGTTTGGGAAGGCAGCTTTCAGGAGCACTCTGAAAGCAGTGCTAGAAGGCAGGGCAGGTGCTAGGAGCTCATTGTGCTGCTAGCAGCTGGAGTGCTGAGGGCCCAGTGCTGCACCCCGTTTCAGAAATGCAGGTCCTGCTGGCCAGAAGAGCTTTGCAAGATGCACGTGTTAGACCCCAACAGCAGGACCTCCTTCCTGCAGGGAATTTGGCCAGAAGCGTCCTCCCCAGTTGGCACGGGGGGAATGCAGCCTTGCTGTATACACTGCCAGATTTACTGCCGGGTATTTGGAAAGCTAATGGCATACAGGAGTGAGAAACCTCTCCTAAATTCAGGTTGTCTCTCAGTAAAGCAAAACAAAGTCCCTTACAGAAGACTTCTAATGTATTTGCAGATAGAAGGATGTTTGCATATGCTCTTAGTTTTATCAGCAAGAGGTCTAAATGCTGCTCAAATGTATGAATTTTCATTTTTCTCTTTTTCTGCTCTTTTTCTTTTCTTTTCTTGAAGCAAAGAATTTTGTGTTGCAAATTGCTTGGTATTTTTTTGTGTAACTGTGTTAGGTTGTGAAAAAATGCAGCTTCTGTACATAGGCATGTGAAATAGCATATTCCATTCTTGTTGAGAGCATACAATAGCACTTCTTTATTTTAAGCAGTGGAAATCAATGCTATTCTTGGCTGCATTTGTTGTATTTAAGTAGTTTCCTCTATGGGATGCAAAGATTTCAGATGCATATTTAAAAGGAACAAAATACTAAGTAACTTGATTGCAGACCAGATGAGACTTGAACTAGAGAGGAGTTCAGAAAGGTTACATGTTTTAGGCCTTTTTCAATCAATATTTTAGTATTTTAGCTGACCATAAAGGACTTGCTGGGAGTAGGATTGTTCTGCAAACTGTGTACAGTGCATCATTCAGAGTCTCTCTTACTTTTTTGTTTTTGTTGGGATTTTTTGTTGTTGTTGATTCTAGGGGCCTTTCCTATTAGGTGACTTTGGTGTTCGACTTATTTTGAGGTTCAGAACCACTGACTTCAGTAAAGTTAAAGGTATAAGGTACCTATAAGGTAAAGAGTAGGATTCAAGCTTTAGAATTGATGTTGCCTTTCATTCAAATTGTTGTGAAGTGCCAGTGAAATAAATATTGCCTGATAAACATACTTTTATTGAGTAAAAGGTCAAGGGAGGAGTCTGTGGGTGAACATTTGTGCATATCGGGATCATTTCTTAACAAAGAATCATTAATAATTTTTAATATGTGAGTGCAATATTGATTGTTTTCTTTTGTTGTGTTTTTAGGGTCTCATGACTCATTTAGCTTCTACATCGATGAAGCCTCTCCGGTTGGGCCTGAACAGCCAGAAACTGTCCAGAACTTTGTCTCTGTATTTGGGACAGTGGCTAAAAAGCTGATGAGGAAGTGGCTGGCTACGCAGACAATGAACTTCACTAGCCAGCTGGGGGCAGGTATTCGGTATTTTGATCTTAGAATTTCCACCAAGCCCAGAGACCCGGACAATGAGCTCTACTTTGCCCATGGTTTATTCAGTGCCAAAGTCAATGAGGGCCTGGAAGAGATCAATGCTTTTCTCACTGACCACCCCAAAGAAGTGGTCTTCTTGGACTTCAATCATTTCTACGGCATGCAGAAATGCCATCACGAGAAGCTTGTCCAAATGCTCAAAGACACGTACGGAAACAAAATGTGTCCAGCTATATTTGCCCATGAAGTAAGTCTCCAGTACCTGTGGGAAAAGGAACACCAAGTGCTGGTGTTTTATCACAGCCCAGTGGCTCTTGAGGTACCGTTTCTTTGGCCAGGTCAGATGATGCCGGCACCCTGGGCGAACACAACAGATCCAGAAAAACTGATTCAGTTTCTCCAGGCATCAATCACCGAAAGAAGAAAGAAGGGCTCCTTTTTTATATCTCAAGTCGTGCTGACGCCAAAGGCTAGTACAGTGGTGAAAGGAGTTGCTAGTGGTCTTAGAGAAACAATCACAGAAAGGTAAGTTTTGGGAAGGTAGTGTGTTTCGACTGTGTTGAATCTGTATGGTATCATTGCTTTTCTAGTTCCTTTTGAAGAAATCCAGCAGGTGTGTTTCCTTCTTCCATTGTACTGTGGGATACAGTGGGAATTTAGGCATAATCCTAAAATATTTAAAGACAAACACATTTAAGGAGAAGCTTTTGTGTATTGAAAGCAATCTGGTGCTAAAGCCTGATAAGATATTATTGGATTAGCAGTTTTTTTTTTCCATGAACGAAGCTTTTTCTTTTGTTTCTTCTTCAGGGAAGACTCTGCAGATCATTGTAGTGGTGGTATAGATGAAATACTGTGTTGACAGGCCATTAGTTATTACATTACAAAAGCCACTGTCCATGCAAGGCACACGTTCTGACTTTGATAAATCACAGCCAATTTTCAGCTTAAAGGCATATATCTATGACTATGTTCTTGACAACTTTGTGGGAAACCTGAAATTTAATGCCAAGACATAAGAGCTGTTTCTAAACAGCAACAACAAAAAATGTTGTAAAGTGGAAAATTTTATAATGGGGATCAATGGCCTGTTAATGTTCTGCTCTCTGGATGGATGTGCCTGTGCCAGGAAAGTCTTTTGGGAATGCTGTATCCTGGTAGATGATGAATGGTGCAATGACTATAACACAACACCTGGCAATAAAAACATGCCTCATTTTTGAGAAGCACTTAGCCATTTGGATGACAGCTTTCCCAAGTGAATGTAGACTAGAGGGGAAAAAAAAAAAAGTCACCTGCCATGATAAACTGGTGACACACGAGATTTTATGAGCAGCTGAATATGAATCAGAAATGCTTGTACAAATGTACCTGTGATTGCTTGCATATCTGCCACCTAAGTATTTATAGGCTCCATATGACTGGGAATCTCCCTTACTGGTGAGTCTGAAGAGCACTTCTCTGTTCTGAAATTCCACTTTGGCTATTGATTTTACTGTTAAGCGATCAGATTGTTTGGAGAGCTCATTCTTGTTGTGCTGTTTGCTCTGATAAACATCACTGTGTGTTCTTACTAACATGAAGTTGCACAGTTGAGAAATTACTTTTTTTTTCTTAGTTAGCCAGTAACATTTTTTCCTCTCTAGCTAAAAATGTGCTTTCTTGGAGCTGCTTGGGAGAAAATAAAAGTACAAATGGATTCTGGATATGTTTGGATGAGTTTTGAATGACTTGAACTTTTGAACTCTTATTATCTCTTATCTAAATCAAATTTTGAGTTTATCACCAATTTATTTACAGTGTCAGTAAATATTAGGAAAGAAATACCTGCCAGTGTTTTTTTTTTTTAATTCCTCCAGATTTTAATGGAGATTTCTTGTGAGCCACAGTGTGTAATCAAATCTAGTCTAAAAATTTATTTTTCCTTCTTTATGTGGATCTTAACCATTGAAAAATAAATTGACTTTCAAAAGTATCTTTAGAAAGTATTTTTCTTCCAGAGTGTGGTATCATGATGAAATTCTGTTACTGCCATGCACTGCAGGAGGACACAGGCTTGGAATATATACATTAACCTTATAGGTTAACTGAGCACATATACTGAGCTTACTGAAATAACTGTTCTGCAAGTAGCCTTCAAGTGTGCTCCAAACCATTCCTCATGTGATGAGGATCCTGTTAAAAATAAACAGATGAGCAATTCAAGGATGCAAAGCAATTTGCAATAAATACAAAATTATCTCAGATATCACAACATTAATATTTCAGTAAGCAGGAAGTATGTAATCCATACCAAAAGCATCAGGGAATATGTACCAGCTGTGCTGTTTGCTACTTTGCACCATCTAATTTTTTGTAAAAATGTAGTTTTGTTCCTTTCATAATAAATATGTAGCTCAGATTTCATTTTTATGTCCAAGTGAAGGAAAAGCATAAATTTTCATTTGCAGTCACTTTATCACTTTATAGATTTATAAATTTTGATTTTAAGGTTACCAAAAGATACTTCACACTGAGAATACGGCATTTTGGTTTTGGCAGCAGTTTTGTAATGGTAGCAGGACAGGATCCTCCCCCCGCTCCCCCCCCCTTTTTTTTTTTTTTTGGGCAGACTCGTGGAATTTTGGAAGATCTGAATGCAGATCACTTCTGAAGATCTGAATCTGGATTAAGGCTGTATTTATCAAATCAGTCTGTTGTCTCTTTCTACCCGCTTCCCTTCTTCTTCTGCCCCCTTTCCCCACACTCACACTCAGTTAAGTAGTTTGTCTAAGAAGCAGACAAGTAGTTCTTACTGACATTTTCAAACAAACCCTTTGGTCTTCTCTCTCATTCCTCTCTGCACAGTTGTACTAAAATTTTGACTAACTTCTGAAAACAGAGTGAAGCTTGGATCCCTTTGGATCCAATGAAATACCAGATTTTCATTTCTAAAGTTTGTTACTCATGCAATGAGTTAAGATTTTAAGAGCAATGACCTGCTGTGCAGGGAAAACACGTCCCTCCCAGTTGCAGCATCCATCAGAATGGGAAAAGTTAAAGCAGCCGCCGTGCAGCAGCCTGTGCTCCTTCCTGCTGTTTTGCAGGCTGCAGCGTGAAAGAGCCTGATAAAATCTTCCTCCCTGGCCAAGATGAGGTGGTCGGTGAGTTACTGCCCTGTGGCCAGGCTGCCCGTTGTGGCAGCAGAGCAATATCCGAGGGCAGCAGACATTTGGCGGTGATGCTCGTGAGCTGTTTTTATCCCCAGAAATGAGAAATGATTTTATTCCTGACTTTGTTTCGTACACCGTAGTGGCAGATGTGCTAGATGGGCGGCCCATGGTAATCTAGATAAAAGGAGTTGCACATCCTCCTAAGATTAAATTCAACAGAGGATACGGAAGGGGACTATTTCTTACTGATAATGACTGCTCACTGCCTCTGCTGTGCTATTACATATGATACTCAGTGGGATAATAATTGGGAAGCAGGAGAAATTATGTCATCAAGCTTTCTGTCCTGCACAAATACAAAGGAGAAAAGCCATTTCTTATAAGCTCTTCCTAGCCCTGTCAAGTCACCATTACAGCTTTTGTCTTCCCTGCAGGAACGAGGACAAATTCTCACATGCTCGTACGTTATGTTTCTTGGATTTGATGAAAAACTTTGAGGACTAACAATATGTTTTCAGGCTTAACATTCTGTCATGCACAGTGTACATGCCAAGAAATATTCTTTGATTAGCAAACACTATGTACCAAATGAATTACATTTCCTCTGCTTATTGAATTAACTTCACAGTGAGGCAGCTGCCTTTAGTACCTCTGAAAGACGGTTGTGAAACAACCTTTTTGAGTACAGAGCTGTTCTTCGTATTAATCTAGTTTGTTTTTTACCTCTGCTTGGTAAATAACATTAGAGATAATCATGATATTCTGCTCTTTGTTGTCTCAGGGGTTGAATAGTATACCATACAGGGCGCCTTTAGAGGACATAGGAATTTTGAAGTACTTCTAAAGCTTTTAAGGAGTGGAAAACAAACAGATATCCAGCCTATTGTCAAATTAATCTCTAAGGATTATGTTTCCTACAGCTCACAAGTGACTAAATCCTTGCCCACCATGCTAAAGCTTCCCCCTTAGCAACCAAAGCAAAAATAAATAAATAAATAAATAAAATAAAATAAATAAGAATCCTGCACATGGGAAGCTTTGAAGTGGAGGCAAAACATAGGCAGTATTAATGAAAGGGACAGTAAAGTAGGCCAGGAAGCTGTCTGGGGAAAAGCTACTCTGGCTGCCGTTATAAAGCAAGCAGGGTCAGATTTAGCCAGCACATAGGTGGATGTTAAATGAAAAATACTCCCAGAACTTGGAAGAAATGGGATTTTTGAGTCACTTACCGGCACCGGGCACGGGGCTTTCCTCCTCCCAGCTGCATCTCAGCCAGCTTAATTTTTGAGAGTTTAGGTGATGCTGCAAGAGTGGGATTTTTGTGATGTTTCCCATCCGTAGCTTGTACTGACTGATGCCATTTTTGAACTATGTGGAAAAGGAACAGCAGCAGCAGCAGTGTTAACTGTGTTTTTATAACTAGGGAGGCATCCTTCCTGCTTGTAGCCGTGGGTCTGTCTGCATCGGGAGCTGCAGGAGAGCCGCCGGTTCCGATGGGGCAGCGAGGGGCTGGGATCCAGCTCAGCCGCAGCAGCGCAGGCACCGCGCGAGTCCCTTCACTGCCGACAAGCAGGGCCAGACTCCGGCCCTCGCTAATGTACTCGGTACCAGCATCCCCGTTCCTCATTACATTGGACTTTGGAGGCAGGTTTCCTTTTTTCACATGGTGAAAAGCTGTTGTTCAATAGCCTGTTCCTTTATTATGAACTTTAAAATTACACTGTGCGATCCAACTAAATCCTTCAATTACCCTCATTATTTTTTTAGTCCATCCTGACAAAAGGCAATAGCTATGTTTTTGCACAAATGAGCACAGGGAGACCTTGGCTTTGGGTCATGGATATTCAGTTGCTTGCAGACATTTTAGTGTCATTTCATCATCAAAGAGCGTCTGTGCGGACAAAGATTCCAGCATAGTATTCCCCTGGGAAGTGCTGGTTGATGCTGTCTGATGGCTTTGTCTGGTCTTGAGTCTGCAATAGTATTAAAATACCACAGAACAGCACAAGATTTTTGATAACTTTGTCAGAGAAAATATATCTCTAAATACATTCTAACAGCCTGTGGGATGTAGTCTACAAGGGAAGTTGACTTGGCAATCACCAGTCTTGTCTTTTCGTGGGTATGGCATGCCTATAACTTATCATGTTAGGCACTAAAACACCTATTTGTAACTACTGCATATGTTGTCTGGCTCTTCATAGCTTAATCCATCCTGTCGACACGCTCGCTGAGCAGCATCGAGTTTGCATATACAGAAAGCAGCAAGTGTATTTCATTGTGTGAAGTAAATTTTCATTCCCACAGCCCTGCTGCTTTGTGCTGTCACTGCAATCTACTTGTCTCAAAGATGCCATGCTTCGATCCACGCAGCTGCTATAATGAAATTGCAAGTGGCTTATTAAGCCAGTTGGGTTTTCTTTGATCTTTCTGACATTACTTGATTACTATGGAAATACTACAACCAACAGATACTAACAAATGCTGACCCTGGGGAAATGTATTTGTCAGTACAGGCTCTGTGACTGCCTAGCTGCTTGCTGTGAAGGGAGCAGTTCCTTGAAGGGTTAGTCCTTCTCCTTTTCATTTGTAAGGCACAGAATGAGCACTGAGATTTGCACAAACAAGCTTTCCAAGATATATTTTCAAGGTAGCTTTCAAGCTGATAGCGACATTCTATAATCCAAAGACTAACTCATACAAATACAAGCTTAACAGATATGACAACATTTAGATTTGTGTGGTATTAGCATACCACCAGACATTGCATTTAGGACTATACAAGTAACTAGATATACAGCAGCAGCATTGTCATCTTCTAAGTGAAGAGTTGGGTAATTCTGGATTAACTAACATATAATCAAACAGTGCATGTTTAGAAGTTTGAATTTTTAATTGCCTCTGTCTGCTCCATGCTCCTGGAGTAATGGGAATGGAAAGTTGACAAAAACTCCCTGTCAGCTCTTAAAACTTTTACATATGCTGTGTCCTTTCAAATGCATCTGGGCAACTCAGAGCTTCCTCCGTGGCCTTGGCAGTTTTTGGAGGTGTAATCTAGAGAGAATACATCCATACCCTTTCTGGAGAAATCATCTGCGTGTCTCCAGTTTCTTTCTGCTCCTTGGGTAGCAGGCTGGCAATGTGGGAGTGAATGCTGAATGGGTAGGCTGTGGTGGCATCCAGGGGGTCACAGCGTGAGGAAGCAGCCTTCTAAGCTGGAAAGGTTGAGGATATAGTAGAAGTGTGTCTCAGTTACAAAAATCCTACCCTAGGATCTGCCGCTCTGAAGAGCTGTCACTTCTGGTTACATGTCCTGTTGTGATGGGGAAGGAGGGAGAAGATGGGACTAATAAAGCCCGAAAGGTATGTTAAGAGAGTAGGGATGACTGTCTGGCAGGAACAGTGGGTGAGAGAAAGTGTTGGCATGTATCATAAAACATCTGCATCATCTCTGAGTGAGGAGGGGAGAGGAAGAGTTAAATGACTAAATGACTTTCTCACCAGAAAATGGTTATAGCTGAGGAAGATGAGCCTGCCATCTGTGGAGTAACTGATCTAAGCCTTCTTGAAGGTCCACGGAAGCCTGAAATTAATTTTATGAAACAAGTCCCAATGCTTATGAGTGAATGGCCTGTGCACTCTGATTGAGCAGTTAAGTATGCAGCGTATACCCAGTATTGTGCTGGTGCAAAACGTAGAAAGAAAGCAGAAGCCTATTGCCATGTTTGTACAAAAGAAAGAGAGAGGTAAAGCTCTTGGTAAATAGAGAAGGCAACTGAGCAGAAGGTCTTGGTGATGCATCACTTGGTGATGCAGAACTTCTGCTTCTACGAAGCAGAACTTGCATCGAACTAGAAAAATGCCTATGTTTATCATAGTGCCTTATATTAAAACAGAGATGATAGCATTTTCCTCTTAGGAATTCATTAATGTATGTGGGGAGTTTAGAAATTCTTCCTTGGGGAGCCACAATCGCTGTGGAAGTTACTGTTTTTATACAATATAGAGAGTGTTTTGATTTCTTTTTGTTCTGCAAGTCTAGAAATGTTTCAGCTCATAATTCTGAACTTCTCTTCACAGCTTCACTCATACGCAAAAGCTTCGTTATTCCCATTTTTGCCAGGATTTTTTTTTCTTTCTTTTTAATGGCTAAAATATAAGCTTAATGTAATGTGAGATTACAATAAGATTATGCTTATAATTATGATAGCATGTGCTGTGTTGTGTTGTTGCCTGAACACAGCACGACCTATTATAGTAAAATGTCATTCAGTATTTCTCTTGGATAATAAAGAAAATAATAAAAACACCCTTATCTTTAAAACACTGCATGATAATTCACTGAGATTTGATCTTTAGCAAGATTTTAATACTGCAACTGTTGATCTGAGAGCTTTTGTAACTAAGCAACTGCTATCTAGTATATATTATATCATAAAATTGTATTAAAATATGAAAACAGACCAATTGGTAAGAGTCAGGTAGGAGGAGCCTTTACCATTATTCACATCATGATGGTGTGGCACAGCCTGCTTAGCTTTGCATTATAGTAGTGCAGAGACTCTTTCAATAACTGCTTGTTCCTGTGCTGGCAGGCACTGGTGTGTGGTAGGTAAGCAGCTGAACCAGATCTTTGGTGAAACGGCTCCTTAATTTTGCTGCAGGCCTGTGACAGGGGACAGCTGTGGGCCTTTATTCCATTCCTACTTGGATTTATATGCTATAAAATAAGGGACTGTTGTACTATGAGGTCTGGATTTTGTATTCCAGTGAGAACCATTCACATCAGAGCTCTTAGTAAGTGCCATAACAGAAGTAGTTTGTATGTGTAATACTGTCTTATGTTGCTTGATTAGCTAGGAAGTGAACATTTTTGGCCAGTTCATTCACTGTTTTGTTTCTTAGGTGCAAAGTGAAACTCCCTTCTCTGTGAGCAGGACTTTTCTCAAGAGTTCATTCATTAGTTTGCTTGGCTTTGGCTGCTTGTGACAACTTTCTAGAAGGAAGTTAGAAGAAGGCAACTCCTTTATTTCCTGCCCTCCATTCAAGGGGGAATTTTGAAAAGTTTGTGGCTTGACACAAGGATGAAAGCAGAGCTTAGGCAACCAGTGCCTTTAGCACTTAAAAAAAAGCAAGATACAGAGCAGGCAACTGAGCCTGTGGGGAGGAAATCTGTCTGCCTGTGGGGCAGTGGTTGAGGCCAAAGTGGTGACTTTGTGCACTGCCTGGTATATTTGGACTGAGGATTTGGCTTCTCACCTTTCTTGGAGGCCATGGGATGTATGGGGTCTGCTGCCATAACTGAATCACTGGTTGTTCAAGGCCTATCATCACAGTTACTGTTTCAGAAGAAAAATCTGTTTCTGTTCAGGACCACTGTTGTTTCATCCCTTCCATTGCTCTTTCTTCCACCTTCATTCGTCTTTCTTTCTTTTCATTTTTTTCTTCTCTATGGTTGCAAGTAGTCAGTCCAGCAGTCTCATTTCTGCTTCTGCTGCACTGTGAAGATAAGGGTTCCCACTATTCAGGTCAAATAATGAATTCTGTAACCAGAGTGTTTCCACAGGTGTTTTATGCTGAGGTGATTTACCTCTGGGAAAAATAAAGGAAAGGATATTTCGTTTCCAGAGGTACTGTTTCAGATTGCAGTCAGGTATTAAGTAGACCATCCCGAAGGTCACTGTTGAAAGGTTTCAATGTGAAAGTGTGTTATTTAAGACTTGTGCTTATTCTCTGAAAAATATAAGCACATGGCATTGGTGAGACTCTGGATTCAGTTTCATCTGTTTGCTTAACATCCTAATCTAGAAGTTGAAGAACACAAATCAGCTGATAAGATCATCATGGAGACACTAGACACGAAGTGTTCTGAAAACCTCTGTCTCTTGTTAAACACTATTCATGGTAAACTCTTTGAAACTTTTGCTAATCTCACATCAGGAAATGTTTGGTCGAAAAGGGTCCATCTCACCTTACGCATTTGCTGCTGCCTTCTTCTCCTGCTGACACTGTATTTTAGTGCAATTGCTGTCCAGCTACACTACAGCAGGAAAGATGAATATCCAGCTGAACAGTCACACCTTGGTAAGAAGCTTCCTTTCCTCTGTGTCAGCTAGAAGTAGCCTCTTTCTTGGAAAAATATTTTTCAGCTCAGGCAGCACTTTACTGGGCAGTAGATCTGGAAATGCACTGCATGAGCTGTGACCACGAGGCTCAGCTGCTCTCACTAACCTTCCCTGCACAGCTTCTGCCCTGCTCACTATACCATGTGCCAGCTTAGAGGCAGCTCTTCTCTCTGCTCTTAGGTACAGACTCCCAGTAGCTAGGAGGTGATTACATATGTTTTTAAAGCAAGGTGTGTGTCTGCGTGTGTTTTTCTCCAATCCCATGCTTGTCAGCTTTTGTCATCTCTTAAATCACGTGTGTGCTGATGCACAAGGTGTCCCTGTGTTGGGTCGCGCTGACAGAGGCTGTAGTGGACTGTATCGCCTAGCAGATGTCCATTGGGACTGGTGCTAGGTTGAGGGGTGCAAGCTCCCCTGACCCCTCTTTGCACCTCATGAGATGCAGCTGCTCGGATGAAGCCAACCAGCCGCTTGTGGCTGGCGTCTGCAGAAGGCAGCAGGCTGTTGTGGCTGTGTTGTGCTTGTGCAGCTCAGCTTGCATCTCACACGAGATGTGTGAGCCACCTGAGGGACCCTCTCACACACCAAGTGGCTGCTCCTCCTTCTCCTGATGTCCCTGGATGATACAGCACAACTCAGCACTGCTCTGAAGGAGGAGGCAACGGCCTCTTTGCTATGGCATCTCTCCACCACGTTATTTACCCTGGCTTTACTCCAGAAGATTTTAGTTTGTTGTTGATATGTCCTCTGCAATTTTTGTTACATTTTTACAATCTATAAAATGCGTTTTTTTAGTCTGCTATTTCCCTGCTTGGCTGTGATGTGGTTTGTTTCATTTGTGGTATAGTAACACTAGTTCATCAGTGAGGGGTTGTCACTATATAAAATATGAGATTGCTTCAGAAGTTATCACTATGGGAAATGTGAGTCTTCTTACCTGAATATTCTTAGTGCTTGAATAATTTTGTTGCTGAATACCCTACTTGTGACTTTCAGAACCGGTAAGAACTCTCCAAAACATTATTGGCACCTGCAAAATCTTGGCTGTTTTTACTTTTAAAGCTGATTTGAGATCACATCAGTGGTATATTAGTTAATATTTTATTTCCTTCTTTAAGATTTTGGTCTTAGTGATTATTTTTTTAAGATGTGGCAGCAAGTGCATGTCTGTGTAATTTGGTCAACTAAGCGATTACAAAATCATTTGTTCTTTTTCCCAACAGGACAGTTCTTTGCAGACTTCTTGAAGTCCACTGTTTCTTTAGGAATCCACCTTTTAAGATTTTTCTCCAGAGAGAGGTCTACTTCAAGAGTATTGTTTATATCAAAGCATTCTAACTTTATATTTCTGTTAATTCTATTTTTTTTTCAGATTGCAATGCAGTATTAATTTTTGTATTTAAAGCATTTTTGTGTGTTCAAAAAATAATTTTGTACTTTATTTAATGGGAAATGCCAACATTTTTTGTTTGTTTTCTAATTTGAAACAAAGGCACATTTTGAAATGCTGGAGTTTCTCACAGAAGAGCAGTTTTGGTTTCTGACCATGATAAACATCCAGCAGTAAAGTGTCCAGTCTTTACTATCCCATGGACTTCGTTGTCGATCAAGTGACAGTCTGCAGATGCTTTCTTCATTACAAATCTCTATTTTAACGTGGTTTATGGCTATAAGAAATTAGTCTTGTTCAGTACCTATAGGGTGAATAGAACTGGTCAAGCAAAATAGCAATGTTATTAAATAATTGCAATAATCCATCTGCTGTGAATGATAGTAAACCCTACAGAGGGACAGAGTTCTTCAGGGAAAGACTACCATCTAAATAACATTCTGTGATGTATTTCCACAGCTTTTTCCAAGAAAAACTAAGAGCCTGTATTTTTTTTGTTGTTTGTTTTGTTTGCTTGTTTGCTTTTGGTTTTGGGGAGTGGGATGGGGAGGAGGAGGTTCAACCTCATTTGTTTGGCTGAGTGAAATGGCCTGAACATGCTGATTAAATTTTAAAATGATTTGAAACCTGGGCAGACAGCGTAACAGTAGATGCAATGTAGAGCCAGTCATTTGGGACATGCCATGAGCAAGAGTTTGGTAGAGATGACTTAGTTTTCTGAGAGATCTGGTTTTTGCTCTCAGTCATGTTATGTTGATCTCATCATCATCCAGGCACTTCAGTTTTGTTGCCTATGGCTGAATAAATAAAGATTACTGTTAGCATTTGTTTGCTAAAATAACAGTATTAATCTTGGCTGTCTTCATATCAAGTTCTCTTTAGCTTATTCAATGCGTGATTTGAAAGTTTTTCACGCAGCAGATAAGGAAAATTGTGGGCTTTTTTTTTTTTCTTTTAAACAGCCAACCTTTAATATGAAGGATAACATTTTACTTTTTTAGCAAGTTTCCTTCGCTGAATGATCTGTCTACAGCTTTAGCTAAACCTTTAGAGAATGACGTTTACATGACTGGATAAAATCCCACTCCCTCAAGCTATGAGCAAGGTCTACTCCAGCCAGAGATACCAATGTCTGAATTGTCAGAATTCCTCTTGGAGCCTTATTTGGGATTCCAGATATCAGTAGAGTGGATGTTTTAGGGGAAAAAAAAAAAACTATAAGAAATGAGAATGAGAAGCTATAGCAAATTCAGTGAGGAGGAGAGCAACCTGTGCAATCTCCATCCTTGAATTTCTAAAGCACTAGCATGCCCATTGCGTGTCATTCGTAAAGCAGACCTATGAAAGTTGCGAAGTTGGTTTAGAGTGCAGGGTAGTAAATGTAACACCCTTATGTGAAAAGAGCAGAGGAATGTTCTGAGCTCCCACAAGCTGTCAGGAGAAGGCAAGACTGTAGAGCATAATTGGAAGGAAGTGATAATTAATGATACAGAGGTTAATGGAAAGTAAGATGAACACTGATGAGGTTGTGCTGTAGGTGGATTGTGTCAAGCTATCTTGATTTGTTTTTATAAGTAATTTTATGGAAATTTTATTGGAGAAATTGGCCTCATTTGTGTTTCAGTAAGGTTAAGTGTTAAATAAGAATATCAACCAAAATGGAATTTGAGAATCAGCAATGGTATTGAGAAGGATTGGAAGTACCAGGTGAAGAGAAGGTGAGAGTGGCATTCCTTTAAGAAAGTGGCCTTGTCAGTAGTAGGAGATGTGGGATCTCATGAGCTGGAGGAGCCAGACAAAAGAGTTGATAGAGTATCACCAGTAGTTGGCTAAAACTGAACCCTCCATGTAACCCATCTGGAAAAAAGACAGGTATCATCTTGATAGGTATTAAGGCATTGCCAACATGCACAAAAAAAGTAGTTCTGTTAATGTTGCCCAAGGTACTGGCAGAGTATCTTTTTGGATGTCTTGTACAGTTCTGATCATCTTTGTTCTAGAAAGCAGATGAAAATTGGAACTGATGTGGAGAAGGTCTAGTAAGATAATCAGGAAATGAATTACAGAAGTAATGGAGAGAACTTGTATTTTTTATCCTGGCACAGTAAAGCCTGATAGTCTATGTGATAACTGTCTATAAATATCACAGGGGAATAAATGCTGAGGAGGGAAAAGAACATTTTAGGCTAAAGGCTAGTGTTCTCACAAGACAGGAGTTACAAACTGACTGGATAAATTTGGGCTGAAGGTGAGTGAGAGCAGAGCTTCCTGCCATCACAGTAGTGAAGTTTTACAATAGTCTTACAGTAGCAAAGCAGGATCAAGAAAGCTGGTGGCTTTGAAGATGAGTTCTATCAGCTCTTGAAAGAGGAACAGATAAAATTAATTAACAGGTTGCTCCCTGGCCTGCCTTTCTAGGGAAGAATAAGTGGATGGCTGCTAACCTGCTTTTCCAAGGCAGCCATACCTTGGAATTCCTTGTCCTACAGTTTGCTCTATCACTGGAGATGGAGGTACTGGACCACAAGGAACAACTTTCCTCTGCTCCTCAGACATCTTCATCTCCTCAGACATCTCCTGGTTATTAGGAAGAAAACACACTTGTGTTTTTCATTTGTATTCTGAATGACTATTGGGAAGACTGAGACGGACATGTCTCTGCTAGTGGGATGAGTGTCACCAACTTCTGACCTACCTTGGCAGGAAGCTGCTCTGGGGGGTACGTGTCCCTTGGGCTGTACCAAAACAAGCATTTCTCCTTGTGAAAAGAGCAATGGCAGTCTCTGATATTCCCTGGATACAGTATGACACTGTTTACTGGATAAATGCTTTGGGATGGTTAATATTGAGTTGTGAGGAAAGCAGGCAGAAGAGATGAGACTGGCTGAGGGTGAGCTACTCCTGCTCCATGCTTCTCAGGGGGTTGCACTAATGGCCAGGACACTGTTTAGGAGGATTTGCCCTCTGGGCCCAGCTGGCTAGCAAAGCTGGTTTTGCTGTGTAAGGCCAGAGCTGGAAGCTGGAAAACCTGAAGGACTAATAAAGTACTAATTCTCCATCTATTGTGGGATTAAGCAGTTGTGGAGGAGCTATCCATTGATCCATGGATCTAGACCCATGTTGCCTTGATCCACCCAAGAGGCTGATGGTCAGTTCTTTGTTTTGCTAGTAATATATATAAGCTTTGTAAACACAGACTAGAAAAAATAAATTAGATGGCAAGATCAGCAATGTAATAAGGGTCTTCAGTGCTTTTTGTCTGTTCGATACAGATCTGGCACTTTACAGAACCTTAACTGATAAAGCAAATTTCAGATGTAAAGCCTTGGTGGAGAATGAAGTAGAGAATGTTTGATGGAAAAGCAGTTTTGCAAGTGGCACTGATACTATTTGTAAAATTGGGTCAAACTTGGTGAGTGATTATATTTGAGGCAAATATGGAGGAAAACACTTTATCTTGATATTTCCTAACTTAATGTTTTAGAAATATTGAAGTGTTTTGACAATTTCAAAATAATGCTCTTTTAAATTGACATATTTAAAACAATTTAAATTTAAAGCAAAAAATCAGAAAAGAATATTTAATTGGCTAAGCTGAATAGTAATGAGACATTTAATTTCTAATTAACTGAAAAACTGGTCCTGTATCATTTTGGTCACTTGCTCATATTTTTTCATTCATGACATTGTTCAAATCAAAAACAGATTTATTTCCAATTTTTCCAATTTCTATTACTTGGATATAAAGCCCAAAGTTTTTATTTTATTTTCTGCTGCTTATTACTGTCCAGATAGCAGAAATGATGAAAAATGACTATGTACCTGTACTTTTTGTTTTGGTTTGGGTTTTTTAGCTCTTTTAAATTACAGTTTTTCTTATAGTTTACCATTTCAATGCTGCTGGGTAAATTGCTTCGTCATGATCTACTTGCTGATGTTTCAGAACTGAAACATATTTCCACATTCTGTTTAACAACAACAACCAAAAAAAAAAAAAAAACCCAAATGCATTAACTTCCTAGAAATGTTGTAAGACCCAACTCTTTACTGTGACTTTCTTTGGGAAAGCATCTGAGTTTGAATCTGATTATTTTCCTTGCTGAGAGATGTTTTTTCCAGCTCAGTGTGAATTCCTCTGTAGTACATGTATATCTAAATAGTGTCCTGTGGAAATACCAAGCAAGATGTGGCAAACAGCTGTTTGCATAACTGTATGCAGTTACATTTATTTGGACTAGTTGTCTGCTGTCTGCCACTGAAGGCTCTAACTGTAGCTGCACCTGATGGGACAGAAAAATTAAACCACTTAAAGCAGTTTTATCAGAAAGGAAATGGAAATTGCTTTACTTTGTATTCTGTAGCAAAGAATTCGAATATAGCTGAGATTTTTAATTTTGAGGCATCTGCAGGTAGTTAGGAAGAAGAAAACATTAATTTTGCTGCCCTATTAGACTGGGAATATACATGTTTTATCTATTTAATTAGGTCATTTAGATATATTGCAGTATCTGTTTCAGGGGAAAATGGACAACCATGTGTGAAATTCTGTTCCAGGCCGTATTGTGGGGTGATACTGCTGGTGGCCAGAAGTTTCTTAAGTAAACTCTGCCTTCTAGCTAATTGTTCAGCTCTCTGTGATAATAGTAGATACCTTTTGTCCTTGTTTCCTGTTACTAAGAAGAGGCTTTTCAGAATCTCTTCCTCACTGAGCTGTATTCCAAGATTATGGAATATTATTATGACTAAATAGTTTTTTAAAAAAGCCCTCCTCCTCTTCAGCAGTAGGCCCTTTTTCAATGTTCTCCACATCCAATTTCGTCATGTCCTCAATCCACAACCTTTCTAGATTTGGTACCTTTTCATATCTCTCTTCTTTCTCGCATCATTCAAATCTTTGATGCTGCAGAACTCGAGTTACATAGCGAGGGGCAAAGCTTGCGAGCAATGGGCAGAGGGTGAATTGGGAGTAACCAGGCAGCTCGGCTCCTGGTGTCCTCAGAACAACTCAGCAGGAGACTTGTGGGGAGGTCCCAGGCATTCAGCAGCTCCAGGAAGAAAATGAAGCCCTTGTCCGAGTCTGATGGAGAAATTCTCGACCCCTTTTACTTGCATGGCTGGTAGTCTGGTTCTGGCTCTAACTTCATTGCAGATCAAAATGAGCAATCAATCCCTATTTTTGTTGTAAGTTCCTACCTAAGAACTTGTATTTTCATATATGATCTGTGCTCCTGCTTGCTTATCACTAGGCTTTCAGAAAGCAGCTTCATGCCCTTGCAGAATGAGACCATCTGCTACCCATCCCCTGGGCATACGGCAGGGAAAAAACAGCCTGTTCAGCAAACCAGCTATTTATCCTGTGTTACTACTGCACAGCACACAGCCTTTCCCACTGCCACGCTTTGAACCCCAACTGGGATCACCCCCAGCTAGCTAGGCCCAGTTTTATATCACTGACAAATTTTGGTGAGAGGTTTGGGAGTGTGGATGGGGTTGGGGGAGAATAGGATAACGTGAAATAAAACCTTAGCCTGACCTTAGCTCATGTCAAGTTTAGGAGCAGAAGTTTAGCGTGAGGAGACAAACCTGGAGCAAGTTCTGGGATCCTTTCTCTTGCACAGCACGTTAGGGTCCAATTATGTCTAAGGCTGCTGCACATGGAGCCTGTGGAAAGTGTCCGCATTAAAGGCTCCTCCTTGTCATCAGAATTGCAGAATTTTCTGTTGGATTTGCCACGTAGATGACCAAAACTATTATAAGAATTTATCTCTATTTCACAGTGAAGTCGGTGTTGCTTGTATAGATGTGCTTTTGTTCTGTCATTTGCAAAAGAATTAAGTTGTTTGTGTTTCTAATTGCTTTTTTCTTTGAATGTGAATATTGAGCACAGCTGTGCCAACTCTAATATGCTTTTATACTGTTCTGTGGTGTGCTCTGTTATGTCAAAGCTTAAAGAAGCACTCTGAGGCTAAAATTACATTTATTTCTTTTGTTTTTTTTTATAATACTTAGATTTTGAATTTTTTTTTTCCTTTCTGAAAATGCAGGGTTCTTGCGTAATGGAATTCCAAGAAGCAGGACTTCAGTAAAGCTGCCATTTCTCATGAGATCCGTAAGATAATGTGTGAGTTAGCCCTAGATGACATTGTGGAAAACTGTGGAGTTGCTGTAATTTCATTTCCCTACTGCCTCACATGCTGGCAAGGGGAGGAATTATTTGTTTTTATTCCATCAGAATGGAGGCTGGGCATGCAGACTATATGATTAAGAAGGTCTTAAACCGAACAAGATTTTCTTTAGTCATGCAACCACCATGCAAGATGATGCTCTTGAGGTCAGTGTTAACCTGTAATTATTGCATGCAGGTCTCACATCTTTTACTGTCATGCAGCCTTGCACTTGTCTCAGTTTGGATTGCATTTGGGGCAGCTATGTCAGGCACCACAGTATCCCAGAGTGTTGCCTGATTTTTGAAGGCACTGGTGGATTCTGATCCTGGAAGGCGTATTAGTGCCTGTTAGCAAAGGGGAGAACACTTGCGTTGTGTGTTTGGGAAGGGAAGGAAACGATGTGCTGTACAGAGAGCGCCGTGCGAGCAGGAGAGGGTGGCTGCCTGCAGCCCTGTCCCTGCAGCTCCGCTGCCGAGCGAGGGGAGCTGGTGCCTGGGCAGCAGCATCCTGCTGGGAAGCTGCTCTCAGAGCTGGGGGCTGCTCGAGGAGCAGTTACAGCTTTTGGGATCTGTTCACGGTGCTTTGTGAGCTGCTGAAGTTACCAGAAAGCAAAGCAGCATCAACCCTAAGCTGCTGTCTGTCTGTCTGTCTGTGCTTCTGCCTCAGTAGTGTTCTAAACAGCACCAATACAACAGAAAACTCAAGTTTTCTCCCTTCTGCAGGTTGGAGAGGAACTGTTGTGTTTTACTGCTTTTAAAAGTATGATAAAGACACAGAAAGCAGTGGCAGAATTTTGTGTACATAGTCATGTGTTAATAGTACAGATGGCTTTAGCATAATTTACATGGTTACCTGGTAGCCACGGGCGGTAAAAATTCATTCCCTGCTGCTGCACTTTACTCTTGAGGGGCTTTCTGGAAGACACATAGCTGTTCCGAGCCTGCTGCCCTAAGAGCTGTTTGCCTTGGTTCGTGTAAGATTGCTGCTGCTGCTGCTAAGTACAGCAGCCTTAGCTGCAGGCTGAGGCAAGAGCTTTAGACTGAGAGAGCAGCGTGTCAGAAGAGCAGCTCAGCGGGAAATAAACATGTGGGGAAAGGGGATTTGCCCTTGCTGTCTGCTTTCCTGTGCAGTATTTACTCATGCCAGATACAATAATAAAGTGATTCCTAATGCTTTACAGTGCAAATGAGGTTTATCAGAGCTTTATTTCTTGCAGCTTGGAAAGAGTGGAAAGGGGCATTTCATTAAGCAGCATCGCTAGGATTATATATTTGTGGAGCATAGAATCAGTTGGCAAGATTTCTGTTTAGCTCCATCAGTTCTGTAGGTGGGTGCCACAGTAAAATAGCGATGCTTGCCTCATGCACAAGAGAAATCTGTGTGACAATAGGAGCCTTTAGCTTGATGCAAAGGGAACCATGTATCTCAAGAAAGAGAGAAGGGGAAAAAATACTAATTTGTCCAAAGAAATTCTTGACAGCTCTGACCAGGACACAGTAGAGAGCAGAGGGACTGAAAAGTGATGTCAGTGAAAGATTTGGAGATATGAAACAGGAAGAATGTTCAGGGAAGGGTTATGCGCATGTGGCAAAGCAATTCCCAACTTGTGGTGAACCTTATTTGAAGAGTTTCACCTTATTTGAATAGTTTCAATAAAGTGAATCAAATATAATGAGTTAAATAAATCACAGCTTTTTTTAAAAATAGAAATAAGGAGGGAGAAAAATACCCGTAGCTATTCTCTTGCTTGCTAACAGAGGTTTTCTTACGCAAAACAAAGGTTTTCTTCACTTAACAGGCAGCACAATAAACTCCTTTTCTTATTTATATAATCCATTCTTATTGCCATTTCTGTGAAATTCCTAACATTCCTTCAGTACTTTGGAAATGGGTTCAGAACCAACTGTCTTGAGCACATAAACAATGCCAGGTAAATGTGTCCTGCCTTATCTTGTTTTTAGCCATGAAATGTGGGAAAAAAAATGACATCTGAACAATTTAACATCTCTCAGCTAAAAGGTTAATTAGGAAGTATTCACAATTCTGTGTCCTTGGTTTTCATAACTCAAGACTTAAACCACTTGCAGCGTAGGAGATGATTTTTTCCTGAAGTTTTCTCCACAGATACAAATTAGCGAAACAGTTAAGGAGTTTATCTGGTTTGATGTGTGATCATTTAAAAAAAAAAAAAAAAAAAAAAAAAGTGGGAAGAGGACATCATCCTGGCAGTCAGTAGTATATATTCCTGATAATATACATGGATGCTGAGTGTTTGTCCATACCAGCATAAGTGCGTGTGTTACCAGACCTTCAGTTCTGGTGTAAGAGCAAAAAGCTTTTGCACGGTAATTTGTGTGATGAAATTTGTATGGTTGCAGTGCAAGCTCTCACAGCTCTGGGTTTTTCCACTTCCATTCCCCACCATGTTGACCGAGAGAGTAGCCAAAATAAATCCAAGTAGCTGAAGAATATCTCCTTCTCTGGAGATCTTCAAAAGCTGCCTGGATGTGACCCTGTGCCACGTGCTCTACGAGCCCATGCTTGAGCTCTGGGTTTGGACTAGATGATCTCTAGAGGTCCCTTCCAACCTCAACCCTTATGTGATTCTGTGAAAATACTAGGGTTATCTCATCAGTGATCTCTCTTATAAAATAGGGTCTCCTGTTCCAGCTATCTGGATTTCCGATACTCTTAGTTAATGCTGTAGGTGCAATGGCTCAAAACAAAATCAGGAATAAATATAGGATGGTGAACATTAATCACTAACCTCCTGTGTTATCCATTTGCTGCTATTAAATATGCCATTACTTTTTCTATATTAGCATAGAGGTCCGGGTTCGATAAATTCAGCTGAAATGCTCTTTGAAGAGAGGGCAGAAAAGGCTGCTTTCAAGCTCCTTTCTGCTTCCTTTCTAAAATGAAACCCAGAAAGCCAACAACAGTTCAATAGAAAAGCAAAGACATCGTGTGCCTTGCGACTCTGCAGAGCACAGTGCTGTGATCAATTACGCTAAAATATTCATCTGGCCCCAGAATTGTCATCTGTGTCATTTGATGTGTTTCCAAACGTTGTACAGCAATTGGAGAAAACTGAATTATAGATAAGCTTTTCAGAAGGATAAATCCAAGGCTGTTGGATGTTAATACAGGTAGTACTTGCATTGTGCTGGCTCACAGGTAGTGAAACATGTCCATGCAGGTCCCCCAAAAATGCATACCCACCATTGTCCATTTGCAGCTAGGAATCAGTAATTTCACCCAGCATTGCCCAAATTCTCTGGTTCTAATCAGACTGATCGTTTTAGTGACAGTTTTATGATCACACTGTTGCTGCCTAGAGAGGATCTGAGTGATAAGGAAGTTATTTAAGAACTTTCTACCTTTCCATGCCTGGGCCATGTAAATCTCTGTGCTTCAGTTCATTGTTCCCCGTCTGTGCCAATTCAGCAATTTGTGAGGTCCTGGTGTAAATCAAATCTCTTCAATGAACTGAGGCCGTTTGGGACAAAAAGGTTGATTTGTTTCCTTTGCTCTAGCACATTTCTGTGTGTTGCTTTTTATCTTGTCTCTAGGGGTGTATCAGCACAGCTAAGAGGACAATAAATGGTGCTAGGGGGATAGAAACAAATGGCTGGCCTCTAAAAGACAGGAAACGTTCAAACTAATTTTGCCACAAAATAAAATTATTGCAAAATAATATACTGTGGGCTGGTTTCTGAGCTTCATGTTCTGCAGGAAAGCTTATTTACTAGTTGATAGTAAATCGATAGTGGCAGCAGGATGAGAATTCGGTGAACACTCTTGAATAGCATACCTGAATGCTGTTCATTCTAGTGGCATCTATTTTTGGGTACTCCAACTGAAACTAATGAGAGGGAATAAGAGGGTTATGAAGGCAGGTTCTGAATATGCGGAGAAAGATTATGAAATCTCCATCACCTGAGGTTTGTAAGAGCTGATGCAATTGAATATTTGCCAAGAATAGTTTGTTCAGTTGATCTTTGAGATGATTCAGCGACAGGATGGACTGAGTGGACATGGATGGACGTGGACTCATCAAGATTCTTTCCAGCAATGTTTTTGATACAGTGAAATGCAAGACATCTCCTGGTCCCACTGGAGAGATGAATTCTAAGCAACCTGGAAAAGTCAAGATCAGTATGTGCTGAATTAGATCCAGAATTATTCAGAGTTTGTGTGAACATGAGTAAAATTGGATGAGCAGAAGAAAGATTTAGGGATTCAAATTCAAGAATTCCCCCAAAACTGCTGCTCATAGGAGTGCATCCTCCTGCAAAGGAGTACTGTTGTTCCTTCTTTGAGGAAGGCCGAGGGAAGGAGAGGAATGTGCTTTATAGAAGAGGGAAAATATACCATATATCACTCTTGTCCTGAGTGGCTGGGCCACCTTTGCTGCTCTTGGGTGCTGCTGGTAACGGGCATGTGATGCTGAATTGCTTTGTGCTCTGTGAACGAGACCTGTTTCCCTTTCTGGATTAAGTTGCAGTGGCTTCATCTGCTCTGAATGAAAACCTCTTATCTGCCATTTAGTGACCAAATTTTCATGAAACAGTGAACAACACTTTCACTTTGTATTTACAACACTGCTTCTCTTCCTCCTCCTCCTCCTCCCTTGAGAGCTCTGCAGAGAGGAATGGCTCTTTTGCCACGGGAGGTCCTGTTTTAGCATGCTGCTGCCGTTCATGTTCTGTCATGTTGTCAGGCTTCGATGACTCAGATACTTAAAAAAAATCATTCAGAACTAAAATAGCCTAAGAGCATATTTTTAAAGCAAATTTTAATGCAATTAGTTAGGTCATATTTTCTTTCTGAAAACCCAGAATGTGAACTCTCAGTTTTGCTCCATCAACTGAAGCTAATTGAATGTATTATTGTTATTTAAACAAAATTCAATAGCATGGAAATCCACTTAAGATCTTTGATAAATTAAAAAAAAAAAAAAAAGAAAGAAAGATGGCATATCCAATAGCTTTTAAAGGGCTGTGCATCCCTTGTAGTTTAGGGCAATATTTCTTCCTGTTCTTAAGCACATCAGAAAATGGTTACTGAAAGAAATGCAAAGCTGAAAAAAGCACACATTTCTGTTCATACAAGCAGAACAGGGAAAATAGAGGTAATAAAGTTACTGTCAGAGCTGAGCCTCGATTTTACTTAGTTGTAAATAAAAATCACTGTGGCAACACAATGTGAGAAAGTACATGGCTCTTCAACAACAAAAGAAAAGCAGAATACAGAGATGTGTAGGGCATGTTAGCACTCCATGACACAAGCCGTCTTGGTACCTAAGATGTGCCCAAATGATTGAATTGTCTGACTGGCCTAGTGATGTGCCAGTAGGGATAAAAGCTTTGGTCTCGGAATAAATATATAGCCATGTAAAATATCTTTGCACAGCACCACGTTGTCTGACGCAGCTGTGTCTTTACCCTCCAGTGCTTTGGTTTCCCCATTTCACATGTACTTCTCAGCTTGCCCAAGTGCTCTGGACAAGGCTGCTGAGCAGCACTGGAGCACGCAGGTGGGTCTGTCCTGTGGAGATGAGAAGATGTAGAGATGAGTTGGTGCTGCGTGGCAGCCCGTCTCACCCGTCCCTCTCTTGTCAAGCCATTCATGTCTCTCTTGTTCCTCTGTCCTCTCAACCTCCTGTGAGAGGAGCAGCAGGCGGTGACCTTGCTGTTCCCAGGGAGCTCTGAGTGTGAGCAGATCACATGCTGCTTCTCCAGGAGAGAAGCTAACGCCCGGGAGGCAGCCGAGGTACCAAGGTGAGGACAGAAAAATGTTTCTCTAAGATTAATGAGCAAAGTCTGCAGCAAGTGCCAGATGCTCGTCCTTCTCTTCCCCGCAGAGTAACCTTCCTCCACTGCTAAAACCTCAGATTTGTGACTTCCTGCTTTGTATTGCTCCAACTGTTAGCCCTTCTCTGGTGCTAAGCAAGAGCAGAAAATGACGCAAATACAGATCCCTATTTGCAGGTCAGTTCGCTGTACCTTGTCCAAGAAACCTGTGCTGGTCTGGCTTGGTGTAAAATCTGGCCAATCTCCACTGAGTGCAGTGAAGTTACAATAATATGAAAATGATGGTAAGACTAGGTGTGTAAATTATTAAGATGAGAAAAGGAGACATCTGTCTTTCTCCTCACATAGAATTTGCTGTTAATGTATCTCCTTATATGTGCCTATAGGCTAAGGCAAGCAGCACGGTCCAGTATACCTTGCTCAAAGTTTCAAGGTGATTTTTCTCACCCCTTAAGAGTCAGAAATGTATTCTTTGTGAAAACTTCAGTCCTGGCATGCAGTTCCATTGCAATGACTGGATTCTGCAGCTGTGGGATAGAAGAGACATAAATAATTTTTAAAGGCCTCACAGTATTCTGCATATGTCAGATTTTTCAGCTGCCTGGCTGTTAATTTGTGCCACTCATGCTAACATAGTACTTTTCATCTATTATGCACTTCAGAACATTTATTCACGGTAATGAAATCTCCCAACACATCTCTGAGGCAAGGAGGATTTCTGATTAACTCATCATGCTTTCCTCACATCACTCACAGCCAAGTCAGCTAGGGCATGGGAGAGCTAGAAGGCTTAAGATTGCTCAGTGCCATGAGGAGACCTGGAGCCTGCCCTAAATGCAATTCCAAAAATGGCATCACTGTTATTATCACCAGTGTGATGCTCTTTTGTTATGAAAACTAGTTATGCCAGCACAATGCAGTTGTGGATGTAGTTACAGGATGACTACACCACTGTAATTTTGCAGAATTACTTTCACATAAAAGAAGAAATCACTAGCTTTGGCTGTCTACCTGAGCTGAAATGTCAGCCCTTCTGGAGTCCACGAGACCTCTTGGTGCCAAATCTCCAGGAAGGCCCTTAAATGTGGACATCAGTCACCCCTCAGGAGAGCCCAGACCTGCCTAGGAGAGCACTAGAAAGTGGTGCTGTCAGGAGCCTCTGCTTGTCTGAGTTTCCAGACTGAGAGGCTTACATATGCTCATGCACAAAGTCATGTTTATCAAAATCACAAGAATATTCATTAACAGCATGGTCTCTACTGGGTTTCTGTGAGCACAGAGTCATGTAGGTGGCTGTCACACAGCAAGGTCTGTGTTCTGCTGACTAAAACACTTAATGAGAACAGTTACTGGTTTGGAGCATGCAGAGACTGGAAATTACGAGGAAGGGTGAACAAGGTTTGTGCTGCTATCACAAATACACCCTGGGGATCATTAAAGTAGGCTTATTCTAATAACGGCTGTTAGTGTGTGTGAGATACTTGTACTGAAACTGAGCAATCTGTGGTGTCTTAAAATCACAGATACCGACTGACTTTCAAGATGGCACTGTAGGAGGAAGACGTGTACGGTGTATTTTTATTTATTTATCTTCTTGTAAATGTTTGTCCTAAGCAGAGTTGCATAGCCTAACTAAGTCCTTGAGGTCAGTGGATTCTTTTGTTCATGTATTTATATTTTTACAGAGCCGTTCTCTTGGTCTTTGCTATGTAAATAAGGTTTTTGTTGGATAAGCTGATTCACTTGCCTCTTATCATTGAATGCTCTCTTGAACAAAAGATCTCTGTGACTCCATCTCACAATTTACGTTTGGAGTTCTGTTTGAACACAACTAAGTTCTGTTTGAAGTATAAATAAAATGTAGATATCCTAATTTATCAACTGAGACTATTTGGAGAGTTCCATGGCAGGGCACACTAAGTTTAAAATACCGTGGAGGAGGCACGACTATCCCTGTTAAATAATGAATTAGTAAGAAAGCAGTAGAAAAAGACAACAGTATTTCAATGTATAGGGTTAAATGTGTGGAGAGCAAACTCTATGGTCCAAAGAAAGAAATGCATCAGAATCTGATGTAGAGCAAATAGAGGACACCAAAGAAAATAATCATGTCTCAGGGGGGAGTAAAATATCAAGGTATCAACTTATGTAGAAAATGGAAGGAAGCATCTGTATCTGTCTACCGTCAGTCAGTTCATCCCTAAACCTGAAACTCTTTGTGTTTAAATAAGGTATTGAAAACAAAGGAAAATGCTGCAGTCTTACAAGTTCACCCTCGTGTCTTTCTCAAAGGTTCAGCAATATCTTTTTATGTGAAAGCACAGTGGAGTTTTCAGACTTTCTGAGCTGTGTATAGTACCAGCGCTGTGTATAGGGGAATGATCCCCTCCCTCGACCTGCTGGAGAGGCTCTTCTTCATGCACCTTGGCCACCCGGGCACACTGCTGCCTCATGGTCAACTTGTTGTCCACCATGACGCCCAGGTTCCTCTCTACAGAGCTGTTCTCCAGGTCAGTCCCCAGCCTGGACTGATATCTGGGGTTATTCCTCCCCCAGTGCAGGACCCTGCACTTGCCCTTACTGAATTTCATATCGTTTCTCACCGCGCAGTTGTCCAGTCTGTACAACTTGTAGGTCAAATCACAGATTTACAGGTTTTAGGGCAAAGGAAGTCTATGATTCTAGTCTCGTCTACTGATCTAACCTGACTGTTTCACTCTGCAGTCCGTAGCTGCTTGCGTTTAGCTCAACAGCTTGTGGTTGAATTAGAGTGTATTTTTAAAATGACAGCAAGGCTTGATTTAAAGACTCCAAATGCTGCAGAATTTATCACAGTCTCTGAGAATTTGTTCCAATGGTCAATTAGCCTTTCTTTGAAAAACCTGTATGTTACTTTGAGCTCTGTGAACTTCGGTCTTCTGAACATTGTATCTGATTTTGTGACTTTCTGCTACAGAACTAAAGAACCCTTTGTTTTCCCATACGTTTTTCTTGTATGGATGATTCTAGAACCTTGTTTTCTATTTTCATGGTATTCAAAAGATTTATTTTTATATTCACAAACCCAAACAGGCAGACACCTGCTAGTGTACACGCCAATGCAGTATGCCAAATATACTCCATTATCTCAGTGCTGGAAGTCTGATATGATAAAAAATATGCTCTTTTAGAAAAGAGTCAACTTGACTGTGTTGTTTTTGATTTCAATTACTAATCAGTGTTTTATGAAGAAACATAATTCAAGCCTGGGATATTGATCCTGGGAAAGATATTATATTCAGCATCTGCTGTATTTATATGATAGAAATCGTAGTTGCTCGAGTGTCTCTAAAAAAGATTTTTCAGTCTTTCTTAGAATGCAACAAACCTGCTTTCCAAATGGCTTGAATTCTTTATGATTTCCTTTTCCTGAAACAATTCTCATGAAATCATGTGGCTGGATGATACTGAAAAGACATCTGGTCCATTCCATTGCCCTAAAGCAAGATCAGCAGTCACTGTGAAATTGTATTTCAGCTTCTCAATAGTAAAGTATAACACAAAGGTCAGACAATCGACATGTTCTTCCCATAGAGAATGAAAATTATAAAGAATAGGATTTTCAAAAGTACTGGTGGTAACTTGTGTCCTTCTGTACTCGTTTCTCTTGGAAACCAAGTAAAATAAGATAAAGTCACCACTGGTAAATCTCAATGCATTTGTCTCACTGCAGTTGAGTAATTATTGTTTCTGTTTTCTCCTTAGAGCTCTTCCTGCAATGATGCAGTGGGTCCGAACTCAGAAACCAGGAGAAAGTGGTGTAAATATTATCACTGCAGATTTTGTAGAACTTGGTGACTTTATCAGCACAGTCATAAACCTCAACTATGCCCTGGATGAAGGTGAAGATGACACTACTTGATAGTATTATATGTTTGTTGTTGCATTATTTAGAATTAAAAGAGAAATTACATTTTAAAGAATTATCATGTAAAACACTGATCTTCCTATAACACTGATGTGTTTAGGGCGTTAGTGGGTGGGCAAAGGGAAAATGTTTTAATCAATTATGATCATTTTTTACATTTGTGTTTCAGGTAAAGAGCAAAACTAAACATGTTTACAGTGTTTGATAAAAGAAGGCCACTTACATGTTTTCCATGAGGTACCAAATGTGATTCGTATGTCTTCTACGGTTATGAACAGTGCCAAGAAATTTGCAGCATTCAGAGCAGTGAGATGTATGCTGCCCTCTCTCTGCCCACAGCAGAATTCCCATAGGTGTGAGCATCACCCTGGGAATTTAAGGACAGTATATGTAGCCCTAAAATTTTGAGTTGCTACTCTTCATCCATCAGGTGGTGTAACTGATTGTATTTATCAATGAGCAGCAGGTTTCAATACCTTTGTGAAATAAATAAAAAGTAATGCCTCCAACATATGCATAATCAGTGGACAGTACACATGATGTATTATGTAGCTTGCACAGACTAAATCCTGCTTGCTTTTCATTCTTGCAGTGGGGTTTTCTAATGTCTCTGCCCTGTGTAAAGTCAGCAGTTACGTACTGCTAGCCTAACTCTGTACCAAGTGCTGCCATTGCATGTTTTATATGGTTTCAGCAGGAATAAAGACAGACTGGCTTGGAGCACCACTCCCTCTCAGGATTAATCTTACGTGAGTCTGATCCTGTGTGCAATGCATTTAATAGGAATTTTTCCTCTGTTGAATGTGACTTGGGATCTGTGTGCTCTGTAAGGGTCAGGATTTGGTCTTACATTGGAAAAGTGTGTTCTACAGGATTAACACTACACTTCAAAACAAGCAGTATAGTCTGAGCTTCTCTTGAAGGCAGCTACAAACTATACTGGTCACAAAGAAAAAAATCAGTGCCAGTTTCATCAGTGAAAAATTACTGTACTAAAGAGTGGAGTAGTTCAATATCTAGCTAATAATATTAAATAGAGTCCTTATGTTGTTCATGAGAAATAACAGACCTTATCAAATGATTGGAAATACTGAATGGCACTGTGCTGGTGACAGAATTTCTTTCACTTTACTTTTGATGAAACATATAAAACTCAAATATATGGAAAATGTAGTGAGCTGTAAAATGAGAGCATTGCCACTGTATGACCCCTAACTGGATACAATGCAGTCATGTCTTTGATATATCAATGTGTATGCACACAGTCTCTGAAAGCTAAACATTTTGTTTATGGAAAGTGAGAGATATTGTAAGGTCTTACAAGGAAAATGCTCCCTGAAATATTGCAGGGCTTTATAGGACAAGGCTGAGGTCAGGTTCCATTGATACTATGAGAACTCTTGCTTGAGTGAGGGGGAGAATATGTTGTGAACCCTTGCTGTTTTCCATCAGTCAGTAAGGACTGCCAGCTCAAACAGCTCCAGATCATAGAAAAACAAAAATGGTCTCATCAAAGAGTTGGGCTTTTCTTATTTGTTTTTGCAGCTTTTTTCTTTTTTTTTAAATTTATGTAGAAGTGGAATAAAATAAACCTTTGCTGCTATTTTGAACAGAGAGTGTGCCTTGGAAAGAGTGTGCATGTGTATGTATGTGTGTAAGTGAGAAAGACATTTAAAGGTATGGATGTGTTAGAAAGATGTCCACGCACACTTGCTTAATAGTACTCTGGCTCTAGACCAGAGTATTCTAAGTTTGGTTAAAGAAAATAGCGCAAGTGTTACAAAATTATGATGCCCCCTTCGTTAGAAGTTTTTTTGTGTGTTTGATTTTGTGCGTGAACATAGAGCTTAGGGCTGTAAGATTCATCCTCAGCTAAATCTGTGATCCAAGCCAGTTGCCAGTTCAGTTTTCTACAGCATTAAAATCTTGACTCAAAGTGACTCCAAAATTCACCTAGTCACACGGGATCTTTGCATTGAAAAAGGCTAGGATTTGGTGCTTTTACCCACAACAAAGCAAAATACTGGGGTGGGAGGAGCTGAAGGGAGTGATGCACTTTATTTTCGGTTGCCATGTTATGTCCAAGGAAAATTCATGTAATGGGCACACAAAACAAAACATGAGCCTATGTTTTCTTTGTGCAAACTAGAAACTTGTGTATTTTGTATAGTTCCTGAAGCAGTACATTTTCTTCTATATGGGTATCTATGAAAATGTTTGCTTATTTCTTAGAGATGTGGCATGAAAAGATCTTTTCATTCTTAGCTGGCTTTGTTTGCTTGCAGGTTCTCCTGCCATTCTTCAGTTACTTAAATGTAGTCAAAACATTTAAGCTCCCTATAATATGTCAAAATAATCTGAATATTACTGAAAATGTGTGGAGAAAAATGGTTTCTAATTTTGGATTCTGATTGAAATTCTGCTGAATCTGAGATGAACAACACAGAGTTCCTCCTTGAAACCCTGGCTCAAGCCCACACCAAACATATCAAGCTTTTCACTTACACAAAAGTGTGCTCAAAGCAAATGTTTTGCTGTATTTAACAGAAGTGTGTGCATTTGTGTGCCTGTGTATGAATATATATAAAATGCCATCTCATATCTTGAGCTTATTGGCATTGTTTTGGAATGTTTGCTTAGTATCAGCTGTATTCTAATTGTCATTTAGGTGCTGGAAAATAAAAGCAAAAACAAATTCTCTATGAAGAAGGATAGTAGAAAAATCATATAGTTTCTCCATTAATGGGGAACAGAATTAAGGAAAAATGTTAAGAAAATGCTTAGAAAAATGGTATTTTTATTTAGCTGTCAGTCTCCTTTCTGTTGGAGAAGCACAGCAATTTATTATAGAGAACAGGTAAAGAAAATTACTCCTTACTGCCTTAATTACTAAAAAAAAATAAAAGAAAGAAAAGAAAAACCTATGATGAGAGGTTTATCTACACTTTTCTGGCAGTCTCCTCTCTGAGACACCAAAACTGTAATTGAGCTATTCTAGTAGGGTGTGCTCCTGGTTGACACAATCTGGGAAATTTTGCCAGAAAAGAGCAAGACAGCAAGGACTATGCAGCACAACTGCGCCATTCTAGAGCCCCAGTTTGTCATCCCTATGCAGCTAAAACTCTCATCGATTTCATCAAGAAATGTGCTTGCCCAATTGGTCTGCAAGACTGGGTCAGGTTAAATATCCAACCTGATTCCTTTGGGAGGGTTTCTACAGATGTATATGAGGAATCCTGTATGAAAAAACAGATTATTGTAACCAGTTGATCAGAGAAAAAATACCTCTTCCTAGCCATTTTGTGAAATCTTATACTTAAACTGCATTGCACAGTATAAAGGCAGTAGAGCAAATTCTTAGCTGGTATAAATCTGTATGGCTCCATATTTTGATTTATTGTAGCAGAGAGTCTCTTCCATAATCTTTGATTCTGATCAGTTTACACTGATTTGAGCCAAAATAGCATCTGTCCCCAGAAGTCCCATTTCCCACCATCTATGTGAAAGTAAAAGTTCAGGCTGAAGGAACCTAATTTTAGAATCAGAGAGTTATTTAAATTTATTTGCTCTTGGTTATACTGGTAGTTTTGTAGGTCCTGCTATATCAAGCCATTGTTTTAAAGTATATATATGTGTGTCTCTATATGGCTGGGTGCGTGAGAGGGAGTGTGTGATCCTGTGTGCTGAGCTCAGACTTTCTGTCACACTGATGGAAATCTAGACCATTTTCACTAACTTCAAAGCAGTTACTGAAGGTTTATGCTGGAGTGAGAGGGAGCAGATAGTCACTGTGTAGTAACTATGCTGTGTTGCAAAACTAATTAAAAATTTGAATATTAACTGCGAAACATAAAAAAAAAAAAAAAAACCCCAACAGAGTGCCCTGAAAATATAGCTCCAGTGCTATTTATTCTGAATGTAGTGTATGGAGCATTAGGCATTAGTAACTGAATAGGTTATTGGGTGATTTCAAGAGTTCAGTTAACACCATTTGAAACTTCCAAATTCCTTTTCAGTGAAGCAAAAGCTAATAGTGTATATGATGTATTTGCCATATCTCAGTGGTAGCTTCTGTGTTACATAGAGTCAGCATTGTTCTGAATTGTATATGTTTACCCAATGATGAGGTTAAAATATGCTGTATAGTATGTACAATGTATTGATTACAAATTTGTTGGAGTTCAGTGATCTATTTAGTTTTTACTGTGCTGCTGTTTTGTAGGTGTGTGTGTGTGTATGGGAGTATGGATTGTCTACAATGTATGAAGAAATAATAATTAATCCTAAAGGGAAAGGGCAGTTATGTAACCTGCCTTAATGCATTCACATAATCTTGTTTAAATCCCATAATTATGGATTCAGATTTCAAACACGACTAAAGATTGTTCATACAGCTGCCTTTTGGCAGCAAGAAGTTAAATTTGATCTTATTTGAAGCTCATTTATATATTGGTTAAGAACAGTGTGTTTGTACAATGAACTACCTTGACTGTACGTGTCGATAAGGACCTGGTTTTCTGTGTGATACAGGAGAAGTTAGTTCTGTGTCCACACAACTCATGCTGATGCCAGTGGGAACTGTGTTTATGTCATGAAGGGCCTAAAATTCCTCTATGGAGATACAGTTGTGACACTAAGGGCATGGTGCCCTGGCTTTGCAGAAGTGCTTGGATGCTGTGCAATACTGCCCGTGCCCCACGCTGCAACACAGCCGGGAGCTTGCAGGAAAAGCTCGGAACTCTGTTGCAATCCAGGCTCTTTTCTTAGACAGAAATCAGGTGTAGCTGAGGTTTAATGGCCTGGCCACTAGCATTCTGCTTTAAGGAAATGTGGA
>VZSG01000027.1:328173-366090 GCA_013398315.1 Nothoprocta pentlandii
TATATAAAAGTAGTAATTTCTCAGAGGCTGGCAGGACTTAGTGCTCTGCATTGCCCAGAAATGTGACCCCTCTCCCTTTCTCACAGCCAGACCTAGCTCTCCCCTCGTGGTGTGCATGTGAGATGCCTCTGCTTGATGACAAAGGGAACTAGGAAAGAAATACAGAACTTGGGAAGAACCTGCCTCGTACCTGTTGGACAAGGTTGCATAGAGCATGCCTGCCCTAAGTGCATGCCTGTTTTTAGGCAAGGTTGGCTTCAGGCAGACCCGTGTGAGCAGCAGTTCAGGGTAAAGAGAAGTGCGATTTCACACGCTGTTCTATTGTCTTTGTCTAGTTAAAATACAACATCTGCCCTCTGTTCTCCTTTAACTCCTTATCGCAGTCTGTGCTGCTGCCTACTCATCCCTTCACTGCGAGGTGTGAGCAGCACTGTGCTCAAAATATTGTTAGTTTGATCACACAATACTTCAGCAAACCATCTGCAAAATCTATAACTTCTGTGTAAGATGATCTTGAATACAGAGCTGGCAAATGGGGGCAGACTCCCTTATCTGATGTCCTAGGATGCTTTACCTCCATAGCCCAAGCTCTGTACACACACCTCCTTGGTCCTTGCCTTGGCTGGGGAGAATTTAGTTGCAAATATCCTCATTCCATGTTAGAAGTGGATTGGATGGTAGGCCAGTAAATGCTTTTCACAGAGAAAGGGCAATTCACTTGGGCTACTTTTCTGCAGTGTGATGATGTGTTATAGTCTCTTCCCTCTGTTTAAAGTCCCAACAAAGTCAATTTGATTTGCAAAGATTTCTAGAGCAGCTGAAATGCTTGAAACTGGCAAATTGGGGGGTTTTGTTTGTTTGTTTTTGGGTTTTTTTTTTGTTGTTGTTTTTTTTGTCAGGTTGAAAACTAGCAAAACTGGGTATGAAGCTGGAATCCTTAAAGCAGAATCCTGGGTTTAATGTGTAGTTATTGTTATAGAAAGCAAGAATGCATGCTTAAAAATATAACTTAAAAGAAGAAATAGCTGGTCTTGTCAGGACAGATGTTAAGCTTTTGACTTCCTCAGTCGTGAGTGGTTTTGCAATTACACGAGGTGATGATTACAATGTTATTGCTGCACTGCCTCCTGATCCTGTTCAGGTTCTCTGTACAGAAGCCTTATTATTCCAAACATTAATGCATTTGAATGACTTTACTCCATTTCTGTGGGAAGGGTAGATATGTAGCACTGAGGACGTAGAGCTCCCTGTGTGTTGTGCCCACAAAGGTTCACAGAGCTGCACCTTCTCTTTTTAGGATCTGTTCAATGGTACTTTAATAAATGTTGTGTAAAAACATGCCTACAGTTCTGTATAACAAATGTGAATTTTTATGACCAGAATGTGTATTTAATGTATAAAAAAGTAATAAAAATCCAGTTTCTTTGTATCCAGTGAAACATCTAATAAAGCTCTGGTACCTGTATTCTTGTTTTATGGCTTCATTATTGCATTCAAGCCATTGCATGTAGGAAACTTGTTAAAAAAAGGTTTGCAAAATTGGCAAAACAGTCAGGCATTGAACTGGGGCTGTGCTCCAGACCCGCTTTGCCTGAAGTCCTGAACCTCTAACCGACCATATAAGCTGCAGAAGCCCATGCCCGTGTTCTTGCCTTTTCAGCACCTCATAGCAAGGAGGGAAACGGTAAGCACGGACTGGACCTCAGAAGTGTCAGCTGGCCAGCAGGTGACCTCTCTCTGTCATCTCTCTGGGACCTGCTCCATGCAGGTGGATCTGGGACAGGCTTCCTGCCAAGGTGAAGCATGAGAAGGTGGAAGCTAAATCCTTGCTGGAGAGCAAGATCTTGGGATTCCAGGTGTGTATTGCGAAGTGACGTAGATTTTATTTCTGGCATAGCCAAAAATATGGTGTGTTTTTCAGGACAGTGCCTCCCTGGTGTTGTCTTTGCTCATGTGGCAGCTGCTTAAGCTGTCACCCTTCCTCTCAGGTACTGTCCTGGTAATAGGAGGGTGCAGTTAGCATGAAACATGAAACAAACCGTCCTCGATACAAAAGTGAGTCCCCTTTTTTGTTTTCTTTTATGTTGTTTAATTCCTTCAGTCAACAAGCCAGGAGACCAGCTATGTCCTGCTGTTGTAACAGCGACTCTGCACAGGTGTGGGATGTCCCTGTCCTGGTTAACGTGCAAATCTGGTGATATCTCACAGAGCCAGCTGAGATAACACTGCATTTAAGAACTGAGAAAGCAGGTATTGTACCACAGGATAAAGATCTTCAGTGAAGGGTTCAGATTCCAGAAAGTAATTGTGTATTAGGCTACTGAATCTGGGAAAACAGGAGAAGATTTTTTTTTTACCCTGTATCTTTTAACATTCTAAGAGTTCAATTAAAATGCAACTATTCTCCCAGAAGATCAATTTAAACAGTTTTTATGGAAATAAGTGTTTATGGGCAAAGGCACAGTAAGATATAAATATGAATTCTACATTTTTGGCCTAATTTCTTTCTCCTTAGTGCCCCAGCTGTGGTTTCTGGCATTATTAATTTTTTTCTCCCAGCAACTGGGAGATGTGCGAAGAAAAAATATTTGGAACTTTAAGTAGAGTGATTGAAATAAAAGTGACTTCAATAATCAATCTGAATCAGCTTTACATTTTCAAATTCAAAACATTGATTTTGATAATTAATTTATTCTTGCTTTGCCTTTGTACTTTATATCTTTTTTTTCAAAAAAAAGTTCATTCTATGACTAAGACTCTGTTTAGCAAGTAAGTGCAGTCCTTGCATTAGGCTTGGTGTGTCTTTGATGAATGGGAGGCTAAACTATGCATACACATAAATCAGTTTCTCTTTTAACATCCATTCATGCAAAATGTTATTTTACAATTATTTACAATGAAACATTAGCTACTATTTCTTATTTAGGAGTGTTTTATTTCTTAGAATTTTTTTAAGCTATCTCCTAAAGGTGATTGGGGTAAATTAACACACACAAAATGACTAACTTTGCTAATAAAATGTCTTCTAATTAAAACTGAGCTAAATAGATTGGATCCCAGAGAAATTATGGAAAGTGATTCTGTGAAGTGAAGGAAGTTTTCATTTGAGTAGGATTTGTTTATCATTTAGCAAGTTCTCTGTGATTTCTCTGTGACCAAAGGGCCACAAAAACTTACATGTACTCTTTGTTCATAGATTGGGGGAAAAAGTGAAAGTTCCTGTGTTTTAGGTTATATTTTAGATTTGAATAAATTAATAATAGAAATACTCAGAAGAGAAGGAAAAAAATACTGAAGAAAGGAAAAATTCTTGATTCCTATGCCAAGATTCCATGTGTCAAAAGAGACAGTCACCTCAGGAAACTATTTCCAGGTACTTATCTGGGGACATCAACTATTTCAGTGATTTATATTTCTCCATGTCTTGATGTTAGCCAAGTGGAAATTATTTTACAATATTAAGTAGTAAATGCAAGCTTTAATGTAATTTTCATAGATTTCATAGATTTTCATAGATTTTGCTTGTAGAAAAACCCTTTTAAAGATATTCCCTTTTTTTTTAGAAATTGTTCTGGGTTAATGAAATTGATGTCCAAGAGTCTGTACAAGTAAATTGTTTTTCTTAAATGGGATAAAATCTTTATGTTGCACAAGGCTTCCATTGCTTATTTAAAATGATGGAATTCACACCTGATTTTCATATCATCATTAACAGCTAGTGAAATGCTTGAAAACTCAGGCACCTGGATTAAGGACTGTATCCTGCTGTCAGTCCTTGGGAGAAAAGGAGAATTTGACTCTTGTACTGATTGACAAGGAGAGCAGCAAGGGGTGGCAAATGCTGTGCCAGAGGTAATGGAGTTGAAGGGACACAAATGTGGGATTGAATTTCCCAGAATGGCTCTGAACAGGATGTCTTGGGGAGGGAGCTATGGTGTGAACAGAGAATATATTGTGCAAGAGTCAGAAAGTGGGGAAACTGAAGAACAAGAGGTGCTTCATTCACCAAGAGGGGAATTTTCTCAGAAGGGGAATGTGCCAGGGAGATTGTATTTGCTTCTAGATAAAAATGCAATTGAAACTGTGCCAGGCTTTATGTAGCTGGGAGACACTAGTGAAAATATGCTACCTGGTTAATCTCACAAATGATGTGCCCTGAAAGACACATCTTAGCATCTGATTCATTTTCTAACAAACAGGTTTGAGTCATGAGATTGTATAAATATTAAGATGGAATAATGAGCTACGGGCAGATAAAAGCTTGCAGTGCTTTGGGAAAACCAGTGCTTTTCTACAGATAGGTCAGGTTAAAAGGAAGAAAGCTTTAAAAAAACTCCTGCACTTGGCTTGCACAGTGCATGTGGACCTTGCTTGTAAACACTGGATGATCTATGCAAATATATTCTGTTTTTTTGTTCTGATGCCACTTGCGCAGTCAAGGAAGCATCATACTCATTAGTAAAGGCATTATTCTGACCAAATCAATTCCCATTCTGTAAGCAGCTAAGCACCATCACATTTCCTGATGTCTATACAGCTTCAAATAAAACCTGTACAGTTTGCAAGCAACAATTAGAGAGGATGAGCTCTGGTACGTATGCTGTTAGGTATTTTTAGTACAACAGGTCTGAAGCAGCAGAAAGGACCTTACTTTGGTGTACAAAAGACCTTTACTAGTGAATTTTCATAGTTCTATGGCTTTGCTTTTCTGGTAACTCAGGACAAAAAAAACCCAAAACCAATCTATTGGAATGTGCTCAAATTATGAGGACAGTGTATTACACTGATGATATTTAGAGGCTAAGGAATATGCAGTTCTTCCAGTCTCTGTTTGTCTGGGTGCAAATCCAGATTTCAGCAGTATTATCTCTAATACACATGCAACAGAAAGCATACTGTTATACCATAAAGCAGCAGATCTGTAGAGAAAGAAAAACCAGTTTTTCAGGCAGCACCAAGACAATTATTTTTCCCCCAAGATGCTTAGAGCTGTAACTCCGCAGGAATGCATCTGATGGAGCATTTTTTTTAACCATTTATATGGTTGGTCTTTTACTGTAAATAAATTTTGTGTATTTTTGTAGTTTTGGTTTGGGGAGGAGGCAGGTGGTGCAGCAGGGACAGAAGGTTGTCAGGAACTGCTGCCTCTCTGCTGCTTTGATGCTGTGGATCAAACCCTGAGGAAAAGGCTGTTAGTGCAACAGTGCTGGGAGTCTGTGACTCTGCAGACCACACGCTTTAGTGGCGAACGTAGGAAAGATAAAGAGATATTGGTGTGGTCAGAGGGGAAAGCTAACCATGCCAACGGTCACGACTGAAGGGTGGTGAACAGAAACAAAAAGGCATCTCTAGACCATGGAGGCAGTACAAATCAGAAATGCCTGTAGGGTGAGGTGGTAGGTGAGCACAGCTTCCAGGCTTGTTGTTCTGGGGCTTGGATACATCTTTCTTAAATCAAAAAGACTCCTATTTTCCTGTAGATAAATGTGGACTTAGTTGAACTCTTTTTTTGCTCCCTACACCCAAATTCCAGCCACCTGCTGTTGCCCAGTTAACCCTCCTTCAGTTATTAAAAGTAGATGAAAAAACACGTTTATTAAATAAACTACAAACCAAAGTGAAAGAAGTCTCTTTTTATATTAACAGTCTTTGCTGTTAGGGTCTAGAAATAATCTAACTTTTAATTTTAAATTCCTATTCTAGTTATTAAATTAACATCATCAGAAAGAATTACAAGAAGTTAATTACAAGAAGTTTTAGAAAGTCAAGACTGAATGCAGGTGAAAGACCTTTAAAAGATGCACCATCTGCTTTGTAAATAAGTACAGTGCAGCTTCATTTGAGTCCTTCTGAACTTTCGTTGAGAAAATACTTTTTTCAAGAAGATCAGAAATTGCAAGTCACTGAGGATTTCTCTATGAAAGAAATTATAAAGCAGGGAAAGAAAAATGATCAAGTGTCCTGAAGAGCTAATACTGTGGTGTGAAAGGCTCGTGCAGAGTCCCCTGCCTGGCTCGGCACGAGTTAGAGATTTGGCTCCCCCTGTTTCATGTGGTCTGCTTGAATGCGTGTTTTCAAATGTGGGCTCATTAGAAAGGCTGATTCTAGTGACACGGGCTACCAGTGTCATCCCTCTCTCCACAGGGATATCTGTCCTTAAATATAATGCTTCTTGCTTCTAAGTCTAAGCTTGTTATGTTTGGGTCTGTTTTTTAATTAAAAAATGGGCTGTCACAGAAAGTTTTCAGCATGCTGGCCAATCATTAAAAGCCAAGATGATGCAGGTCTCAATGAGGGTTTCCTGAACAGTGCAAAAGCTTTGGTCTAAAACAAAATAACTATCCTTGGCTAGATAAGGAGAGGCAAACACACACTGTTAAGAGTCTATCTTGAACTGTGAGAAGTCAGTAAAAATAACCAAAGAACAGGATCCCTTGCTACAGGTTTAATTAATTGGAGTTAATTAAAGAAACCTACCAAGTGAGAGGGTCAAGGCACCTGGAAGATTAACCTTGACAGGGTAGGGGAGGCCCTGGAAGCCTCAGTGCTATGAGTGAGAATATTAATATCAGGTTTTCTTACTTTAACCATTTCCTAGCACTACATTAGTCCATCTGGATGTAGTCTGATCAGACTTTGCCAAAGACTTTTGAGGGTTGGTTTCTTTGTTAGCAAATCACCTTTCATTCTCCTGCAGCAGCTGGAAGCTGCTCGTGTTCTTTAGAAATTTCACGCCACTCAAAATTTGAGCAAAATCCCTCTCTGCCATTTTCAAATAACTAAAATGTTTACTACTCCATAAAGTTCACCTCTGTTTATTCCTCCAGTTAGAGTATTCAAAAATAGAAACTGTGAACATTTGTCATATATAAAGCATACTGGATGCACTTTTACATGCTCAGCAATTGTAGCTCATGTAGAGTCACTGCAAGTTCCCAGACTGGTCAATACATTTTAATAATTCCACTGACACTGACTTCTTTCAAGAATAAGTGTTTGTTTTTATATTTTAGCTGCAAATAAACATTTGCAGCAATGCAATTGGCAATGAATACAGTCCGTGTCTGTAGCCTTTTCTCCAGACTATTTAGATTTATGGATTTGTTGTCTGGCTATCTTTCAATCTTAAATGACTGTTAGCATCATAATTGAAACAAGGAGTAAATGGAAAGAGTGGACCACAACTGATGTTCCATAGGAAGGCATCACCTGAATCTCATTGGAAGCATGTCTGGAACAAGCAAAAGGGGCTGTTTTCAGAAGCTCATGCAGTTATTGCGTAGAGCGCCTTGCCATGGGATGCAATTGATCCTGAAACTTTACTTGAGTCCAAAGAGAGACTAGGGAGGTTCATGGGAAAGAAATTTATTGAACATCAGTAAATTCACAGAAACTATATTAATCTTGGGAAGTGCCTAAGCTATAGACAGTTAGGAGCTGGGAGAGTGCTAAGGAGCTGTAGTTTCATAACAGGAAAAAACCAAAAAGCTGTTATTTTAGACTGGTAAAATTGGAGGAATCTTTCACACAAATCAAGATTCATAATGAATCTGGATAATGATAAATAGGAAAAGAAGGTCTTTCATGTTAATACAAAATAATTAAACTGCTGGGTAGCTCATCCTTGAAGACTCAAATGATTTGTTGTCACAGAATAGTTCACGTTCATCTATTCATCTTTGTCCATGCTTAGTCCTTGCAAATCCCCTTGGCTGAATGAGGGATGATTTTTGAGGAAAAGATTGTGTTATGTCTTCATTCATCTATTTGATATACAGATTTTCATATAGTTTCATAAGGTTTTCTGTGAACATTAACCCAACTTTATTTTTTTTGTCAACTGTATTTTCTAGGCTGAAAATTGGTACATATGATTTACAGCAGAACACAGAACCAGCACTACTTTATTATCTAAAGTGCTGGCCTGTTGCAGGGCTTGCTATCAAAAAGCTCAGTGTCCAATGAAATCAAGGACAAAATATCTAAATCAGCTAATCTGTATGCTCTGCACTAGAATGCTAAAGTATGCAAAATAAACTTGACTTTTTTTTTGTATATGCACATAGTTTGCACATAGTATGGAGGGGAGGGGGACTTATTAAACAGCCATTTGCAGTGTTTAATAGCAGCACCGTAAGCATTGACTGCAGATCAAACAGAACAAAACCGAAATTGAAAGTGCAGGAAGGGTTTGCTCAATTAGCCACATCCTCTTTGAAATGCAGCAAGGCAAAGGTAAGGTATTGCAAAGCCAGAAAAAAGTAATGTGGGCTTTTAAATCACAAATCTCCAGCTAAAGCTACATTTGCTTTCTTGAGTGAGGGCTATGCCACCTTGCATTTACTACAGATTATGAACATACGCTATCTAGACATTACAGATTACTTAAAACAGTACCAGAAATATAGACTTTGTGGACTTTTTCTTTCTCTGAAATTATTGAGAGCTTGTGCCCTCAGCTGCCCTGCTACTCTGACTAGGAGAAAGCACATGAGATAGGATCTCAGCTTTCTAAGGGTTCCAAAAATTGTTCTAGATTTATACAGTGTGGCTGGATTTTAGCCTGATGATGGCAAATTGGCCATTTAAAACCATAAATAGGAGCAGCTGAAAGCAAATGCAAACCCCACCTTCCTGGAGCCACATCAGAGGAGTCTGTTTATTGGTTAAGGGAGTAAATATGGCTATTTCTGCTCTCAAATGTCTGTCATTTTCCCCTTACCTTTTTTTTTTTTTTTTTTTTTTTTAAATGATGATGTCTGAGTCCTAAATTAGAGATTGTTAAAAGGACTTGACAAAGAGAAATGTAAATTAACAATTTATGATGAAGCTGCTTTTCAACTTCTAGAGCTGCTTCTTCTGTGCTTTGAAAATGTCAGTTGTGCAAAGGCTGCAGTTAGCAAATATGTGTAAAGTGTGTCAATTTGCCTGTAATCATAATGTTCAACATGATAGAATGATGAAGAGATTTTCCCCTGATGTGCTCTCTCTGCTGCTTTCTTTCTGCAGCTGAAATTAGACTTCGGATTAAATAAATACAACTTTTAAAGTAAAAAACAAAGCTTAATTTAAATGACAAGGTTACTGAGGCATTGATGTGGGAACTTGTTTATATGATCCTATATTAATTGCTCAGTGAACCTCCCCCTTTAGAAAAAAAAATGCTCCTTTTGTCAGAAATTCAAAAGAAGCTCTTAATCTTCTAGGAAGAATAAATAAAAAAAAACTTGGACAATTTTGTGGTGACTTGCATAAAAATAGGAGTTTGAGTGAATTTTTTTTCTCTCTCTTTGTATATCAAGGCAAACCCTAGAGTATTAAGGCTTTCTGGGGAGTCGACCAGGAAGAGGGTGCTTGGACAGTGTTTCAGGCTGGGTAGTTGGTTAACTGAATTTAGAGGAGATGTCTAATTTTGGACCTGCTAAAGTCCTGCTCAGCAACCAGTGGCAATTTGATTCAAACCTCATTAAAGCCAAGTGGAAATTTCTTATTTCCAAGACACACACTGACGTGAGCATCACACACAGTTGTCAGATGTGGCCTAACTTGCACATGGTGCCTGAATGTTCCCTGGAATTCATGATGGATGGGTTGTACTACTGGCAAGGTGTCACCAAAGGCTGGGACAGCAAGCACACAGGTAAGCCCCAAGCAGGGCTGGGGTGCTAATATCTACTTCCCCCAGACCATCTCCTATAGAAACCTGCGGATGCTGCAAGGGACTTTTTTCCCTCCCCTTTTTTTTTCTTGAGCATAATGGAAAAACAAGACAAAAACCTGATAATCAGTACCGTTAAATGCAAACATCTTGCAACTCCTATTACAGCTTCTACTGTCAGTTGAATCAGGGAGATAGAAATAGTTTAGGTAATCTCATAGAGCAAAATATTTGCGGTAACTTTGTCTTGTGTCTGAGTAGGAACTGTGCATACTCAGAAATTGTTAATAAATTTAGATATGTTCTATTTGTAGGTCATCACAAGCTCTCTCTTATTTCAAAGCAAGTGGACTCAGATGCTACATGAGGTAAATATCATCACAGTAACGCTTCAATCTCTAATTTCATGCATTGAGCATTTATGAGAAGAGTTACAAGAATTTCGAAAGGTCATTTAAAGGAGTTGGGCCAAAGTCTATTCATCGGTATTTATCAGTAAATCTCTATCTTTTTCTACTCAAGGAAAAAGAGTGATTCTGCCCCGTAAACATCATGTGTGCATGCAAGTATGCACTTGGGCAAGGTGAGAGGTGACCTCAGAAGAGCAGAGGAGAAGGCAAACATGTTTGTCTCTTGTTGAGTTTCACATATCTTTTCTGCATGTATAGCAGACAGCTTAGAACACATTGACCTTCCAAATAAATCCTTTTTAAGAAAAAAAAAAGACACCAGCTTCTCCCTATTTGGGCTGTAAGTATGCATTTGCATACTTTTTGTCATTTGTGTGGTAGTTAGGTCACATCTTTTAATGTGATCTTGGCCTGTGCTTGCCTTTCTCCAGATTTCAGCACACAGTCCATGTCTATATCTTCCAGCTATCCCTAAGCAATGACATTTTCCTGTATGTTTCCTATGTGTCAATGCCTATGAATTCTGCTTTTGCAGAATTGGAGTGCTATGAGCTGCAGTTTCTTGGAGAGATGGAAATGGTACTTGCATCCATTTCCTGTATTTTCCATTATTTTTCTGACTGAGCTGCGATTGGATGTTCTGTGGGGAGAAACTTCTCCCTTACAGTCTTGGGAATGGTGGGATATGAACAAGGCTCCGTGACACACACAGGTGCCTTTATGCTGCAGCTGTGCCTCCAGATGGTGGTCAGATTACTTTCTTTAAAATGCCATCTGCAAGTTGTGCTAATTCTGCTGCTTTGAAGGTGGTGAACCGTGCAATTCTCCAGCATTTCTGAATCTATTTTTGCATAGCAGGAAAACAACAACAACAAAAACCCATAGAAAATTCGGGAACAAATCTGACTCCTTGAAATAAGTTTCTTCTTCACAGCTCAGAGTTGGGGCTGGGATAAATCCTAGACTTTTAGGACTGAGTTCCTGGTTGCTGTAAATTCAAGTGTTCACATTACAGTTGCTAAAGCAACATATATTCCACCTTATGCCTGGCTCTCCTCTTGCTATCAGCAGGTGTATGTTTAATCAAAACCATGAATCCAAGCATCTGGGTATGATAGAGGGTTCAAAATATTGCCACTCAACTGATCTTCAGTTAGTGTTTAGAAACTAAGAATGTTGCATTTGTGTTGTGGTTTTTACAAGAGTTTTGCAGGAGCTGAGCATGAACTTAACTATCTAGGATCCTTTGTTGGTCTTAAGTAAGATGTGCTTGTTTTGTTGCCTGCCACTGATAAAGGTGGCATGACTTGCCTTATCAGTGACTGCTGCTTGATTCTGCAGTATGTGATCTAAAAGTTACATAGTTATGGGTTATAAGATGCAGTAATTCTTATTGCAACACTGATCCACACAATCTCAGGTTAAATTAGTGCTGGTAGGCAGCAGTGAATACTAAGGCATTAAATGTCTGTGTGCGCTTCTCCTTGCACAAAGCGATAGTGCTGGCTGCAAATCACTTCCCTGAATGAAGCTAACAAGGTTCTGCTGTGACTTAGTTAATAAAGATCCAGTTTTCATACATATCCCTGAGGACTTGAACAAGATGAGATGTTGCTTATGTTTGTGAATTCTCAAGTGAACGAAGCAATTAGGCTTCAAGTAATATTTAAAACATTAAATCAATATTCTAGTAATACCTCTTCAGCCTTGTGTCTGGCAGAAAGCACTTCACTAACTATAATACACATGTATACGTGTATAGGCTAGGCAATGTTTATATTAAATAATAGCCAGGATCTCTCTTGGGAGAACATTTGACATAAGTTATACAGTGTTGGTCTTCTCTCACTTTAGCTGTAGCTGAATATGTCTCCTATAAACCCACTCCAAATGATTTTGGTACTGTTTTATTTTATTTAGTATAACAGCCCCAGTATTTGCCCCTGGATCACATCATCTTTCCTTTTAATCAGATGGAGAGGGTTTTAGAAATGAGAAGTCTGTGCCCTCAACTGCCATGAGGCATCAGCTGGATCACATCTAATTAGATAGTACACATTTTGGTTAATTAATTTTTTTTCTGAAATTTATCCTACTTTTGGTCACCCATTCTGACACTTTCAAGAGAGCTTTATAGACATCAAAACAAGAATACCAAAATCCTTTCAGTGAAGATGAATCTCACTTCACTCATAAGAAAAACAAATTTGAGTTAATGTGGGGACGTTGAAATCATGAATGTATAGGTTGCCCATTGAGAAACAATTAAAGCTCCTTCATGAACCTAATCACACAAAACATGATCCTCTTTGATGTCATCCTCTTCTCCAAACTTTCAGCTCTTATCACTGTACTGGTCCCTTCCTTGTATAACTGCCTCTTGTTATATTGGCTGTTCCCTCTGACATTTCCTCTAAGAGAAGCCTTTCACTTAGCTTGTTCTTAATGGGAAAAAAAAAAAAAAACACCTCCATCCACTATTATCACAAAAATATCACAAGCATTTCAAAATGAGGTGTCCTTTGCCCTTCTTCACCATCTTCTGTCTATGACCTTGTTTTTAAGTTTGACCTTTTTCTAATTTTTTGTCTGAAGAAATGGCCTGATTATATCTAGAGATGGAGCTAACCATAGCTGTGGCTTCATAACTGAACCATGCTGTTTCTACACAGTTTACAAAATACAGGTCACTAGCCATTTTCCCACCTCTGCAGAGCAGTGTTAACAGTACAGTGTCAGTTGGTCTTTAATGACTTAAATTACCTTTAATGAAATGAAAGATATTTTGCATGACCTTCTTGGCTGGGGTAAGGAAGGAAGGAAAAAGAAGGCAAATGGCTGAAATATGCTGCTTAATTTTCTTCTATAAGTTCCCTTGGGCTGAATTACAGTGGTACAGTCAGCTTCATAAGGTCTACTGCCATTAGCACTACTGGAAAACCTCTTATTATAAGTATCTTCACAGGGCAAAGGTGATGTTAAGAAAGTAATATACATAATGTTCAGTGGGCTTGACATCTTGTAGACATCTGGCTTAGAATTTACCTAGCCTGGCTTTAGAGTTTATAATGTAGAAGTCTCTTCTGAGCTGGTAGCTTTGGCCTTCCTTTCTCTCCCTGTCTCCAGAGACAGGGAGCTGCTCCTGGGGGGGCTGTTCCTGGGACATGCGTTGCACCAGGTTCTTTACCCTTGTTCCCAGACAGGTTACCTGGAAAGCAGGCAGAATCTGAAAGCAGGGGTTATATGTGTCCAAGCTCACAGGACCTGGAAGATTTAGTGAAGAAGTTGTGGGTAAGAAAGCAAGCCTCAAAATGCCCATAGTTAGTAATGCTGATGCACCAGAAGCCCAAGCACAGTCTATTAGTTGTGAGACCTGCTTCCTGAGGAGCTAAATCACACAGGGCAGTGCAGGCTATATCTTAAACAACTTCCTCTGTCAGCGTCCTCTTCATATACTGCATCCTTGATGTTCACAAGTACAGAATATAAACCCTCCTGCTATATTCTTCCCTTCTATAAAACACTATTTTCTGTCTACAGTGTGAGTACTTGTAGCTGGCAGGGAGCACAAATGAGAATCCAGACTGGTTTTAAAAGGCTATACTTGACTATACTGCAGTGTGTGATGAGAAGCAGAGCTGATTACCAGTGATGTCTCTGTCCAAGAAAATTGGAATTTTTATCTCTATCCAAGAAAACTGAAGATTATGTAGTGAATTTGAATGTGAACATATCCTTTTAGAAATAGGTGAATAGACCACAAAGCCTAAAAACAGATGAGGAAAAAAGTCAGGAAAGTAAGTGACTTGGTGAAATCCATAGAGAAGAATCAGAAGCAAATATGGGACTGGGCGTTGTAATTTCTTTTTTCCTAACCTTGTGTTTAGTTGTCCGGACTACACTTCCCTCTGATGCCCTGAATTTAATTAATTTCTGAATTTAATTAATTTAATTACTGCAGTGGGAACAGGAGCAAGACTTTAGGCTGGGATTTTAAAGGACAGTTGAGGGAGTTAGAGACTCACTGTTGGTTTCCAGAGAGACTTAATTGTCTTTATACTCTAGAAAAAAACCAAGACCTCAATTATTTGTAAATGATGTCTTAGGGAATTGTAAGTTCTGCTCTCCATCTGCCTGCAAATAAGGAGATCATAAGAAATATGTGGGCCCCAGTAGAGATGTTAATTGGTTTCTTATTGGTCATTACCTGTGTCCATTCAATTCCTTGACAGATAAATATTCATGTATGCTTTCAAGGATACTTTTAAAACAACAGTGGAAAAATGCATGGTTGTGTGACAGATGGACTTACTGGATAAATCAGTGCGACTTGTTGGATCTACCTCAAGATTTGTTAATACAGACATATTTGTAGGGGGGCCGAGGTTCATAAGCTCCCCAGAAATGGGTATTTTTATCTGTCTAAATCATTGAATTTTATGGCTTTCACAGTCAAAGTGTCTGTATGTCTCAGAACATCAGTGATCATACTCATCCTAGCCCTGCTGGCTGGCGAGGAAGGGCAGGATGTTGTCTCCTTTTTGTGAGGCAGCATTGAATCGCTGAGGAGCTGTGGACACCCTGGGAAGGGATAGACATGAAAAGAGGACAGATAACAAGCACTGATCCAGCTCTCCTCTCTTCATGAGTCTAATCGGGTGGGTTTCCATCCATGTCTGCTATGAAGGATACAGCAGCATAAGACAGGCTGATAACAGAGATCCCCCTTTGTTGTGCTGCATACACAAGGATTTATGGTGCAGCTGAGGAGACTGAAGCTGTCAGATATAGCAGAGCTGGGAGCTGTTGGTCATCCTTGGTGTTTCATCATGTAGTATGAGAAAATACAAAGGTAATGCAACTGTGCTGTGCCTGTAGATGATATACAGGTAAATGCTCATGCAGCAGGTTTGTCATGCAGCTCTCGTTCAGATGCACAAACATTGGTGCAAGGCACAAGAATTAGAAAGTTACAGCTAAAAAAACTAGCTTTCAGCATGCATCAGAGCTTCAGCAATATCAGAGTTCCCTGTGCTGTGTTTTACTGTAGATGGATCATGAATAAAACATTCTGAGTCATGGAGTTCCCATAATTGCAGGTGAGCTATGTACAAATGGTACAGCAACGCTGCAAACTCCTCCTGCCTGTGGAGTGGGAATGGAGGGGAATGGCAGAGAAACAGTCATCTCAGCTCTGCAGCAGAGCTATCTCGGGAGTCTGCCTGCCTTCAACGGGGGCATGTGTTCACCTGGACAGCACAATTTGGAAAATGCAGAGACAGCTGCCAGGACAGGGCCGTAAGGACGCTGTTTGGGGCATTTAGGTGTATTCTAATGTTTGAATGCCTCCCAGGTACCATCCTTATCCTAACCATGGTGAAAATGGTTCTGCCTTTCTGCAGCCCAGCAGACACTATGGTGTAACCTGCAGTCTCTAAAGCCGTTCCATAAGAGCAAAAAAAGAGCAAAAACATTAATTTCAGAAGATGGAGATGATGCTTAGTCATTCAGGGGAAGGAGAATGAAGTACTATTTCCATACTCACCTTTCTTCTGGGAATGCTTTCTATAGGGCTCCCACGGTGATAAAGGACCTACTACCTGTCCCACTACTTCACCTGTGTGTGACTTGTAGAACAAGGACAAACATTTTTGTACACCTCTGTCATTCCACCTGTGGCTGTAATTATAAAGATCTAACCATATACTTGCTACTTTCTAAATCTGTCTTGATTGCTGGTGTGTCGTGTTTCTTGGAAGCAGCCTGTTTCAGGTCACAGCTTGTAATTAAAGGGAATTAATGCAATTACTCACGTCTATGCTACTTGTAATGTTCCAGAGCTATTATGGCACTGTGCTTCTTGCCACTGCACCTTACAGGCTAGCTCCTTTATGTTTTCTTCCTAATGCTGTCATTGTGCATAAGCCAGGTGGCTGGAAGTGGGAGGAAATGCATTTATTGTTCTTAGCTCCTCTTATCCTCAGAAAATTTCAAGTGTCCTAGACAGACTCTGAACTCATTTTTATCTTCCTTGTTTTGGTTAAAAATTGATGAAGAATGGGAAAGGGACAAGGTGGACTGTTGGTAAAGACTGCCATGGAAAATATTCATAGCTAAAATCTTCTAAAGCACTCCTAATATTTCACTATGCACACTGCTACAATTAAACATTTAGTAAACATGTTTACTTCCACTAATGAGTTTTATAATTATAAGTTTTATAAACTATGGCTTTAGGTTGTGGATTCTGAAAGACATGAGTTGGCTAGGAAGTTCAGACTTTTCTTTTGGCATTCAGCCTTGCTTTTCCCTTCTTTCTTAGCTGCTGCCAAGTAATTTTCCGTTCAAGAAAGGCTAATGGAGCTATAAACAAAGCACAGATGCCTCTTGCATTTCCTTTATAGGGCTGCGGTATGAAAATAGCCACTGCTTCCAAAGAAGGGAACGTTAGTAATTATAGAAGCACCTCAAGTCTCCTATTTATCTGTAGAACAGGTACAGAATAAATCATCTGGTCTAAAGTGGGACCAGCTTAAGGGGCAAAAACCTACCTTAATTGACTGTCTGTCCTCTGGGTTTATATTTGTAAAATGGGCATTGGCCTACTGAGATGATCACTGAACTCATTAAACCTCTGAACAAGAGCTGACTTCTGCAAACTTGTTTTTAACAGGTGTCTGAGGTAGATAGTAGGATATCTTAAGATAACTCCATGAGCGTGTCAATCTCTGCAAACACATTTAAGTTAAAGATTTCCCACTCATACCAGCATGAATCAGAAAATGTCAACTATGTTGAATGGTGTTAAAACCATTTTACCGTGATACAGTCGTGACCAAATTCATTAGCACCAAGTTAAGGCTGCCTGATGTTCTCTCACATCTTTCCCGAACTGCAGGTTCAGCAGTGCTGGGACTTCTGCAGGGGAAGAGGTGAAGGGCACTCATGCAAATGTCACTCATCTTGCTGGTTCCCTCCCACCAAGAATGTCCCTGAGTGCTACCTCCATCCAGGATAGCTCCTGCTGCTGGGACCAAGGTGGAGGGTGCCCTGAGCAGGGGAGAAAGCTGAGCCTGAAAAGTGGAAGGGCAGGAAAGGGGAGTCCATGCTCCCAGAAAGATCCAGGAAAATTCATTCAAGCCTTTCTTTAGAGCAGGCCTACTGTTTTTGAATGCTGGTAGCTGATGCTTGTCTTCACCGCCAACTGGTGGCAGTGAAGGTAGTAACACGCGGTAACAGGTAGGTTAGCGCCTACGTGAATATTTCAGGGTGAGAGTTCCTGAGCAGAGATAAGCTTGCCTGTGCACACACCTTGCTTTTCACTCTCCTCTGTTGAAGTGGTTTCTATCTGCCGCAAGTATTATTTATGTGCTACAGTTTTGAGCACATATACAATGGTCAGCAACCCTCAAGATCTTAGCTCTCTGCGTCCTCCTATCTAGCTTTGCAGAGGTACAAACCTACTTCACGTACTCCTGCCTGGTCTCATCTTCTCAGGTCTCAATTTCTCAGCTGTCTCACTTCTTGCTGCCCTTCCCATTGCCCTCCAAAGCACAATGGCACAGTGGGCTGAGCAGTTCCCAGCAAGGGGACTGGAGTGCCTGCACAGCCTTGCAATACCACAATGCACAAACAACCCCTCTGCAAGGATCTCCTTAATATTCATTGCAATCCACAAGTGAGCAGGACCTTTCTTCCTGAGTTCCTTTATCCTTTTTCTTGATATGAAGAGCACATTTATCACAGTCTTGGAACTATAGGGAAGAACAAGATGTGAAATAGTCTGCCACTGTGGGGGAATCTTAATCCAGCTTGAACTGGGCTACCATGCTGAGCTAGATGAATACTGTTTAGTTTCCATATAATAACCAAAGGGTTTTCATAAATTGACAAGCATGAATTCTGCTCATCATTTACAAAGAAGGCCAGGTTGACCTTCACTGTTATTCTCTTCGGGTCTGTACGCCTTAAGGCAAACCCCACATCTAGCAGTGTTTACCTGCCATTCCCACTGCGAGATCACCAGTGGTTTTTTCCCAACTTGCCCACAGTGCTGTACACTGAGGATGCTCATGCAGATGCTCTGCCAAGAGCATCATTGCAGCAGCCTGTTGCCCTGGTGCCCGTTAGAATTGCAAGAGAGCAAGTGCTAATCTTCATGTCAGCAGAATATACCATCATCCACTTAATCACTTCTGTAGATGTTTTACAACTTGTGTCTTTTGACAGCTACTGCATGTTTATGTTAGACTGGAGAATTTGCTTGCAATCAGGGATTCAGCTGCAGAAGAAAAACCCAGTAAAGCCCCTGTAGCAGTAAACTGCTCTGCGATCAGCCTTCTTTATCCCGTGGGAACCAGAATGGGTCATGCAAGAGGCTCCTTCCCAAAGGATGACATTACAGCTGTCATATGGTGGAGAAATAAAGAATGGGAAGAACTGTAACCTGAGTGGGTTCTGAGCCACTGAATTATCAAGACTAATAATATTTTCTAGGATTAAAAGCTGAACACAAGATATTAAACCTTGCATTAATGATCAGTTTTCTACATACTTTGGTGTGTATTCACAAAGCCATTTAGGAGTTGAGATTGTATCAACTTGAGCCTGATATTCCCGGTATTCATGCCTTAAGGCTCCTGAATGCCCTTGTGAGGCCAGACCGACGGGGGCATGTGTGGCTACAACTGAACTGTCACAAAAGTTTCACAGTTGAGTCTGACGTTGTCCTTAATGGTACCTCATTGTGCATAGATATGATAGAAATGTTCATGCTTCATGTCCAGTTCAGGCGGAAAGAGGGAGTAAGAGCATCTATAGCTGTGCTGCTGATAACAGAAGGGTGAATGAAGGTGTGAAGGTGAACTGTTCGCTACTAGCCCTGGCCAGGCAATTTGGCGTTGTAGCCTGGGATTTGACCTATAGCTCTGATTTTTTTTTTTTTTTTCCATTTCACCCCGAGGCAATTTCAAACACTGTCAGGAACTTCTAATCCTGATCTGTCACTGAAAAAGAAAAAAAAAGAAAAAAAGGTGTTTGTTCTCTCAACTTTGTAATGTACTTCAGGTTTGATCTATATAGTTCATATACAGTGGAAAACGACTCCCTCAGTGCCTAGTAATTGTCTTTTTTGATTGTGATAAAGATAGAAATCCTATGGAAACTGGAAAAGTAATAGCCACTAGCTGCAGAGGTAATTCAGCTCAGCTCTTTATTGGTATCAATTTACAGATCTTGATTATTGATCAAGTAAATTAAAACCCCCTTGCCCTATTATTCCTGACTAATCTACTTTCTTAGCAGCAATTTTTAAAAAATACAGCTCTAAGTATTTATTATGTCAGTATTAAATGGCTTCTATATTATTCTTTCATATTTGTATCTTGCTTTCAGCACAGGAAATCTCTAATATACTTTGTCTGCTGGTGCTCCCTAGTGGTGAAGCTTTCCTGCAGTGGTACTAGGAAAGTTTTGCTAATGGTTGTACAATTTCAAATGAAATAATTTCTAGACCCTCAAAGGACCTGTTTTGGGACATAGAGCCATTCCTTCACATCAGTGATTGGAGGACTGAGAATTAGGTAGTACCTAAATTCTTTACCTTTATGATGTGGAAAAGGTACATGCCAACAAAGAGAATCCTTTTCCTTTCCAAGGCTTTGTTCATTTTTCTCCTTAGTACTAACCTAATACTTAAACCTTTCTAAAGAAGATGAAATTTGAGGCGCTCATTTCTTTTCTCACCCTGTATTGGTTAGCAAGACTGGCACTGACACGGGGAATATTTCTGTTCTTAACGCTCTCTCCTCTGATCTGCTTTCTGCACAGGGCTATGAGGCTGCCAGCAGGGCACTGCAAACATGCTGCAGCCAGTGACTCCCTTCCCATAAATGCTCTCAGTTCAAGGAAAAAGGATAAACCAAAAGGATTTTTGATTAAATCCAATCTCTCCCTTGGGCTGAGCTTTACTGAGCTGAGGAATTTTTGAGAGCAGAAGAAATCCTACAGCCATAAGAGTTCTGTGTAAAATCACTGCATGCCAGCCAAGCAGCACCTCTCCCTAGTGCAGAGAGAGCACGTGCAGCAGGAGCACAACCTCACTGCGTGTGAACAAGCTGAACCAAAACCAGAAGTCCATTCTCTCCTCATCCCATGCTTTGGTGCTGTGGCACTGACAGCTGTGGTGTGGGAATTGCTCCCACCAATGTGCAAATCCCTACTGACACTGACTGCCTTTGCACTGGTAATGCTACATCACGTGCATCTTCACCAGCCTAAACTCCATAAAGCCAATAGGTTTCCATAGCATACAGTGTGGTTTTATAGCTATTCAGCCAAATAAAAGGAAAAAAGGAGAAGTTGGTAGAAACTGTAAATCAAGATTTGGCATCTTATAAATATGTGTAGGTATTTATATAAAAAAATAAAATGTGTCCCAAGAAGGGCAATGAAGCTAGTGAAGAGGCTGGAGCATAGACCTTATGAGGAATGGCTGAGGGAGCTAGGATTATTTAGTCTGGAGACAAGGAGGCTCAGGGGAGACCTTATTGCTCTCTACAGCTGCCTGAAAGGAGATTGTAATGATGCAGGGCTTGCTCTCTTCTCCAGAATAACTACTGATAGGACAAGTGGAAATGGCCTGTAGTTGTGCCAGGGGAGCTTCAGGTTAGATATTAGGAGAAATTTCTACATGGGAAAAGTAGTTAAACATTGGAACAGGCTGCCCAGGGAAGTTGAAGGTTTTATGACCGGACTCTGATCTTGAAGGTCTTTGCCAACCATAACAGTTCTATGATTCTATAAAACCTATATATACCTTTTAGAGATACTCAAACCCAGTGCAATAGTATGTCTGGGGTTTGTTAGACTCTGTTATTAAAAGGTTAATAGCACCCCTCTGGCTTAAAAACTGATCCAGTAGAACAAACTCCTCTCTCCCAGAGTGGCTTAGAAGTTTGAGTTCTACTGGCCTGGTCAGGAGCTGCCTTGTGCCTGAGCAAAGTACATCAGCAAAGCTTCATTTAAGCTGGTTTGCATAGTATTTCTCAACCTCTTAGGACAAATATTGTTTTTTGCTGCAATTACTTCATTTATCTAAAAATGAACATTAGACTTTCCAGTAACATCACTGCGCTATTCTGGAGCATACACTGCTTTAGCAAATTATCTATCTCACTCCAAGACAGACATTAGGCAGACATACTTGCGTTACAAAGATAATGTGGCTGTTTGGAGTACAATTTTCTTGTTGTTCAGATAGGACCAGAATAAAAAGCCACCTCTTAGCATGACAGTGTTTCTGCTGCTCTGGTGTGGGCAACACGAGAGCAAGTTTCTATGCTGTACAGACCCTCTGTAGACATTGCCTGTCTTAAGGCAAATAAAGCCTCTAATAATTCCAGAACTTATGCTCTGATCTGATATGGATGCATGAGCTCCGAGTCTGTCCCAGAAAAGGCAGATTATCTCAAAAAGATTATATGAAATGTGATATCAGATAACAGTCCCACTCAGGAATGCTTGGCAGAATTAGAGATTTATCAGAGGGAGATTCATAAGAAGCACTTTCAATTATCCATATGATGACCGAGTAATATATAATACAGTTTAATATAATTTCACCAGTATGTTCTCTCTGCTATTGTACCTTTTGCAACTTTTCAGAGAAAATTGTTTTTTTCTTATAAGGACTTCACGTTTCCTGTTCAGGCTGATGTTACTTGGAATTGGAGGCGCAGCAGTTGATTTTCCTCCATTTGTCTCAATAAAAGTAAAGCTCAAGTTATGAATAAGCATGGAAACATATTTCTATTCTATTAATTTTTGAAAAAAGCACACAAATATCTCTGCCAGTGTAATGACATTACATTTAGACTTTTTGATACTGCTGCCCTGTATTGGATGGAGCTGCTACCTTTCTTGTAAGTCTCCACCTAAAAACATTGATTATTGAATCTTCATTATACAGGATGCCAACTAAAATTAAATCAAAACTTGACTTGTGAATGGTCTGGATTTCAAATGCATTCTGCAATTTTAGAGTATTTACAAGGAAAGCATATATCAACCTCATATCAACATCATTAATTTTGAGATGCCGGTCAGTCTCTGAAGACCCTCTTTTGGACTGGCATTCTCATTGAGGGCACCACATCTGAAGGAAAGCGTCTCCATATTTCACATATTCTGCAAAGTATTTTTCTAACCAATTGAGTCAGAGAGCAGCAGAGAAGAAAGAAAAGCTGGTGCCTGAGGGAGCAAAGCCTCACATCAAGTGTCCTCCTGGTCTGTCACAGTAGCAGCTCTCTTGTTCCAGAGCCCTTCTGCACAAGGAAGCCTAGTGATGGCAGATGCTCCCTGCCAGCTTCTGTGAAAACACTGCTGGAGGAAGGAAGCTAAAGGGATGGTCACACAAGAGAAGGTCTGTTGAATTTCTGAAGACAGGTGGAAGCTTTGTCTGTGCTTTGCATTTGCTCGTCTTTAATTACAGATGAGGATGAAGAAATACTTGAAGAAGACTTAGCTGCTTTTGTTAAACAGAACAGTTTTCACAGAGCTTTTAAGGCACTTCCAAAAGATTTAATCAGAATTCTCTCTGTACCAATTCTCTCAGAATTCCATATTTTGGATCAAGGACGGGGACACTATATCTAGAAATATTTTGCTGATGTTAATGTAGTATTTACAAGCATATTTATTTTAAGGGAGTTTGTGCCGTATGAACACAGCACTTAAAGTTTAGAGGAGAGCTAGTGGTAGTAAAATAACATGAGTAGTAAAGGTAGTAAAGGAAAGGTAGGGGAACAGCTTGTGAATCAGACTGTAAACAGTCTGATTGGCTTCACTGGGGAAGAGTCTTCTGGAACATAAGTTTATTCACAGATTCTGTATTGTGATGCCACAAAGAATAACACATTTTATTGATTTTAATTAGATTCAAGCATAGTGATGGTAAGTTTAATTATATTTAAGCACACAAAGTTACTTCCATTCTGCCTGTTTTTCTGCTGTTGACAGATTAGTCATTAAAAAAAAAAAAAGCTTTTCTCCATCTTCTTTCATCTGAAATACTTTATATAAGTTAATTAAATTGAGCATTTCCAGCTGCTTCCTTTCCTCCTGCTATTGCCAGTACCAGCTCTGGGCACGGTTGGTCCTACAGCCATGGTGGGAGAGCAGCCTGTGACTCCAATATGGAAACATGTTAGTCTAGAGAACCCCAGTCCTATAAGAAAGCCTGCATGGACAGGCACATTGCTTAAACAGGATTTTGTCTGGTTAAAAGAGGCCTACACCATGAGGTTGCAGCAGGAATACTGTGTCAGGCTTTGCTAGTACAGCGGGGCTCCACTGCACTTCAAGGCTCCTCACCAAGGAGGAGGTGAAAGGACAGATTTCTGCAGATTTTCTGCAGTCAGAAATGTTTCTGGCTGCAGTTGGAAAAGCAGCTTCACTGTCTCAGCCCCTTCCCCTGCAGCCAGCCACTTTGATCAGTACAGACAACGAGCACATGCATATGGTCCAAAGGCTCTGATGAGTTTCAGCTTTCCCAGTTCTGTTGGATTCCAGTATCATCCAGGCAAGAATAGACGGGGCTGGGTATCTGTTCTGGTGCATCTTTTAGGACGTAATTCCTTCTCAAATTCTTGCGCCTTTGATTTAATGAGTCTGATTTGATTTGGATGCATGAAAAACTGAGCAATATCTGTAGCAAATGAAGGAAATCCTGTCCCTTGATCTGTTCTTGTCAAGCTTAATCCTCTTGATTAAAGCACTTGCAGAATTTTAGAGAGATGGATGTGTGTGATTTGGATATTTCTGGATACATCACAGATCAGTTCTATTTAGCAGAAAGGTTGCTTTTTTTCTATGAAAAAAATGTGCTTGTTAAAAAAGCAATTTCCATTAAAATTTTGACAAATATTTCAATTGCTCTTTTATGAAAGTAATGACTGGAGCATGTTTTGCTGGCTACTGATAATTCTGTTTTCTTGTTACTTATCATTATATTGAAGTGTTAACCAGGAAAATACGTAATTAAATAAATCACTTGCTTCACCTATCACTGCTTAGTGGTCGGTTTTGTTTATCCTGGGAACCGTTACAAGGTAAAATCCTGTTCATCTAAGAATTTTGGGAGAAATCCACTGCTGATCTAATACAGGTAGCGGGTCTTGAGCCCCAGCACATACATATGCTCCCAGCTGTGTACCCTTATCAGTAACCAGCTTTAGGTGCTTTCTCACCTGCTTCCTCTCCCATAAGTCTCACAGTCCTTTCTAGAGCATTTTTTTTTTTGCTACTCTGCCAGAGGGTTCCTGAGTGCTTTCATCTCCTGCAGTGTAGGATGTGCAAATCTCTCCAGCAGTGGGTTCAAATCCTCTTCATCCAGATGGCAGAACTGTCTTCCTTGGTGAAAGGTTTGGAGTTACGCAAACAGTGGAGGGCTTTTTATCCATCCACAGATAGAGGGTGAGAAAACTATGTACTGACTGACTGTAAGTGTGCAATATTTCTGATTGGTTCCCTGTCCACCTCTCTGTTGGTAGAATGTCCTACAAATTCAGAAAAACTGGGATTTTAATTTCTCTGAACTGCATAGAATGTAATATCCATTTCTAAGCACTCCAGCCTCTGATGGAGGCGGTGAGGTTTTTGCTGCTCTCGGGGACCCTTGCTGGGCTGGAGTTGTACTTAAGTGATCCTGTGTCCACACTGCAGTTTGTAAAGCAGTCCCTGAGCATTACTGCGATTAAAATCAAGTTATGGTTCTAAAGATGAAAGGCTGTAATATAAACTCTAGTTCATTTGTGGAATGAAGAAATGATAAAATAGTGGTGTGAAAGTGTGAAAATGAAGGAAGACTCTAAGCTGGAAAATCTTCCTTTTCCCTTCGCCCTGGCTGCCTGTGAAACCAGTGAATCTTCTTGAAGGTAGGCACTTCAAAGCTGTCTGAAAGCCCGTCTTCCCAGGAGGAGATCAGTTTTGTTTTGCAACCTCTGGGCATCTGCTTCACTGCCAGTTCACCCAGCTTCTCTGCTGGGGAAATTCCAAGGTCAGGGCACTTCTCTCATCTTGCTCACACCAGTTAACCACCAAGAGTCTTCATTTCTCTGTAGAAGTTAAAATTGTTTCATAGGTCAGGAACTGTAGCTTCTTTTCAGCTCCCTTTTAAGAGGTTATTTAAATAGCTGTGCTACTCCAATGGCCCAGCAAGCTTCTCCTACCTGTAGGGAAGTGGAAAAACAAGTCTCTAACTTGTAGCATGTACCACTTGTAACACCTTTCTGTGTCAGAGGCAGCAGGCACCAATAAAAAGCGCTTCTGCTCTTAGTGAGGATCATTTTGGCCCCCAGAAACAGCTTCAAACAACGTACTGAATAACGTGGAGAGTCTGAAGGCCAGTTATATGAGCACCTATTCAATGCCATTTGCTTCGGCAATGCTGCCCATTCTTTTATCCCATCAGAGACCAAGGAGCTCTACAGTATTCCAGCTCCGAGCACTAGGAGCTCCAGCTGGTGTGGGCAGAAAGGATAGTGGGTTTTTGGTTTTTTCCTCAAGATCAAAACTCAGAGACACAGAAAGATTTGGTGCAAAATTGTTCTATTTGTGGACACATTGGGATTTATCTTTGGAACAGAGAATTTACTGGCTTGCAGGTGAATTTCACAGGTTAAACAAAGTTGTGTAATGGCAAATCTGAGGAGATGTTATTCCAGTGATTACTAACAGATGTGTCAAATACTTAGGGCTTCTTAATTAAGAAGAAGAAGTCCCAGGCCTTCCTAGGAGAGAGAAGGCCTGACCATTCAACCCAACAAAGTCACTCAAGATGGTAATTATAATTTAGTGCTCTTAAATTGCACAGCATAAAATCTGAATGCAATAAGGATCCTTGAAGAAAAACTGCCTCTCTCTTCAAAGGCTGTGCCTTGCAGTGCGCTGCACTGGGATGGAGCTTCCTCCACCCCTCTCTGCATCTGCTCTTAAACCCGAGACCTCTTTGAGAGTAGCAGCAGGACCAGGGACTCGGGGGAGGAAAGAGTGGGGCAGGTTTTCAAGTGAGGGAAACCAGAAGTGACTGGTCCCACTGCAGGCAACACAGACTGTCGCAGCGCCAGGGGATAATGTCACCCTTGTTGTGGGGGCACCCTGTGATGGATAAGGGAAATAACATATTTTATGGTTCACTTTTTTGTCGCCAAAGGATATGTCAAAACAGTTCAATACTGAAAATGCTGTGCTGGCCCTTCATGCTTGTGGGTGTCTTCATTTTTGTGTTTATTTGTTTCAATATCTGTACTCATGGGGTGCACATGAGGTGATAAAAATTTAAAGAGGAAAAAAAGCTCATTGAATTATTGAATGAAGTGTGCAGTCTATTTCCCTCCAGTCCAGACTGATATTAAATTTTAAGCTGCCATGTAGGGATGATAGATGTCTTTTGTTTATTTTCAGGAAGATTTTGAGGGGATAAATGTCTAGTGAATAGTGTCAGTTGATGCTCTTAAAACTCTGAACTTTCTCTACAATGAATGAGAAAGCAGAGAGTTCAAGATAGGTGCATACAATCTATGTGAAATGACTGGGCAGTTGTTCAATAAACTGTTGCTGTTCATCATGCAAAGAATTGGATGTATGTAGTAGCTATTAGCTAAATTAGAAAAGACTGTGAAAATTATAAGACAGATGAAGCTTTCTATTAGGTCTTCCTGTCTTAGAGGCTAGAGAATTTGGAGGGCATAAGTGGATGTAATTAAGTTGAAGCTGAATTTGACTTGTCTCTTGCTACCTCCCCAAAGATGCTTTGGAATTTGTTCCTTTCCTTCTGCTCTTTTGACCTTACAGTATAAAGGTTTTTCCCCACGTATAGCCATGAGGTAGGAACTGCTCTCCGTGAGGATAAGAAATTGTCATGGGAGGATAATATATCCTTTCTCATTGGGCTGATTAGATATCTGAAACAGAGGAGGTGAGATTCAGGCAAGATCTTGTGAAAGCCATTCAGAAACACCATGAGCTCAGGCGAGATACTCCCTGGGCTTGTTGGCATCCTGTGTGATAATATTTCCCCGTTCTGTCACAAGGAGTCTTTTATAAAGCCACTGCAGCAGAGATGGAGGAAAATTATATTTGTTCTGTTAGAGAGGTGATTCTTATAGAAGTAATTAAGCCAAGATGATGGATATGTGCATACACTGTTACACATGCTCCTGAATTTTAAAAAGTGCTGTAAAATGATGTGTTTTAAAATGATACACACAGGCTTTTCTGGGTTGTCTGCGATTAGAATCCAATGAAAGTGCTACACCCTCTTGGGAATGCTGGACCAATGCTGCAGACCAGAGGCTTTGTAAGGCAGTGTCACGTGTGGGTGAAAACAGGCAGGACTACAGCGCAACGGTGAAATATCTTTTAATGTTAATGCTTTTCCATGTGAAATTTGGTCCCAGAAGGTTGCTTTGTTCATGCAAACCACCACCTATTTTATACTTTTAAGTGTACGTTTCTCCAAATAGATCTTACATGTATTTAATTTCTCATACCTTTAAGAAGATACGAAGATACCTTGTGAGTGCCTTGCTGTAAGGCCAGAAAGTGAGTGGGGAAGTGAATTGTTAACATCAGGGTATCGATCACCGTTTGGATGCCTTAACACATCTTACCTTAAGGAATGTACTTGGATTTGCAGGCACAGATCTCTAGCCCGGGCAGAAGAGACTGGAACGGGCTGCCCAGAGAGGTTGTGGAGTCTCCTTCTTTGGAGATCTTTAAAACCCGCTTGGACACAGCCCTGTGCCACGTGCTCTAGGTGACCCTGCGTGAGCAGGGGGGTTGGACTCGATGACCTCTGAGGTCCCTTCCAACCTCAAGCATTCTATGATTCTATGAGAAGAGGGTGAGATTGCTTTAAGCACATTCTTTAGACAGAGCTTATAAGCGATTGAACAATACATTGCTGAGAACAGTCCTGCAGCAGCACGAGGTGAGTGTGATGCTTGGGAGAAACTGTTCTTCACTAATATTTTCCGCTACAACAGTGGGTCCTGATCCGGACCCTGCGTTACCCTGCTCAGCCTGTCTAATGAGCTGGCCACTTCCTTAGTGCATGTTGGCACTGTGCTATAGCTTTGCTTAAAAGTTAGTCCAAGCTCTACTATTTCTTGCTGTGACCCATCAGCTTCAGACAAGTGAGTGAACTGAAGTTCATATAAACCTGCGTTTAAGGTTGCAGCGTGCAACCCGTGCTCTCCTAAAGCCCTAACTTTGGTTTGAAATCTGCTAGTATCAGTCACCATCTAATGCTTTTATTACTGCTCACCATGGCAGTTGTCTAACAGCTTGCTCTGCATTGAAGAATCATGTGGGCTACTTTTAGACTATGAAATCGCATTTTCTGGTAATTATTCTAAAACTTATGAGCTTTTTGAGTGGCACTTTGTTTTCCTTTAAGAAAGAGTGTAAAAAAGGTTTCTCAATGGGCAGAGTTTAACTATCAGCAATTTACTAGAGCAACCACTGACCTGCAGTTCATGGCTTGGGTTTGTTTCAACAAGATTGGGAGAAGCTTGATTGGGCTGGGAAGGAGGTGACCATTGTGCCATAGGAGATGTCAGTAACAAACAGGAAGCACTGCGAGCTAGGAGATGCCCTTTGAGAGGTAGAAGATAATATTCTTTATGCAACTTCACAAATCCCATCCAGCAGTAACAATAGAGCCAGAGTGACAATTATTTTGATGTCTTATGACAAATGTATACAGTGTAATAAGGAGCTGGCAGAGCATCAGTTTGCTAATTGTGGCCTCAAGCTGTGCAACACTTTCACCGAGAATAAAAGAGGCTGCAAAGACAATCGAAAAATAAAACTGAGCTTTAGGAAGCTCTGAGTTGTTTTTCTCCTTAAGGAGGGAGGTACATGACCTTCGGTCCCCACAAATTGGAAAGTATGTTTCAAGGACTTGATGTGTTCCTGTCAGTTTGCTGGACTGAAGCAGAGGGGGATTGATGCACTGTTGCCCTCTGGATGGGACACACCGGGCAGGAGAATGGTATTTGGGGTGTTCGAGTTCTGCTCAATATTGTGATTATTTCTAAGGGAATTTTCTCTGTTTTTCATTTCTGTGTCTACTCTGCATGGGTGTATTCTCACACTTTCCATTTAACTTTTGTCTCTGCCCCTCTGCTGTGGGGTGGTGTCCTTATTGCAAGGCACAGGCTTGCTGCAGTTCTCATTGCAGGCCTAACGCCACTGCAGGCTGAGCTTCCCTGGGAACCAGAGCTGATGCTAATGAGATGAAAAGCAAAGCTTTAAATAACATCAAATGTATTTGGGTTTCTCAATTTCTCTCCTGAAAGAGGGTACAACATGGACAGATATTTTACCCAGGCTTTAACACTGTCTCTTGTGCTATTTCCTAGGAATCTTTACAAAGCTTTTGAACATGCATCTCAATGCAGCTTCACCCTTCTGCCTTCACGCTAAGAACAGAGTGAATCTGCAGCTCCATTGGGTAGTGCAAGGTCACCTACAGCAGTGCAGATATATATTTTTTCTGCCTCCTCATGTTGGAGGAATGGCATGTTTCCATGTCTACATTTGTTTGGAGAGACATTCTAGCACGATTCGCTAGAAAAGGTCTGTGCCTGCAGATGTCTCTGGTGGTATTCCTGAACATTTCTTTTATCAGACCAGGTTTGCCTTTCATTAATGGATAACCAAATCAAACAAAACTTCACAGACTTTTAAGAGGCTGCTACAAACTGCACTGAGATCACACCAGTCTATAAACTTGACTTTGTAATCAACTGTTTTACAGTAAGCTGCTAAGGCACTTTTTATTGTTGTCTTCAAGTCGTACAGATATCAAGTGTGTGATGATATGTTTTTTTCTTTGAAAGGTCCAATTCATCTCTATTATGAGTTGAATTTTTTTGAGAGGCATTTTTAGTGCAATGTACTTCAAGTACTCATTAGTTGAAGATATGCCAACAAATGAAATTTTTTGTTTATGTTCAATGAAGGAATTAAACTAAGAGGAAGAATTCTGCAAGGTTTATTTTCTCAGTGGACATTGTTGGAACCAGGAACTTGAGGTAAGAAAGAAGATATAATATGTGTTCTCTTCTTGATTCATTGGTAAAGTAGTTCATTTACCTGCATTTAGTTTACCAGTCTTTTGGTGCTGATTATACCATTGGTGTTGATTATATATTGATTGATTAGTGAATCTCCTATTGATTGACCTGGTGAATCAGATTTACACAGTTTCAAAATCAAAAAAAGTTGTATTGCCTTAACGTTGGCACAATTGTGAGTGCTCCAGTCCTGAGTGCTTTTGTATTACCTGTCCATTTGCTGTAGATGAAAATCTTCAGTATACACAAGACTATTTTAATGCACTTCATCCTGTTGGGCGTGGTGATTGAGAGCAGCCAGGGATGCTACTGTGAGCATTATCCGTGGGGACCATGGTCCAGCTGTTCACAAACCTGCAATTATGGTACACAGACAAGGCACAGGTAGGGCCAAATTACCTCTCTGTTTTTGTTTTGATATTTATAATTGTCTTCTGAGAAAATATCACTTTTGGGGAAGAGCAACTGTCTCTAAAACAATTGTTTCCACAATATACTGAAAAAGAAAATTAGAAAATTGCCATATCCAAATGTTTAACAGGTGAATAGATTTTTTTTTCTTTTTAATGGTAAGACTTAAAATTTCAAGGGTATGTGTGTAATATATTGCTGTGTCTCCAGATGAATCTATTTCTGGCGGTGTACATAGTGAGGGGAGAACAACCTCATCTCAATTTGGCCTTACCAGCAGTTAGTCCACGTGAGCGAATGGTGGTGGGGTTGGGCTGGGGGTCAGAGTCGCTTTCTAGGAGGTCTGTCCAGTGCAGAGCAATGTCATGGGAAGGGTAAGCCTTGGCACAGCAAGCTCACAGAAACGCCTATAGGATTAGTTTTCAACAATTGCAGAATGTTTAACTTCACCAAACTAAATGCAACTCACTAGTATATTCTAAGTGGCCAGAATTTCCCTCTTTCCACCTTGGCTCTCCTTCTGTAGCCGTCTTTGGGCTATTCAAAGTGAGATGAATCAAAAAGTTTCCTATCCATGGACTTTGAGTATACTTGAATTTTTCTTTCAGTTAGCATTCCATAGCTGTCTATTATTACTCTAAGAGTTTTTTGATTGGGTTCAAATCATGATCTTTAGCCTTTACTCACAGTTAGAGAACATCTATCTACAATCAGTCTATGCTCCTATTCTAGGATAACTTTTTCAATTACCATTTTAGGCAAATAAGAACGGATGAATATTACATGCAAAACTTCTGTGATCAGCTATGCACAAAGGAGGAATCTCGTGCATGTAATCAGCAAACATGTCCTATCAACTGTCGGCTTGGAGACTTTGGCCCTTGGTCAGAATGTGACCCATGTGTTAAAAAGCAAGTAGGTTGAAAATGTATTATAGGAGTGCAAGAAATGATGCTAAAGAGTTACCTCCATTACAGACATTCAGCTTTATGGAAATTGATCTGCAAAATGACAGTTTAAGTTAACAAGGGAAATTGGTTATAAATTATCATAACAGTAGGAGCTGGAGGGAACAAGTTAAAATAAGGAGATCAGAACAGAAAAGAGCAATTTAGCAACGTAAACCCATTTATGAGATCTTACTTCAAAAGAGCCACTGTCATTATTATAAATGAGTTTTCCACATAGAGGATAAATTAAGCTATAGAGTTTGAATGTCTGTTTAAGTAGAAGAAAGTCACAGAACCTTTATGACTAATCAGTAGCATTTTTATATGTCCTAAAGACAGGAAAAGTAATAGGATCAAATCATCCATTGAAAAGAATTAATGGCAAATCTTAATTGGCACTGGCAAGGAGTGTTCAGGCTACATTTTACCATGATTTTCAGGATCAGTTTCAGACTGCTGTGAAGAAATCCAGAACACCATTTCCCTATCCTTTGTGTCCTACCCAAAAGCCACGTGGACGTGCTTAATATTTGTGGAATAAAATCCTTTTGAGATATAGTTTTTGGATGATACTTTCTCCTTCTGGGCTTGTGTCTATTCTTGACAGTAGAGTTATTGTGGGAATGGCTAGGGGGTCTGTTGATGGCACTTTTGGTGCATAAAGCCTTTACCACCTGGATACTGTGTCTGGTAGAGAGCTGAAAGAGGTGAAAGAGCAGTTGCAAGTTGGTTCCACCTAATGAAATGAATAGCTGGCAGATAGGAGATTGCAGGCTACCGGAATGCAGGTTGTCTATAGTGATTACATGCCTGTATGGTCTCAGTGTGAGCCTGATGAGATCATCTTCCACTGTCTGTGAAGGCACAGCCTATGGCGCTCTTTGAATATCCATACAGCTTCATAAATCCATGTGTGATTACCCATTAAGTATCATATCTTTAGACTTATGATAGACTTCTTTGTGATTCTACCTATGCAGCACAGTGTAGAAGTCCATGAACAAGCAGTTAGTTCTAGATGTAAGATATGTTAACTGCTCTGTAGGGTCTTGTTCTACAAGTGGGAGGGAGAGCATGGTAAGAGCAGAGCAGAGAAAGACAGCAGAAGATTGTAAATAAACTACAAGAGCTGAAAGGGGCTGAATTCTTTGTAGTTAATAGCCACTCAAATGAGAGACTTTTTTTTTTCTTTTTTACCAGGGCATTTGTATATAAGACATTTTTCCATTTTATTAGCTTTAAATACTGATGCAGTGTGTTCGTTTTTTCAGGCAAAGGAAGTATTTGTGTATCTTGCAGTGCATTTTCCCTCCAAACTGTTGCTCGTGATCCTTGTAAATACTAACAGTCATGAGAACAGAGGACATCCAAGAAAAACTTGAAGATCACTGTTAGCGAGCTCCTCATGAATGGCAGGAGATGAGCAAGTTGCAGCTCTGCGCAGATTATGTATTATATGTGATAAGGAGCTCAAACGGAGTACAAGGAGATGCAGTCTAGAGTCCAAGAGTTCACAGATGGTCTTGTGTTTCTCCTTTACCTACACTTAATTGCTACCCAGAATCCACACTTTGATTTTTGATTTAGGGTCCATCCGCAGGCAAACTGTTATGTGGAGAAAAAATTCTCCTTAGAGAAGGAGCGGTTCAGCTTCATGAAGACAGATTTCACTGGTAAGACCTTGAAGTAGGGCGAAAATTCTGAGGTGTGTTGTGCAGCAGCCTTCAACTTCATTTTATTCTTTGAAGGGTCCTGAGACTGAGACAGAAGGAGGAGAGAGTTCCAGATTTTGCTCCCAGATTTTTAAAGACAAATTTTTTCAGATTTTTTTTTTTTTTTTTGGCCTTGTCCCATCACCCAGTACCCCTCAAATGAGGAGTCCCCATGGGTGGGGAACCAGTGAATCAGTGGGAGCCAGGCCAGCTGAATTAGACATGTGAATACATGTTACTTGTCATAATATTTCTATTTTGTTAGTGGTGATAAAGAAAAATTTCACATAGTCTGTTCACATATTTCCTACTCTGCCCTTTAAAAAGAAGATGTGGAGGTTATATTTTTGGTTCCCTGCCTTCCTCTACCTGGGATGGAGGCATGATAGGACTTAAGGACACAAATAAGTGATGACTTCCATCAGGTCTATGGTTGCAACATCCCTTCAGCAGCATTGAGGCATGTTACTTTGCCTCCACTTAGTGGTACCACTAAGACTTCCTAGCTACAAAATACACACACGTAACCGTGTTTTCTCCTCCCGCTCAGTTTCGTGTCCGGTCACTCCTTCACCCATCACAGTTTGGGGGTCAGGCCTGCACTGAGCCACTGGTGGATTCCCGGCCGTGCTTCCCGACTAAACTCTGCAACATAGTGGAAGTCGATTGCAAGAATAAATTCCAGTGTGAAAGTGGTAATGTGAATCTTTAATTCATAATTTCTACATTATTAGATAATCAAAAGATTAAAGATAGTGTTTGTTCATTGAGGCTCAAATTATCTGGATCTTGTGTATCTCATGCATAATCCTGAGAGAAAGGGGCAGAGAGAAAGTTTCTTGGGCTTGGATTTCAGTCTGAGTTTAAACTGGCACTGTTTCTGTTAAATTTGTAAGCCTTCTTATGGGAAATCCTTCTTTGCCCTTATTTAAATACTCCTGATTAATTCCAAAATAGCCTTACCTGTTTGATAAAGTTTAAAGTCATTACAGCTTCAAGGCAAGGCAAATAAGTAGACATAACAAAACTCTTTCCTATTAGAACAATCAAGGCAGGATTTTACCTTCCTTTTTCCTCAGGCAAATTCACCTTTACTAGAGGAAGAGGCTGATTTTTTTTTTCCCTTTATTCAGACAGTGAGATTTTCCATAAAGCTTCTTGCTGCTCTTTCTGTGCAGGTCGTTGTATTGCAAAAAAGCTGGTATGTAATGGAGAAAATGACTGTGGGGACAGTTCAGATGAAAGAAATTGTGGGAAGAAAAAGACCGTTTGTAACAGAAATTATCAGAGCATTCCAAGTGTGCATTTAATAGGCAGTGGGTAAGTCAGCTCTGTTTGCATTTTTTATCATAGATATCATGAAATTTTATCTCACTAACTTGCATAAATAACATACTTTCCCATACTTACATTAAAATGGATAATCTCTCAAATTAGAATTAACAAGAGATTATAAGAATACAATCAGGCTTGAACTAACCCACTCCACTTTCAGACTCAGCCTCCTTTCTGTACTGCTTGCTGTACTAGATACAATAAAAAGAAATGTTGGAGAGCTGCTGCAGCTTGTGTGCAGAGGACCTTTACTGCCCTCACAGCACCCAGTACATCACATATCAGCAACTGTTGATTCAATTAAGCCAAAGACCTTCAAAAATGTGGTTGATGTTCATCTAAAGATGTTAAATTGTGCATGATCTGTGATTTTTTTTTAACATCTTAATATCAACTACCATCTCTTCCAGAATGCCACTTTAAGCAGTTTAACATACGATGTCAGCTCCGTGTGGTCTTGAATGTTTTTGAATGGCTTTATTGCAGTCTGAATACATAATTCATGATCTGAAGAGCCACTCTTTCCCAAGCCACTTTTCACATGTCTCTGCTTAAATAAAATGAATAGAGAATCTTAAGCTGTCTGAAGGCTAGTGATGGTAGTAAACAGATTTTACTACTATGGCTGGGATATGTGGGGGTATTTTTGGTGGTTTTTTTGTTTTGTTTTGTTTGTTTTTGGCAAATGGATTAGAGGATTTCATAGAGAAGATGTTTTCAAAGGGAGAGCTTGGCCTTAATACTTATATACTTTGTTGATTCAAACTTGCTGTATCTCCAATGCAATAATATAGCACTTAATCCAAGTCTGTATTTCTTTCCGGTATCTTTTGGTCTCTGAATGTTCCTTTTCTCTTAGATTTCACGTTCTGGCAGGAGAGAGTCGAGGGGAAGTTCTTGGCAATTCATTCAACGGAGGACAATGCACGACAGTGAAGCGCAATGACACAAGGATATTGTATCGTGTTCCTGCAAACTTGGAGGCTGTCAGCTTTCAGGTACTTTCAAGTGATGACTTTTAGCTGGAAACCTCTTGTCATATTCAGTCCAAGTTATGTGCACAAATCTTAAGCAGTGATAAGTGTTTTAGGACAGGACTTCTCAACCTTGTGAGACCTGAATACATTTCCAATGGTATCTAGAAATGGGGCAAATTGAACTGGACTTGGTGACTATTTATTTCTTCCCTGTTCATATTTACTCACTGCAAATATACTGGAATCAAGGCAGTGGATGTGGGCTTCTCTGCTGCTGCCCTGTGTCTCAGTGACCTATTTAGTATGAATTTAGAAAGAGTAACAGAAGGGCACATTGTAGTTCCCAGAGAACATATGAATTGATTTGTTTGTAACCTGTAGGTTTGGTATCTGAGATTCAAAAATTACCATCCTCAGAAATATTTAATGTCAGAAATACTTCAGTTTGCCTTAGTGTCTCCAAAGTTGTGATGTTTAGGTTCTTGATTTTGGTCTGCAGAAAAGTTTGTGTCTCAGATACTTTTAGGAACTTAACTCTATCATTTAATATATAAAGTTTTCTTCTCTGGTATTTCTTCGGTGGGAATTTGCCCAAGTTCAATTGAGTTAATTCTGAGTTGATGCTGGAGTTGTCTGGATGCTCATGCAGTGTGCAACAGTGGCGCTCAGGCTTACCAAGGGTATCAGGCTGGTTTACTGACTCCCTCTTTTTCTCCACCTATCCTTCATGCAGCATGGGTGCTCACACTTGCAGTATGGTCTAAGACTCCAGTCTGGATAAAAGCTTTTCATTCCTTTAGCAAGGGAATTGTCAATAAAGGGGAGAAAAGTCCAAGCTTCATGCCACACAATATAGAAGCTGTGGGACTGGAACTCTTTAATGTGTCAAAAATTCATCTTTTGCATTAAGAATGACTTCTTAGCATATGTCCCAAACACGCCATGTCTCAACTTTTCAGGCAGGTTTTGCCTAGAAAAAAAATCAAGACAGATTGGTTTGGTTTGGATTATTTGGGCAAACACACTTTGTTTTCTCGAATCTGCAGGTAATAGATGAAGAGGATAATGTAGCAACAGAATTCTACAATGATTTAACTCCTCTGAGTGACAGTGATGCTAGAAGTTCTTCATCTACTCATCATGGCAAAATAACTTCTGGAATTCCTATTTTATTCTCAAAAAAGAAACGTATTAAAGTCACATCAACTTCCTCCTTCAAGAAAGCCATTGAAGCCTCATATGAAAAGGTAATTAAATATTACCTCCATTTTTTTCTTTTCAGTTTCCATCTGCTCATTTCAGAGAACACTACTCTTGATACTGATGATCCCATCACAAGAAATATGTATGGATGTATGTGTGTTTTGAGCATTGTTCTCATGAAATCCCGGATGCGCTCTGTAAACAGCCAAAAACACAGCAGCCAGGTGACCCAGTCTGAACCTTACTCCTAGAGTTTTTCCATTTCCTGTCCCTCCTGAAATGTTGTCTGTTAAAGGCCTGATATGTAAACTGAATAAAATCTTTCCTGCAGTTTTAATTTTAGCATATTGCTAAGTTGTGGGACTTGCTGACAGTGAGCTAGCCGTCAAACTCCTGGTAAACAGCCCACTGATGACTACACTTCTATACTGAACCTCTTTCTCCCGGCTTTTTGTCTTATTGCTACTATATTCCTTGCAGCAAGAATTTATTTTGCCCTCTGTTCAGTGTTTATGAAGTCTTAATTTTTGTCTCAATCTTGCATTCTCCTGCAAGATAATGGAGCATTATCCTATAAAAACTATCAGGGCTCCTGTTCACTCAAGGCCTAGTTTGTGCTAGTTTACTCATGGCTAAAGCAGCGTGATACACAAGGTTAACTCGTTCTTACAGTTTGGCTCAGATCATACTCTCAGCCCCTCTTCTTTCTGCAGTTAACTGCCTATGAAAGTGCTCCCCAATTGCTTTTTTTTTTTTTTTTTAATCTCCAGAATTCCAACTTTATTCGAGTCCATAAAGTTATTTCTGTTGCGAACTTCACAATGAAACAGTCAAACCTGCAACTTTCAGATGTCTTCCTAAAAGCACTTAATCACCTGCCTCTGGAGTACAACTATGCTTTATACAGCAGAATATTTGATGACTTTGGCACTCATTATTACACCTCGGGGAGAATAGGTGGTTCCTACGACATTCTTTACCAGTACAGCTCAGAGGAGCTTAAAAACTCAGGTATGTAACCTTCAGTAAGAGGTTCACTTAGTGCCTTTCCCTAGGCTTTTATTAAGACAAAATCCCTATCTATTTCCAGACCTCATAACATGCAGTAAGTTCTCCAAAC
>VZSG01000027.1:366095-414931 GCA_013398315.1 Nothoprocta pentlandii
AAAAAAAAAAAAAAAAAAAAAAAAAAAAAAAAAAAAAGGAAATTACCCCACTTCCCAAAGCTACCAAGAATAATTTTTTGTACCAAGCGCTGCTTTATTTTCAAAAGTCCTGGGGTGTCCTTGGTGAATAGTGGCAAACTGAAGGATTATGGTGCTGGTGTGGAGTTCTTGTGAGATAGGTTACTGCCTTGGTGGAGAGGTGGGGAAAGAACAAGTATAACCAGACTAGTGCTCTGTGTCCTGCTGCCTAAAAAGGCTAGGATAGCACTGGGAATTCAGTGTGGATGCTGCTGGGGCTCAGGAGAGCCAGGCAGAGCTCCTGGTCAGTGGCTGGATGATACTGGGTGAGCAGGGGAAATGCCAAGGTTGGGGAGCAAATGTACTCCAGTGGAAAATATTCAGGGAGACTTCTTAATATCTTCAGACTAAGACTAAATGAGAAAGATATTCCGGTCAAACAAATGCCACAGCAGGGCTGAAGCCTGATAAGAGGTTTAAGTGGTGCCTTCTGGGCTACAGTCATTGAAGCTGTTGGCATGGTTAGAAATGACTCTGAGACAAAATCCATGACAGCCAGACTGTCAAAAATGAAGAGCAAATACTGGAAAAGTGGAAATCTGAGGTTAAAAGCAGTGGTTCTTAATGCTGTCACTGTCAGTTGTTTGGGTCTGAGAGGGTATGTGAAGGGGTTGGTGACCAGGGCTGTCTGATACTGTTTACACCTAAGAAAGTGGAAGCCTGCAGCAGTGAAGTCTCCTCTTAGACCAGTTGGTGTCAATGCTGCAGGAATGATTCTGACATTAAAAGTGTGTATGTTTATATCATTTTTTTTTTATGCATATATCTGTATATAAGTGCATATATAGAGAGCATTTAGTATACAAATATATCAGTATTTCTGGAATTTTTATGTATCTTTAGACATACATATCTACTATATAACTTTTTTTTTTGAAAGTTGATATACTAAAATCCATCTTTACCATCTGGGAGGGTGGAGCATCCTTCTCCCAAGTCCCTTGCTGCAAGGCAAGGCACAGTTTGGTATTAACTCGTTGCAGAGGTCAGAAAGAAAATAAAGGTGCAGTGAGATTTGCAAGGGCTTGTGTTGCTGCGGGGAGCCTGAGGGCATGGTGCCATCTCATAACAAGTTTATAGTGATTCAGCTGTTGCTTTGTGGTATTTCTAGGTTTGACAGTGGATGAATCAAGAGAGTGTGTCCGAACAGAAACCACAAAGCGTATCCTGTTCATAAAGAGAAAGAAAGTCAGTACGAGATGCACTACAAACAGGATGACTGTGAAACACGAAGGTGACCGTGGCAAGAATGAGACCCACTCTGGGTTGTGGGTCTCTGAGAGATGCTTTTCCCTCAGCTAGGTGCCCGGTGTAAAATCCTCCTTTTGATGAAGTAAAGGTGCAGCTTCCACCAATTTTTGGGGCAGTGAGGCACTATTTCAGTATTTCTCTCCACACAAGCATCAGAAACATCTCCCTTGCAAAAGAAATTACACTCTGGGAGCACTTTTCCTCTGCTCTGGAGATCCCCCTCTGCTCATGGATGGAAAGCCTCAGGTCTGAGGGGATCCACAGTGTTGCTGTGTCCAACAGCACCTCGAACTGCCCATTACCTCCCCAGGCCTCTGCTCTGGGGCAGCCCACGCTGGAGGAGGGAGATGGGCACAGCCTGCAGCAAGTGATGGCAACCGAGCCCTGCTGCTCGCCAAAGAGGTGCAGGGCTGGTGCAGGGCTGGACAGGGTATGGCATGAGTAACCCAGCCCTGCTTGTCCCCTGCCTCCTTCCCTGAGCCAAACAGGAGCTCAAGTGCAACAGACTCCCTGGCAATGACAAAAAATGGGTCTCATGAGCTGCAGGAGGCTATTTTTCTCCAAGAATGGCACAAATAATGTATTGTACATCAACAGAAACAGGGATTTGATCACCTGTATTTAACCTTCATTTTATGATCAATCCCAGTTACTCAGGTGTTTAAGATGGGGCCAAAATTCCTGTCTTGTGGAGCATCCTTCTGATGGGGTCTGTTATATGCCTTGCATCTTCTAGATGTTCCAGGTGTAGAACTGAGCATTGCTGTGGCTGAGGTGTTGTGCCTTCCTCTGTGAAAGACTATGAGAGACTGCTAAATATAAGTGGGGGTTATTTTTTTTGATTTTAGGCTCTGTTCTTCGGAAGTTAATTTTATGGAATTAAGCTTAATATAACCTTTAAATTTTCATATTAATTTTTTTTTGTGAAATTCAGTTTGTGTGTCGGAGGCCTTTCTCTGGCAATTCCTCAATGAAATCCTTTTTCAGGCTCCATTCTGGAGTCGGCTGAGCGATCGATGTCTCTGGTAAAAGGCGGAAGATCAGAATATGCTGCAGCTCTTGCCTGGGAGAAAAAGGGTGCTTTTCCAGAACACACTGTCTTCACAAACTGGCTGGAATCAACAAAGGACAATCCTGTGGTAGTTGACTTTGAGGTAAGAGAGGGGCAAATAATATTGAGATAGTAGAGCACTCAATAGTTGCTTTCTAGTGAACTATTTGGATGTTTTCTGTCTTTTGAATCAGGATGGTGCTGAATCTGATAATATGAATTACAAATGTGCAGGCACATTATAAAACAGCATGCAAAATAGTCATTATAATTATGTTTTATGTATCTCAGCTCACACCAGGTTTGCATCAAGAGGGAGGAATATAAGTGAACTATTCTGGCACCATTAGAACAGCAGCTCAGGTATGGGCAGGGACTGACTACTTTGCAGGAAAGCATTGCACAGAAAACAAGAACATGTGTGTGATGTGGGGTTTTTTTGTTTGTTTGTTTTCCTGAACACTTCCCTTGTCAAGCCTACTTTACAAGGTTTGGCACAAATCTAACTGAAATGAAACTGCAAAGATACAGCGTTGCTCCCTGAATGTTTATTGCAGTATGTGCCAGCGCTGACGCGAGTGCTCTCGGCTGCCCAGCCCCGGGCTGACTCTGCAGGGGCTCAGCGACAGCAGCAAAGAGCAAACGGCAAAAACCTGCCCCACAGCGACATGCTGTGATCCCCCTCCTCTGCAGCTGCCCATGTAGCTGAGGCAGTGCACGGTGTCCTCACAAATGGGGTATAAGCATACGTGATGGGGTGTAAGCATGCCCTGCTTGATGTCCCAGATTTTTAGGTGCAACATCCCTTTGCTGAGTTTTGCCCCTAGCTTGCAGAATTCTAAGCAAAAGAAATCATATAAATAGGACAATCTAGACATACAGAGATGAGGAGCTCCTTTAAAGCATATCTGACTTTCCACATGGCAATTTTCCTGACTCATTTATGATACAACTTATGTGTGTGTTCTAGTGCCTTTAAAACTGGCCTAACTGGAGTCTCGTGGCCCTCCACAGCAGACTGCTGCTACGTGAGTAACTTTACCGGGTGCTTCTCTTGCAGCTGTCGCCCATCGTGGATTTGGTGAAGAACGTGCCCTGTGCAGTGACCAGACGCCGCAACCTCCGGAGAGCCCTGCAGGAATACGCGGGCAGGTTCGACCCCTGCCGCTGCGCCCCGTGCCCCAACAACGGGCGGCCCGTGCTCTCGGGGACCGAGTGCCTCTGCCTGTGCCCCGCCGGCACCTACGGCAAAAACTGCGAGATGAGAAGCCCAGGCTACAGCTCAGGTGCTTGGGGAGCACTGTCACCATGAAAATAGGGCGCTTCTGATGCAGAGCGGGTGGTGGGCTGTGGTGCTGAAGACTGCTGCTGTGGAGAAGCTCACAAGTATTGCTTTTCTAGAGTGTTTGAAAATTAATTCTCTGTTTTTCTTTAGAACAAATGTCTCAAATGTAAAGGGAAACAGAATGATTATGCCCTATCCAATTTTTTTCCTGTAATCAACCAATACATGAGCCTTTCTCTGCCTTGTTATTTCCAAAACATAAATTTCCAAGATGTGTCAAAAAATAATATTCTCAATGTAGCAGCACTTAGTACTGGATTTTGAACTATTGAGTTTCAATCCCTTTCTGTTACAGCAGGTCTCTGTTCCACTGGATATTCTACAGTGGTATCCCTGATTTTGCAAACTCTGAGCCGTTGGCAGGCTTTAATACCAAACTCTTATTTCTGGAGCTAAGACTTCCCGATAATGTTAAACAAAGGGTTAGTACTAAAACACAACCTGTTGCTGCTGCTCTTGTGTCACTCTGATCATGCACCTTTCATTGTGCTCAGACTGGTAGAATAAGCACAACTCAAGCTGTTATTGATTGGATAATTGGGAGTTATCCAGTCCAACCAGATATTAAAATAAGCAATAGTTTGTGCATGCCTCTTCTTCTTTTTTTTTTTCTTTTTTTTTTCTTTTCTTTCTTCTTTCTTTCTCCTCTCAAACCCCCCAGGAAGTCTTTGCTGGCCAGGCAGCATCAGGCAGGCCTGATGGGAAGGGCTGGCTTCAGCTGCTTCTGGGCACAAGTTCTTGATAGTGGTGCTGTCCTAACAAATTCTAACTCCTTCTTTCTTTTTTTTTTTCTGTCAGGATTTTATACCTTTGTTTTGGTCCTCTCTGTTTGTTTGTTTGTTTTTCTCCTCCCCTCTTCCTCCCCAACCCTCAAGCTGCTAACAAACCTGTTTCAGCAAACCTACTTTGTCCGTAGTGTTATCTGCCCTTGTGTGTCTTTCTCCTCTATTGCCTTCCTCACAGCTCTTTCTCACAGCTTGGCTGTTTCCTTGGGATCTGCCTCAGCTTTGTGGGCAGAGCAGAGGCTCAAGCCCCTGGGGTGGTGCAGCCTGGGGGCACATACAGAAGGTCACAACTCCATGGAGTTCTAGGTGAAGCTATAGCCTTGGTTTGATAGAGCAAAAGGAATTGATCAGCTTTCAGCTTGGGCAATATAACACTTTTCCATTTTTCATGTATCTTACTAGGTAAATTTATTTTTTTCTTAATCTCTGTGGCACTGATTAATAACCCACCCACACCTCAGTGAATTCCTTTCGACACACTCAGTTTTAATCTTCCCTTTAATGAACACCTTCGTCATTATTTTTACTAATCCTAATCTTCTTTTGCATAACAAAACTAGTTTTGCAGCACTATATTTAAACTTGAACTCTTCTGACTTGTGTTTTTTTTAAAAGGAAAAAAGAAAACAGAGGTAAGGCACGGTGAAACTGTTTAAAATTATGATTGGCAAATAGGGACTTATTTTTCAGCATCTCACAGTGTAAGAATACAAAGCTTTCAAGAATACAAAGATGGCAAGTTCAAAACAAATGAGATGACAGAGTTTTTCACACAGTGTCGTTGCACTGTGAAATTCCTCTCTACAGAATATTGTGCAAATTTAAGGTGTGTGTGGTCTCACAGATCAAATGGGCACATCAACAGAGAAGTCTATCAAGGACTATTAAAAACAAGGTCACTATGTAAGGCCTAGAAAGTCTCTGGCTCTTGGAGGCTCTGTCTCTCTCTGGAAGCCTTGCTGCATGACCTACTTGTTCTTATAATCCTCCCTAGGTATCCTTATAATTACCACCTTTGACAGCAGAATGGATCTACTATTTATCTAACTTAACATGGCATTTTTGTGTTCCTGTAATGACTTCCAAAGCACACAAGATATGTTATATCCATGTCATATCTTCTACTGAATATCCCCCAGCAATTTCGGCGATCAAAGATGACTCTGGTCTACCCTGAGGAAAAATGTGTCACCTCTTGTCCAAAGGTGTTAGTCAGAAAGCATAAGGATAAAGGCAGAAATAGTCTTAACTTGTAAAAATGATTTATAAGATAGGATAAAAGTTTCATTAGTTAAAAACAAAGAAATCAATGAGGATGCATCTGAGATCAAAGATAACTGAGGTCAAAATGAAAAGGAAGTCATGTCATTTTTTTCACTATGAATTATTATGGCGAGACAAAATAGTTAATGGCTATAAAAATTGCTGATCATGAGGCTGAGGAAAAACTTGGTTTGGTATGTCTTAGGCATATAATCAGTGTTCTGAATAATTTAAAGAACACTTACAATTGCAACTGCAGTTTTCGAATGAAATTCACAATAATAGCCTAGCTATGGAAAACAGCAGATCAAAAGGAGAAGGAAGGGAAAATGATTCTGGAAAATAAAGGCCACACTTTCTGTCTGATTAAAAAAATATTTTGAAATAAATAACTGAAGATACAAAAATAGAGTGCAAAAACTGCATTGCGTGAAAAGAAGAAATATTGTGTAAAAATATAAATTCTTATATAACGCTTCCTGGTGCCACAGAAAAAGGACCTCAGGGATAAGAAAGACAGTTGTATTTTAATTTAGTTTGCATGGGAAGTGGATTTGGGTTTTTGACTTGCTGCTAGAGCTCCGAGATTTAATTTGATAGCACAGTGTTTTGTAAGTTATCAAAAATGCCTGACAGCATAGTGCAAACTGAGAACATCATGCCTGCAACAGAAGTAGAAAATAGGCTGCTTCTGAGTCTCAATGTAACTTACAGCTGAAACTGAAAAGGAAGGCAAATTTGGGCCTGCTAAAGCAATTTGAATTTGTCTGACCATCTCTTTGAAAAACTTAACGCTCTGGATGCCTTATACTCGCTTAACAGTTGCATTTCTTCAAAATCCACTGTAAGCTGGTTTTGTTTATTTCCCACCTGTTCCTCGTGTATATGGAACAAGAGAAATACAATGAAAAGTGCAGATTTACTAAAAACAGGAGTTTCTTATATTACTTCCAGTTGCTGTAGATGGCCGCTGGGGCTGCTGGTCTGAATGGAGTTCGTGTGATGCTTCCTTCAAGAAAAGAAGGACCCGAAAGTGCAATAACCCTGCCCCTATGAACGGAGGGAAGCCCTGTGAGGGTGAACAGGAAGAGGAGGAGGACTGTTACATCTCTGTGTTCGCAGACAGGTAAGGAGACAGTAGATGCCAAGATCTCCATGACTACGGGATAGAGTGAAAATGCTCTCTAGAGACTTTGTGACCATGAAGGAGAAGACAGAGAGAACTCTCCTGTCTGAACCTTTGTCATGGGGCTGAGAAAAGGAAGTTTTTGAAAATCTTTGTCAAGTTAGTTCAAGTTTATTTCTAGAAAATACGTAATGAATTCTATTCTGATGTATGTCTATGGATATTATACTCCACATCCTAAAAAACTCTTACACTTCATGGGATTTCACAGTCCCCGCCCTATTTTTTCTTAAGTTACAGAATTTAATATCCTGCCCTCTTCTCTTTAAGATTTTGGGTTGAATTGAAAGCCTCAGAGAATTTCACGGAAACTATCCAGCCTTTCATATTCCTACTTTGAATAGATTTGTACCAAAGTCTTATGTTTTCAGCTTGAAATCACAGCTCCAACCTCAAAATGGGCTTTGTTTCTTGTGTTTTTGAGAGCACATCTCTATACAGGTTAAGTTTTTCTGTTAAAACTGAGAACAGAAGTTGGTGAGACAGATTTTTCATCTCTGCTATAATGTCCAGTGGAGGTGGATTTCAGGAGTGTCAGAAAAACAGTGGACTCTGTGGTCCTCTGCCGTTGTTCTTTCTTGATTAGATGTCACAGGCTCTACACTTTTTCACATTCGTAGAAATTGGCCACCTTTAACCATTGCTTGACAGTAACAGTAGGATTTTGACTATGTTCCTTAAAATCCAGCCAAAATTGCGGACCCTAAGTACTGATAAAAGCACTTGGGCACTGTCACTGCTTAGACAATCACTCTATCTGAATTTCTTCATAACCTTTTCTTTTCCTAAACTAATGTGAAAATTCTTCATAAGGCATGCCAAGAAAATTGTGGCTCTACATAATTTTTGTAGCTATCACTTTTTCTATCACTTTTTTTTCAGTCTCATACCAACACTTACTACTTCTGACCGTTTCCATCTTCCTTAATAGAATTTAATATTTTTAAGATTTTGTGTCTGTGTGTGTGTTAGCTATTTTTTGAAGTTGATAGAAAATTCTCATCTTTACAGAATCACAGAATGGTTGAGGTTGGAAGGGACCTCTAGAGATCATCTAATCCAACCCCCTTGCTTAAACACGCACACCTAGAGCATGTTACATGTGGAAATAGCTTAGCTTACTATGCTAAGCTTCTAAATCTCCACTCTTGTCGAAGTTTAATGCATATTCTTAAGAGAAAATGCCTACTTTTCAGAGGGGCTTCTTGTATAAATGATGATGAAGCAAGGAGAGAAGATGAAATCTTGATTGATGAACCTAAGTCTGGATGCATCAGACCAGACCCACCAGAAAATGGCTTTATCAGGGTGAGCATGAAAAATGGGTGAGTGATATGGAAGAAAACTGTGTAGGAGAGTTGAAGAGATGGAAATTTTAGGTCTGTTCTAGATGTATCATTTCCATCTACTAAGTGGAAATGTCTTTTTAGATTATTAGAAACCCATGTTTCATGTTAATATTCAGTAAAAAGTCTCTAAATCTAAGATATTATTGTATTAAATTTTTCACTACATTGATTGAAATTTTATTTTTCATTATATTCCATCATTTTCTCCTTTAAAATCATTCTGAATGTGATGTACTCTTACCACAGGTTTATTTATTTTTATTTTCTGTAGAATGAAAAGAACCAGTATGATGTGGGGGAGGAAGCTGAAATTGCCTGCATGAGTGGTCATGTCCTCACTGGTTATCAGTTCCTTAGGTGCCTGCCAGATCAAACGTGGACACAGCAACATATTGAATGTGAACGTAAGAAGTAGAAAAACAGTTTGGTTCAGCAGTAAACCAAAAAAGGAATAAAAATAGTAAAATAGAATAAAATATGGACCTAAGACTTTTCTTTTAGTTCAGTCTCCCCTTCTAGGAGTGAAGTTATTACACATACTGTAAGGACATTGCCATGTTCAGTGCTGTAGAAAACTGAGATGGATTTAATCTAGTCCTCCAGTATAGTTCTCCTCCTTCAAAAGGAATCATATTTTTTTCCAGACTTATCAAGGTGATCTCTAAGTGCATGACAGTTATCCTGAAGAAATTGTTCTTAGAGAGGCCTGGCTCTCACTTCTCTGTATTAGGTGGAAGACATATCTCCAACCTATCTAGATTGCTTTGAAAATTTGCACAACAGATTAATATCCTGATGTATTTATAGTCCAATTAAAATCAAGGCTCAGAACTGACATGGGTTTCCACATAGGAGAGGCTCCAATAGTTTGCTAGAACTACATGTGAATATTAATTTTATCGTAAATTTCTTGAATATGTTTGAGGTTTCTGTTGCCTTTCACTTTAATTGCCTTGTTAATTGCTTCATTACAAAACCGCTTAAAAATATACTGTGATTGCCTGTCTTATTAATTTAACATACTTTAAAATTACTCATAGTAGCTTACATTAAAAACAAGTAATTATTTAATTATTGATAGAATGCTATCATTTATATGACAGTACATTGAAAATTTCTAGACTTAATTATGATAAATATTTATTAGTTTTAAATGTCAGTCAGTAGTGTTCAGTATTATCGTGATTATTTTGCTCTTCAACAAGCATTACAACTTGCTGTAAATATTCTTGCACCATGAAAACAATGTGTTTTTTTTTTTTCTTTTTCTTATTTATTGCAGCTTCAGTATGCCTACGGCCACTAGCCTCTTACAATGTCCTAATTTCCCCATTCAAACAACAGTACAATATTGGCGAAACTATTAAGTTAAGCTGCCAATCTGGGTATATAATCACTGGTCAAACCCAGTATACTTGTGGAGAAGATCTGTCCTGGTCACCATCTATTTCAAGATCTATTACATGTGAAAAAGGTTAGTATTCCTATTAACTAATTCCTGCTCTTTTTGCTCTGCTGCTGGGATCCACGAAGTGATCATGTTGCATTTACTTTACCTAGGTAGAGCTGGGAAGCAAATGACTGATTTTAAGACAGATCAGCTGATCATTAATTTTGATTTTACTTTACACTTACCACAGTGCCATATAAAGTCAACCACCAACTTTTGCATTAAGTTCATGTTTTTGGGGCGTGTTGTATGGTACGATACGCTGGCTGCACAGTTGTGAATATATTTTTAAAGCAGTTGTATTAACAAGGCTTTATGAAAACAAAGTAGGAGATGTTAGAAGCTTCATCTTGTACAGGCTTTTCCAGCGTCTTGCAGAGACTACCACATCCTTGTGGAATCCCAACCATGGGGGCTTTTGAAGACAGAAAATTGGAACAAATTGAAAATAATCCATTTTAAGTTTTATTTACTAAGATAATTATGATCAATTCCTTACTCGTTATAACTCTTTTTTGTTTCAGATAAGCGAACTATGATGAGAAATGTTTGCAAGCCAGGACAAAAACAGGTTGGATCTCAGTGTGTTTGTGCCTCTCCAGGAGAGGACTGCGGGTAAGACAAATACTTTTGCTATAAAAAAGAAAAATTGTAGTTTCTCCTGTGGTGGATAGTTAGTGGATTATGAGCATAAAACAGGAAAAATAACAGAAGTGACAATAATGTCAGAATTATTGACATATGTTCATATACTAGCCAGCTATGCTACTACAATAAAATTAGTCCCATGTATAGTCTATAATAATGCCATTGACCAAAACAGATCTTTCTACTCTACACCTTCATTGCTACTGGAAATGTCTGCTTTTCCTTTTCTTGTTTTTTGTTTTCTTTTGGTTTTATTTGTTTTTTTTTCCCCCAGTTTCTTAATCTTTGCTGTTATCTTAAATTTCCACAACTACATGTTTGAAGCTACCCTTTTTTTCAGAAGAATATGCTGCATAAAAGCATGTGTGTGTCTCCAGAGTACATAAAATAACACAGGACTTGATCATTTTGTCTCTTCATGGAACATGAATTGGTCTTATAGCCTTCCAGCAAATAGAGCATTCCTCTGCTCCTGGAGGATTTTTAGCAAAATTGCTGTAGAGGTGGAGGTGTGGTGCAATTCAAAAGTTGTTCAGGTGTTTGGGATGGGAAAGATCAGCACAGACCAAATACTGACTGGATTGTTCTAGAGTCGAGACCAACTACATCCCACCACAGAGCTCTTGTGTGTCCGTGGGCAATCCCTTGCCATGGGGCTCATCTTATATCATTCCCCAGATAACCAGGCATCTGTGCTGCCACAAGAGCACCGAGCAGAGAGAGAACACATTTGAAGGGTTTTCTCAGAAATAGATTGATCGAGTGCTGTGATAACTAAGGTTTTTGAAGACTTAACCCCTAGAAGCCTACCCTAGGTGAACTAGTATTGCTCCCACTTTCTAGAAGATGATTGAACTCCACTATGTGATGCTATTTGGGATTGTCTACACAGGCAGGGAATGAATTCACTTGGGAACCATGAGCAATGCAAAAAGGACCTATAAGCAGAATAGATGTGTTTGCCTGTCACTGGTCCCGAACTAATTATCCCTCAGAGGCAAACTTGCACCCACGGTGTCAGTGCTGCATTAATTTAGCCAAATTACCCCCAGGGCCTGTGCTAGTTTACTGTGCCTTTTTAGGATGTCTTTTAGTGTGAAGATAACAGCATGCATGGAGCTCTCCTTCCATTTTTGCTGTGTGGATGTACCCTTCATTTCTCATGTATTGAATGGAAATAAAGCTCCCTTGTCTCGAATGGGCTAGGCTGAGGTATTGGGGGCTTCCCAAAGTCCAGATGCTACAGTTGTTGAGACCGTCTTAATATATGTGTGTCTGTGTGTGTGTCTGTGTGTGTATGTGTGTGTGTATATATACACACACAGTCTGACCATGGTTTTCCTGTAGCTCTTCATCCTACACCAGCAGAGTACTTAGAAGCATAGACTTGTTCCATAGTCTACTAATTTTCGTTTTTTCCCCTGGGGCAGCCACTACTCAGAAGACATCTGTGTGCTGCATGCTGCTTCAGAACAGACCATGACAAAGCCCAGCTGCGAGTATTTAGCTGAAAATTGCCTCCAAGAGCAGTCATTTCATTTCTTGCATGTTGGTCCCTGCCGTAGCGATACCAACCAAGACTGGGCTGTTGAAAGGGCAAAGCTCTCTGCAAACAGCCTGAAGAAAGTGCCATGTGGCTATGACACCTGCTATGACTGGGAAGAGTGTGCAGGTATGACTTCTGAATGGTGTGATTTATCCAGCATTCAGAAAATAAAGCATGTTGGTTGCTTCATTGCTCTAAGAATGAGATGTACAGACATTGTGGTTTGCATTCTCTGAGCAATCTGTGTTGAGAAGGGTATGAAAGTGTGGCCACTCCTTCATTCTGCCTACCATGTGTTGCACATTCATATCTGCCTTCCCCTTGGCAGAAGTGCTGCTGCTCATTAGTAGTTAAGGCATGATAGGAACTTGAAGGTGAAGGGAACTTGTGGTGTTAGGAGAGCTAATATTTAAATCTTCAACCACAGAGACCTGCTCCACAATGTTATGTCCCATTCCTTGCGAGGGTACTATAAATACTAGTTTGTACTCCAGGAGTTAATCTGGCTCACACCCTCAATAGCATATAATTAAATTATGAAATTAAATCATGGTACTACTTAGAAAACAAGACAGGGGCCATCAAGTTTAATGGGATTTTAATGGTAAATCTTGCAAATACCCATATGTGAAAACTGTGTTCGTTAAGAGTTTTAATGAACTAAGCTGTGTGGTGAAATCTCTAAGAGGATTATATTATAAACACTGTTGTGCAACTTGGCTATTTGCTGTGTAAATGGCTGATAAGAGCAGTGCATTTTTCTGTAAGTGCATGAGGTGCTGGTTTGGCACCCATAATATGTTTGCCAGGAAAAGGCTGAGTGGCAGCTGTACTCATTCCTATACTTGCTTCCAGAGATGAAGATGATCCTTATCATATCTTATGACAAATAAAAAGGCAATTATGATGTGCAGTAATTGTAAAACTTGATTTTGCAAAGATGACAGTATAGAGTTTGAGGTAGATGGCTGTAAAGCTGCCACATGAGGTGGTGTTCCTGTGTGAGGCTTGGTCCCAGGATCGAGTTTGCACCCTGGGCAATGCAGTGTGCAGGAGCCTTCAGAAGGTGATTATAATTTAGAGAGGCTGTGGGCTTATTTACTCCAGAGCCCTAAAACAGTTGAGGTATGTTCCCACTATGGAGATAACTTGAAGTTGGATCCTGTGCCAGCTGTTCTCCAAAAGGCTGACAGGAGTCCTGTTCTGCAAGCAAAAACAGGAGTACAAGTAAGTGTATATTTAAATAAAATGAGATTTTGTTGTGGTATTCAGGAGGTTTGAATTGAACTTTTACTGACTTTCACAAAAATCCTCTTTCCCACAAGGAAATACAAACATTCAGCATGTAGAAGTTTTTTGCATTCCTGAGTGTGAGTAGCTGCTGTTAACTCCAGCAGAATACACTGCAGTACCATGTAAAAGCAGCTAAACTGGTGAAAAACCACACTTTTCACATGTTTTAAGAAAAGGAAGTCAGAAACTTAGTTTCCTGTGTAGGTAAATTCTGGTTAAGTAACTAAAAAGTTAGAATCTGATTAGATAAGAAATGGGTAATGAAATAACAGGCACTATTGAGCTTTAGTAAGGCCAACAGCAAATACCTTAGCATTCTTAAAAAGAGATTTGATGAAATAGAACCTGACACAATACTGACCTTAGGACTCCCGTTTCACAACAGCTTTGTGTGTAAGGGTATTTGGGAACAGAAAGTCAACTTCTTGTTTAGAAGAAAGGTCAGGGAAAACTACTGAATAAAAATTGTTAGAAATTTCATTTCTGCTGCTGTATGGGCCAGCACTGTAAAAACTGAAATTTAAAGCTTGGTACATCTGTTTCCAATAACTCAATGTCTTTGTGTGCACAATAGGCTCTCAAACTTATTTTTCATAAAGCTGCAATGTCATTTTTTCCCTGCTGATTTTGAAGTGTTGTCAAATTGTGAATAAATGTGTTTGGTCATGAGATTTGCAGCTAAAATGCCAATGTGCTCTTTGACAGAGACCCAGTGCACCTGCCTGCTGCCTTACCAGTGCCCCAAGGAGAACAGCCAGAGCCACTGCATCTCCATGGTGTCGAGCGGGAGGAGGAAGGCAGTCAGTACTTGCATGCTCGCAGCTATGAAGTGTGCTGGAGTGAAGATAGAGGTGCTGAACTCAGAGAGCTGCCTGGCATAACCATGGGCATCTTGTGGGGCAGCCACCCTGATTTTCCCACCCTGCACGGGCTGACCAACGCTGTCAAAAAATCACTGAAAGCATAAATGCATTGGAAAGAAACTGAGCCTCACTTACCGGATTTCTGGGAGAAGGGTGGAAACTAGTTGTTTATTTTTTGTTTTGTTCATTTTAGGTCTGAAAATGAGCTCGAATGTGGGTTATGGGGATTGCTGCTCCTCCTGCCGGTAACACATGGGCAGAGGAAGGAGTGGGGAGGAAAGGAAGTTTTGCCTCTGGTTTCTCCTTGAGTTGACTGAAACTTTTTCTTTCCTCAGCCGTTTATGGCTCCATCCCTTCACTTCTGCCAGGTATAGCAGCCAGGTAGGAAGTTTTGGCAAGTGATTATGAAAACAATTTGATTTGCAACACGATCATGAAGTACCTGCGTGGCACTTGGAGAACAAGTTCTCCATACATCACAGTGAGTGAGGCCTTCAAAACCATGAGATTTTTAATCAGATCATCTGAAGGGGTAAACTATCTGCATTCTGGGCTTGTCTGTTGATTTTGAGTCTTAGGCTCAGGATTTGCGAAACTGAGGATTAGAAATTTGCCTTTACATGCGAGGAAGAAATCTAAATGTCACTTTCTTATATTACCAGGAAAAAAAATGAAAATTAGCCGGGGGAGGAGGGGAAATCATGACAAATATGCGTGTAAATAACTCATTCTATGTATAAGCATCATACCCAGCCATGGGCTGAGCAGAGTCGTTCAGGAACAGGGTGCAGCCTGAGCTGGAAGGGTAATTTCACCTCTAAGAAGGTGTTAGAACCCTGCGCTGAGGGTGTTGCCAAGCTCCACAGATCAGGTACAGCCAGCATCAACTGAATGGAGCTCAAGCAAAAAGTGGTGAATACTGCTGCTAAACAGACCAAAGCATTGCATTTTCCTGCCTAAAGTTTATAGCAAAATGACTGAAATAAACAACTGAGTTTCTAAGTCTCTGCTTCTTTCCTCCAACTGAAGATTCATATTACTACACTGGTAATTGTCTGGGAGAGGTTTGTAGATTTGATTATCCCCAGCTGCTGTTTCTTAATACTTCTTTTTTTTTTCTCTTGCTGGTCATGTTTTCAAGGGGAGTAATCGTTCAGAGAGGGTGCACGTGCCTTCTGCACCCTCAGCAAGCGGTGAAGATTTGTGACCTTCCATCCTTAATACTAGCTTTACATTATAAGACTGGAATGTGGTGTTAGTGTCTAGCAATTTTTGTTGTGATGTGAAGATTTTTCTTACACATTTTTCACTATGTTATATTGCCAAATGAAATTATTTTGTGGTTTAAAAAAAAAAAAAAGAAGCTAAGAATTCACTTGCTGCCCCATTTCTGTAATACCTCCTTTTTCAAAGTGGTTTTGTGCTTTATGGGCATTCAAGACTTTTGGTGCTCTCTTTTTCCTGATGGCGAGAGGAGCTCCTGAAACTTTCATTTTTGCAGCTGAGCATTAAGGGGCAGAGAGGACATGTCAGTTATCACTAACAAGAATGGTGGTGGTTCAGCAATGAACTGAATTCTGGTGACATCTTGTGCTTACTTAAATTGGTAGAAGTTTCAGGAGAATCGAGACTGAACTTGCAGTGAGGTAGGATTTGTTCCTGTGCTTGTATCACAGGAGTCTCTAACTGTTTTCTAAAAAAGATGGACTTTTTCTGCAGCATATTTTTTTTCTTTTTTTTCTTGAATAAACTCTCCTTTTCTAGTGTGATAATTTATATTAGGTAATGATAGTTTTCCTGCTCATTGGTGTCAGGAAATGCCTGCTTGCCTTTGCTAATGTAAGCTTCAAGTAAGGTCTGATTTGATGGATCGTTGCCTACAGTCATAAATTGTAATTGGGGAAGATGAAGGAACACCTGAACCAAATCTGTCAGGGTGGCCGGAGTCACGAAGACTGTACTGATTCTCAAAAGATGGTTTTCTCAGTAATGTAGCTTCTCCAGTGCACAGAAAAAATGCTGCTGTTTATTTTTAATGTCAGAGAGAAGAAGCATTACCGAAAATGAATATAATGGGCCTTTTTAGTGATGCAAGCAACTCTGTGCAGCATTCCAGCATTTCTAATTTTTTCCCTGTTTTGACAATATATGGAGTGTCCATAGAGTACATTTACCCCAACCTGGCAGCTGAGGCATGAAACAACTTCCAGACAATTAGCAGCATTCTGTGCTTCTCTATAAATAATTATCACAACCATAAAGTAAAATGAAATATTTGACCAAATATAGAAAGAACAGAATATAGATACAGTATCTATTGAAATATTTATCTTTATGAGACCTCATAAAATGGAAGTCCAGTGTCCCCTTGACAGTATGGAAGGAAGGGTAGAGTTCAAAAGCCAAATATTTATCAACAGACCATTGCATAATTATTGCAGTTGCTGTTTTCTTGTTCCAGCTACAAGAGAGCATCTTGTGTTAAACATTCAAGTCTTTTTACTTCAGTTGTTATATGGGAGGTAGGAAGGGAGGTATATGGGATGTATTCTTTTTTTTTTAATTTGGATGATGTCCATCACAATTCATGCTCACCAGGAGATCACAGGGAAACAGGTTTCTGTGAGTTACTGTGCTTCAAATACGTGCAGCAGAGATGGTCCAGCTCTGCTTGCAGAGTTACTTGGATAAAGGTTGTAAAAATGGTGCTTCTGCATCTAAATGAGACTGGATTTTACAAGTCTGTGGTCAGAGGAGTCAATTTGGCTATAAAGGGGTTCTTCAACAGGCTCCCTCAATGCTCTTAGCTTCTGTGTATGGTTATGGAAGAAAGTCTTGGGGATAAATGTGAACATTCCTGATGTGAAGGAGTTTGGATACAGTGATATCGTTTTTTAGGAGCGAGATTCACTAAAAAGTGTCGGTCTGTGCCCAAGCTAATCATTTTGCCTACCCTTTAATCAGGGGAGAGAAACAACCCCTTGGGGATGTGATTTTTTTTTTCTTTTCTTTTTGGACTTTTAGTTAGATATCTAAAATCAGGTCAGATGAGTCATGCCATAAAGATGCCTGTCTTATCTGTTGACTGTGAAGGGAGCTTGGAGTGGTTAGGCCAGATATAAATAGCTATGCTATAGATGTCTACAGTTTGGTGAAATAAAACCTTCCTTTTCTTTTTTTTTAAAACTGAATGAATATGAGTATATAAACATGCACACATATGTATAGGTTCCTAATGTGTATCTGTTTATTTTCCAGCACTGGATATTTTGTCTTTTAGTTTAGAATATATCCTTCATATGTCCATAGGAAATTGATCCTTTTCAGGAATATTTGGAAGTGTTTTGTGCTAGATCCCCAAAGATCTAAAGCTGTGATAAGCTGCAACAACACAATGCAGGAGGTCTGGTTCCCAAAGTGGTGTTGAGCGCTAAATGAGGTGCCTGTGTTGCTTTTAAGCTGTATGCCCTATGAATCAGAAACTGTTGATATTAGCAGAGCATTAATCATCTGTGGGTGGAATAAAATGAATATATCTTTATTTGATATATAGTCAGCTACTGTCAAGCTGCAGATGGGGTTATTTTAGTGCATTTTATCCTACTGGGCAAAGCACCTGAGAGCAGCTGGGGAGCTGTGGTGAATGTTACCTACCAGGGTTGTGGTCCAGCTGGTCAAGGACTTCTGATAACAGAATAAGCAGAGCAGGAAAAAAAAATTAACTTGATTAACTCGTTCTTTAGGTGAATCCCGATTGCGTTTTTTCTTCTGCTTCACCCCTGCCATGGCTTGGTCATAGGCTCCCATGACCCCATCCCTGCTCTGTGTCTGATGCTGGGGCCACCCTGGTGCCTTCATGGAGGGGGACAGGCCGATCTCTGCCCCATGGGCCCTGACACCAACCCCAGGAGCCACTGAGCCACACGAGGCATCCTGACCACAAGGTAAAAGGGCTGATTAGGACAGGCATGTGCAGACGTGTAATATTGCCTTTGTTCAGAACAAAACGTGGTTATCAGGGACTTCCTCACCAGACGGGATTCTCTAGAAGAGCGATGCTTGTTGCCTCTTGCTGCCCTTCCCAGATCCTGTCCTGAGCATCATGGAAAGTGCACAGCTGATAAGAGAGTTTTTGTTTTCCCATGGTCATATCTTTGTTTTTTGGACAAATCAACCAGGAAAGCTGTTGCACAAAGTTTTGTAGATACTTGTGTGCCAGCTGGGGGTCTGGGGCCTCTGACAAGCTAGTGTGACCTGGCAAGTACCAGTCTTGTGACCTTCATCCCTGACCAAATTGTGGTCGAGTTGTTAGAAACCACATGTGGGGATGAAAACTGATGTAGGTAGGTTGAAGAAGCAATAAATCCCCCTTACCTCTGCCTAGGAAAAGTGTTCAGATACTGTGCAGCAAAGGAGCTGCTCTGCAACTTCACTGCATCTGTCAGTACGGGTGGCCTTGAGGAAAGGCCATGTAATTTTCCCTCCTGTTGAATTTAATAACATGGGTTTTGGTCTGTGCCAGCTAGTTCCTCCCCAGGCAACATCTGGGCACAATTCAACAGCTATCTAAGGAAAACAAATTGCTATAAACATTGGTTATATGCTCTTTCCCAGGGTTTCCTAGCTTAAACTTATTTTTTTACGTACCCATATCTGTTCTGAAACCCTTTAGTATGCTCTGGGGACAGACTGATTTTGAATTATAAATTAAACTTAACAGCAACGTTTCAGTCATCTGGGACCTTAGTGGATTGACCAATTTTGAGCAACTAAGATATCTTTCAAATGTTGGCTGAAACCCAAGCAATACAATTTTCTTTCAGATCTTCTAAGTTAAATCTGCTACGTACAACATATGATGATATAAGATGATCTGTGATACTCATATATTTGGTTTAGTTTGCTAGAGAATCATTTCTGAGTAAATATATGCAAAATCAAGGCTTATTTTGTTAACAGGCATGAATACGTGGTTGTTTTGTCTGTGAAATCCCTCTGAGAATTATTGTGTCAACATTCATTGTGCAACACTGATTTACTGCATAACAGGGTGAGAACAGCCGTGGGTTTTCCTGTAAATGTGAAATTTTTCTTGGCTGACACTGTGCACAGGGCTCTTCCAAGAAAAAGCTGGGTAGCAGCTGCATTCCTTAATGGCATGGGCATGTGCCTGTGTGTGTCCACACATTTGTGCAAAAAACACATTTGCTGGAGGGACTGAAAGTGCTTTAATGCTGGCCAGCACTGCTGTGTGCTCTCATTACTGATACAGATGTGATATTGAAGATACCATTTGGGCTGTAGCTAGCCTGTGCATGTGGGTGTGCACAACTGAGGTTCTACCAAAGACTTTAGCTTATCTTCTAGCCTTTTGGTATTTGTCCCCGGTTTCTAAAATCAGCAAGGCTTGTGGCTGTAATGGCTACGGGGGATCAGTCCTCTACCAGATGAACTCGTGGCTGTCAGTGCTGGCCATAGCTTTGCTTCGTGCTGCTCCTGTTCTGTCTAAATGTGGTCTCTAGTCTCAAAGCACTGCTCTGTGCTCTGGCTAATCCTTCCTGATCCACCCAGGGCTTATTAACTCAGACACTGTATTACCCCAGCACAGCTATGAGGTCCCCAGATCAGGCTATCTTGTGCTCAGAAGAGCAGGGAGAACAGATACAGAAAACCTGAGGCTATCTTTGGGGGGATTTGTCCTTTTTAGAAAGGTATTTCATTGATGAGCTGCCATAGAATCCAATTTAAAAATAGGAGAGAGAGGGGGCAATAAACTCCTATTGTTCTGTAGATAATCCCCCAGATTCCTTTTGTGCAGCTAGTGTCCAAAGGTTTCAAACTAGTTTTACAGTTTCTTAATGGGAGCTTTATGCAGAAAGACAATATCCAGTACCCTAGGAGCAACAGCATGTGTTAAAATTAAGACAGCAATCCTGCATTCAGGGAGGTGATCAAAAGTAACTCATTCTGGTCAAGAAACTCCAGTTTTGATCTTAGAAGGTTACACTCATGAAATTTGCAGAGGACTTGTAGCAGGTTTTGCCAAAACTGTTATGCATGCCTGGACTAGTTGAGCAGGTAGTATACTGTGAGGTTAATCATATATCCCTTCTCAATATAATATTTGATCACCTGAGTAACAGTTCTCAAAATTCAAGAATATTTCTTGTGTTTACAGAAGCAGACGCATTAGTTGCCTCTCCAACAACAGAGGCTATAACATAAGCAAGGTCAGTAAGTGTCACCCATCTTGTGGATATGTGGCATTCATGGATCAAAAACTAGTCTTATGTGTAGTATTAGTGTAATAACTGCCAACAAGAAAATATAAAATAATAACTTTGCCAAAAACTTGTGATCTAGCCAGGTTAAGTTACCACCCTATTCAAAAGCAGCTGTATTTGCACAGCTATATTTGCAGCTGTCTGTGACAGCTTCCCTCTTGCTGAAATTTATTCCGTATATTCGTATTTAATACTGTTCACAGAGCTCATTTGCAGTAATGCCAAGGTGAGCTGATATCTCTCGCCTGCCTGCCTTGGGCTCTGCCCACCGGACCCTGACCACAGGAGATGAGGATGGTCGCCTGAGGAGCACACGCAGCGGAGCTGCACGGGAAGTCCCAGGGCACCTGATGTCTCCAGGGCTGAGCTGCAAGAGCTTCTGGATCCTTGTGGTGCCAGCACCCTCCTTACACTCTTCAGAGGAATCTTTTTTGTCCTGTGGTAGAGAAAGAAATCGACTGGAGTTTATGTTCCCGCGCCTCCTCTCCTATGTGGTAGTGGCTCTGCTATTACTTAGCATCATGGCTCATCACAGTGTGTAATGCAGTGGAGCCGCAGGGTGATGGAAGCGGAGCTGGTCTGTAATAACATTATGAATACAGTAATGCAACAGTTTTAGATTGTGACTGGACCAGAGCAGGTGACTTTTCATTGCACTTCCACTGGACCTGGAGAAAGAAAGTGTGCAGCAGCTTTCTAGGATGGAACAGTGGGCAAAATTATCCTATATAAAGATTTGTCTCCAAGGAAGTCACAAGCTTGCCTCACCAGATTATGAACATCCAAAAACAACAACAAACTGAGCCCTATGGGCAAAGGGGTGAGTTATGGAAAGCTTGCTTGACCACAGATATCTCAGACATTTACAGAACAGGAGAGAAAAATAAAGGGCAATGTGGGAAGAAATCTGAAAAAGACGGTCTTCTCAGAGGCAAGATGTACCTTGTAAATGTAATTTGTACTTACCATTTTAGTGTTTGCAAGTTCTGTTTTCCCTTGTGGTACTTTTGTTTGGCTGGTGATGTTTTGCTATAGGCGGAGCACTAGATTGCTTGATCCATTGTCACCAGCCTGGATTTGCTGGGGTAATTCCTGCCTAGTGCTCCGGGAAGCACAGCCTCATGCTCAGGTAGCCTCTCTCCCTGAGAGGCAGAGGAGAGCTGCAGGTGAAGACTGAAGTCCTATGTCAGGACTTGTCAGAAGCACTGACACAGTCGTGGCTGCTGAGGAGGTACATTTGCAAATGGTAGCTCACACGATCAGTGTTACAGTTGTTAATTTATCATGTTAATTACATGCTTGTTTAGGTCAATAGTGTTTGAACCTGTTGGCCAATTTTTCAACGCATGTAACTGAAAGCTGGAGATCTCAAAAGGCACCAGTTCTTTAATATCTTTTGTGAAAACAGCTAACCATGTAGAGGAAGGAGATCTTTTGTTTTTTCTCTTCTCAGAGCAGAAGGATACAGAGCGGACATCACTACGGCATGTAGACAATCATCACAGCATCTACACAGAGAAGTAAATCCCTAGAAAATTAGATTCAAGTTGCAACCACAGTTGAACCTCATGTAGGTACTGGTTTTTAAATAGTTTTAACTAGGAGGAATTTTTCAGCACTGTGGTATTTCTTTTTTTTTTTTTTATATTAAAGACCCTGCACACTGTCTCTGCACCTGCTGCTCTGCATCAGGCAATCCTTTTCATTGAGCAGCTTGTAGAGATACTAAGCCACTGGCCTCACATGATCCTGAGCCTAGCTCATCAGTATGGGTAACAAGTTTACCATGTCTCAATATGAGTTAAACTTCATCTGCTGCAGCATCACTCAATTTCCCACTAGATTTCTGTCTCCCAGCAACTTCTTATAACAATTTTTGGCTTTGTTTTGTTTTGCTTTTAGCTCTAGTGGAATGTCATCTACAAAAATTTACCAGCTTACTGTCATTTTCCTCCTGATATTTTTCACACAGTATATGAAACTGTTGGTCTCTTTATACATTCCTGGAGCATCTCATTTCAGTAATAGCAGGAGCAGATATTTATTATACTGCAGGAGCATTAGCATTAAGATGTTTCCTCTTAAAACACTGATGCACTACAGGGCTTAAGGGATCTGGCCTTATAGACTGGAAAATGTGAAAGTAAAGGCGAAGACAGATGCTCTCAGTAGTCTGAAAGATCCCATTTCCTGCTGCTTGTCCCTTAAGTAACCTGCTGCTCTCTTTCTGCCATGTTTTGGGGAAAGGACTTTGTGTGTCTGCTATGTAAACAGCAAGCCCACACCGTGACTTCATCTGGCTTCTGTGGCTGGCTTCTCCTGGCCTTGGCAGGCCCTGGATTTTGGCTAGGCTCTTGGTGCAAAGGTGTAGCAGGATTTAGAGCTCTTGGCACCACTGTCTAGCCGCATATGTTGTGTAGGAGTTCAGTTGCCCAGAGCTCTGAGGACACTGTATCTGATTTCTCCCCTATGTCCTGGCATGCATGACAGGGCAAAGACTTGCCAAGAAGCATGTGGTCATTTAGTCCATGTCCAACAGAAGACTGTGCCAGTCCCTGCCAGGCAGTTTTGTAAAATTGGTTGTCTCGGTGAAACTGCAGCCTCTTCTTATTATTTATTATTTATTTATTTATTTTCCTTTCTCTTTTTTTTTTTTTCTGAAGCTGAATTATCTCATTTTGGATAATGTTTTCATGAGTCACTCATGAGTTTAACGTAGCAGTAGGGTGAAGGGATGTGCAACGATCAGCCTTAGCAGTGGTTCTGAACTCATGGGCACAAGCGCTATCAGCAGGTGAGCATGCTGTAGGGATACAGGAATGACTGGATAGCTTGTCCTCCCAGCCACTGCTCCTAAATTAACTTACTTCTCTTTCATTAGGTAGTCATATAGCTTCAAATTAAGCTTCTACCTACCCACCATACTTTTCTGTTTAATGGCTTTAGAGGTTTTTTTTTTTAAATGCCTTAATGGTTACTTCTGAAATACTGTAAAATGTCCTCAGAGTTTCATAAAGGATGGTAGAACTGAAATATTTTTTGATCTGAGCAAATATAAGACTGAAAATGTGGGAAAAGTTCAGTGGGAGGAGTGAGGAGTCACAGTATAAACTGTTGCTTACAGAGACCTGTGCTGAATTAGAGTGGCAGGCAGGGAAAGGTGGCATGAGGAGAGAGAGGGAAAGATGGATTGGGTAATTAGAAAGAAAAACCAGCAGTAAAAGTGTCCTGAGAAGATTTAGATGTGTCAGGTAAACAGAGATCCAAGGGATTAGATGAAATATTTGAAATGCAGCCTTCATGAATGTTTTGTCTGTCTTGTCTTGGACTAATTTATTTTATGGACCTGGAGATTTGTATTTGCTGCAGTATTGGGGAGATTATCTGCTAACCTTAGTGGTTTCTTAAGCAGGAATTGTCAGGATTTCTTGAGGTCCTCTGGTGGTTTTCTACATTTCCCTATTTTTGAAGGCATGAATCATGGAGTCATCATTATTTCTCTGTTATTTATCAGTAAAAATCCACATGATTTATCTTGCCTCCAGTACAGTGTTGCTACCCAGAGGGATCATTGTCAGCTTGCAGATCATGTCAGCAGCTCTCAGGGAAAGGCTAAAAACTGCAGGCATGCAAGCTGAGGGGGCAAATGTTTAGCAGCCTTTCAAAAACGTTGCTCCTGAGCAAATACTTCAGAGCAAATAACAAATTTAATTTATTAGTTCTTTATTCTTCTTTTTCTTGTTTGTAAGTAGCCTGTGAAAATTTGAAGTTTGTTCAAAAGCAAAAAGTGCGGGTAGGTTCCATAGAGAATAAGTCTCATAGTGCGTACAGTCAGGTTGCTAGTAAAAATCCTTTCATTTATTAGTTCAGAATTCATCTTTGTTAATATTTGCATTGATATACTTAAAAGTCACTGAGTCTATGGATAGTCTTGTCAGAAAGAAATAAGGATGCTCTGATATCTAACGGTTGAGTTCAGAAAAGGGTTTTCCTGTCTATTGCACAGACTGATTTCTAACTGGGCAAATCGTAAACCTCCACTCCTTTAGCTGTTGCTTGTGAAATTAGGATAAAAGCCATCCTTTTCTTGCATTTCTTACTCTTGTTCTGCATTTAAACTATTAACTCCCCGGGCCTCTCTTTCACTATGCATCCATGCAGCTCTGAGCTCAGAAGGACCTTGATCTGGGATGGAGCCCTTGGTTCATTACTATTCCCAGGAAATAACATACTCACTTAGAAGCTGAAAAGAGAGGTCTTGACCAAGCAGCCTGATATGCAGTACGTGATTGAGTGATGTTGCTGGTAAAAGTAAGTTATCATTAGAACAACATACCCTAATTCAAACTTGGCTAAACTAATTCTGAAAACTGAATTACCCTGACCCTATTTCTATCAATATTAAATTCTTCCTTTCTCATCCCAAGTTTGTGCTCTGTGTCTGCGAGGGGCTAAGCAGTTGTCATGTCCCATTACACAGGCTCCTGTGTGCCAGACAGTATCTCATTGCACTGTGTTATGGCTTCCCTGGGATGTAGTGAAGGGAGATTAACTCCAGCATCTACTCCAGACAACTTTTTAAAATATATGATAAAGAAGGAATAATTTTTTACAAATCTTATTCTACTATATCAAAGAATGTATGGGTTTTTTTTTAATAATTATCTCTACATCAGGAATAAGAACAAAATTTCTAGGGTAAGGGCTGAGGGAGCCAAAGCAAAGCTCATGCTGAAGCTCTGGGGACTTGCTATTACATCTGATTTTATATAAAATCTAGTGAGAATAGTGGATAAAGGGTACCTGTGCTAGCCCTGTCTGTAAAGTTGCTATTTTGAATTGAAGTTCAGGTTGAGCTGAATCATTGTGCCCAGATCTGGGTTGGGGGAACATAGCTGTGATCAGTGCACTCGTTAGCTTTCCAGTGTGGACAAGAGCAGTAAGTGATTAATTTCCTTTCAACTCAGTCTATCTGACACTGAGTTTCCCTTTTCCAGGAGTGATTGCCATGGTCACTCTATAACTGTAATGTTTGCCGACAGCAGGCACAGAATTGGATGTGTTCAGGGTAAATGTGCTTGAAAGCGTTAAGGAGAAACCCAAAATATTTCCACACAAGAAAAGCCGTATGTCCTGGTTTATTCTGAAGGATGAAAAGACAGTGGGTGTTGGCATTCCCAGAAATTCTCTTTGACAGACTTTTCCTCTGAAACCATCAAAACCAAGGCACAATGGTGCAGCAAAGTTGAATGAACACAGGCTTATGGCTTACCACACAGTCTGCCAAAATAATGCACTGTATTGACCCTTTGGGGGTTGTCTCAGTCTACAGAAGTTTCTGTGTTTTGCTCTTGGGTTGTAAGTCAATATTCCTCTGGCAGCCTCTGTACAAGGGATGAAAGTGTCCTAATACAAAACTCCAGGACTCTTACTATTCATGATGATTGTTATTAGCTCAGTCTGGCCAGTACGCCGTTACTGGCAAATTGAATTAGTAGCTATTAAAACCAAAAGGAACCTATGGAGTCACCTCTGATAATCACAGGCCAAAATTTTAAAGTAATCAAAATGTTAAAGTAACCAAAAACTAGTTCACATTTTTAATGTGTTTTCTAACCACATAAATCAATCTTTGGGATCTTTTTTCATATCAGTATGTACTATCTAATAGGGCAAAGAATTGCAGTATCTGGTCAATTTTTACTGGAAGGCCCAAATGAAAGACAACATTGCTGGCCAACGAAACAAGTTCTAGCAGCAGTGATCTAGGGAGGGGATGCACTTATGACCGAAGTTAAATGACAGAATAAGGGAAACATCTCCCTGAACAAGCAGAGAGCACTACAGCTTGGACAACACAGTTTGTGTTTGTTAGGTGGGACTCTCTAGGTAGACAAGAAGTTAGTCAGAAGTGCATCCTTCAAACAACTTATGTCAACAGAGGTGAATACTGGACACCTCTCAATATCAAATCTATCTCTTTTAGTAAACCTAAATATGATACCTAGTGAATAGTGATATAGGTCACATAGGCATATGATAGCTATTTAAAAAAAAATGGGACAAGTACAAGAGGCTTGTTTTTTCTGAGTAATTCACAGATAAGTTAAGTCACTTTGTAATGATTGTTAGACAAATAAAAATTATTGGAGGTACAAGATAGAGATGAGTCAGGGCTTTCCATGACTAAAAGATTTGAAAAAAAAATAGCTTCAGTACCATTTAGTCACTAAGCATAATTTTAAATTATTTTGCAAAGTGCTATAATGATATGCAATTATTTCTGTAGGCTAGGATATCTTGCATTAAGAAGTAACAAATGATGCCCTTTTTGAAAATTTTCTGAGATAGGTTACTATTGTGCTTTAACATTTGCTTCTCGGAGGTGTCTGAAATAATCTTTATTCTTTGTCTCCCCGTTCTTATTTATTTTCATTTTATATGGCTATAACCTTAGCAGCCCATATTTCACATCACTGTTGCACAAGAATTGGCTGCTTAATCTCCATTGCCTAGTTCTCTTTTTACTCTTTATGTACTCTTTATGTAGTTTAAGTTATTGAGTATAAAGCTTTTCCTCTGTTACTATGAAAGCTCTTTGAGGCAAGAGGAAGGGTTCTTGACCTCTTATGATTTCTTAGTTTTGGTCTAGGAGTCAACGGTACCAGCCCATCCTCCCTGCTTGAAACAGGCCCATCACAGTGTGCTGCCCGATCCCCTCCTGTCAGCCCAGGTGCTCCTGTGGGTGTGTGGAGTGGTGATAGTCGAGGGTGGTGGTGGCCATCTCCCTCCCACCAGCATAGCTGCCTCCCAGCATAGCTGGGTGATTGCCAAGGGAAAACAGATTGTAATTCTGGCTTAGTTCTCGTTCCAGTGCGACAGCAAGCAAAGCCTATCATGCTGAGGGTAAGATTTATTTATGTGAGGAAACCACAGGTACAAACACGGAAACTAACAGATTTTTATCTGGTAGACATTTATTGATAACAATATTTATATAAGCTGCTTGATGATTGTAGTGTATTTCTTTTACCATCCACCCTGTTGATTGATATCCAGCTGTTTTTCCTTGCTGGCATTGGAATATAGTCAGGAGAAGAGCAGATTTCCAAACCAGGTACCTGAACTGACTTGTAAGATACACACATGTGAACAGAGATGTAACTGGCTGTACTGGATAGCATCATGCTTAGCTATGTAAGGAAAGGGATACAAGAGACCCCCTTTATTTAGGAGCATTCTTAGGAGATTGTCCAATGGTATCTCCAGGGGTTGGTATGCAGAGATCCTCCACTTCTGTGAGGACATGCTTTCCCTAATAACTCACTTTTAGAAAGATTTTTTTTAATGGTTGAAGACTTCCATGTACAATGATCTGTAAGCAGAGTAGTGCTTGGACTAAACACAAATGCATGTGACATGCAACTGAACTGTCCTTGCTTACAAGTTTAGCTCTAGGTGATGGCTATGACAATATAAAATGACAGGTTTTCATGACACAGCTCTCTGTATAAGAAGCCGTGAGCTTAAGAATTATTTTCATTATTTTAAGCTGACTTTATTGCTAATGCACTTTTTGACCTTTAAAGGCTTCAGGCACAGTGAGAGGCTCAATGCTGTGTATGCTTTTTGCTCAAGTGAGTAAGATAAAATAGGAAGAAGTTTCACTGTTAAAGAGAAGAATTATATGGATTGTTTTGTAAAGTTTATTTTTTAAAATGTAAATCTGATCAGTGCATATATATATTTTTGTGGTTCTAAAATATATTGACGAGTGTCAGACGCTGTACTGTATCACTGTAAATAGTAGTTTGGTGCTTGCAGGTCAGAAATGTTTTTTAATTCTGAGGGAGATGCAAAGTAAACTTGTCAATGCTAAGTCAGAGTCTAGGCTAAGAGCCCTTTTGTGAGTGGTAGTGGTGAGTGTGGCTCTGCCTAATGAAAAGCTCTGATTCAGAGCCAGAGAACATAATCTCATCATCGATGGTGGATTTCATGACAGTTTATACATGATAGAGCAAAATGTGAAGTATATTCTGCCCAACAGTTGACACATTTTGACATATCTCATGGTAATAAGCAAAATGCAATGTAACATATCTTATTTGCTGTGAACATCACAGGGCCTTATGCTGACAAGGGTGACAGTCTCCCCCTGGCACTTGCGGAGCCCAGCCTCGCATTCAGTCATGGTCTGATGGCCAGGAGAGCCGCTAACTTCAGCACAGACCTGAACGCCTCCCTCCTCGCACTGCCCGTCCTCGCGGCAAACACAGCCCTTGGATGGAGCTAAGGAAAAGCAGAGGGGGAAAATCACTTAGGATGGGATCTGTTCACAAGGAGGCTCATTAATAGACTCATTTAATGAAAAACAGGCTAATGTATTTCTCGCAAAACTATAGGAGTAGTGGAGTGATTTGTGGAGGGCATTCTTCCTAGCCAGAAGTAACATTAACTGGTATTTGGGGACAACGGAAAAACTAGAAGTGCATCCCAGTGGTACTTTGGTGTCACAGGAATCCAGCAGAGCTAAAGGGGCTTCTCCAAGTTTGATAAGTTGTTTGCTTTTGTGGGAAAAGCTCTCTGAAGATGCTTGAGATATAGGTCTTGAATACATCTCTGATGCTACTGCTTCAGATCTGCTAGTACCAATTATCATATCTATTGCTCCAGAGTCCAGATAACACGTGAGAGGTCTGTCCTTGGAAGTACAACAAACTCTGATCGAACTCTTATCATGCAAACACTTAAAACTTGTCTTTTTATTTACATACTGGCAGTTTGGCAAAGATCAGATAACCCAGTCCTGTGAATAAATAGTCACAGGTGTATCAATGAGAACAGCTAAATAATCAGATAAGAATAAAGTACCTATTTGAGATTAGTTTTTCATAACTATGTGCTTGTTTCAGTATTGCATGTTACTTCTGCTAGCATTTGTGTCTGCTGAAGTTTCAGCTAATTTTGATGACCTTTTGCTATTATTTTTACATATTCAACCTGTTACACAAATTCCTATCAAATAATCTTTTTATTTTCAAAATATGATAATTGTGTCTCCTAATGGGGCACATCTGAAAACATAATTTACTCCTTTATCTTTCCATTTCTGGCCACCCTCCATTAAAGGCAATGTACAGGAGGAGGCTCAGGGAAATTAGATCAGGGAGTAGAAAAGCCTTCATTGAAGACAGATTGCAAAAGACTGAGACTATTTACTCTGAGGGAATATTTATTTACCGTTGCTCATAATATGAGGAAACTGGGGATACACAATGAAGTACCAACCAAAGGGTCTTTTTCAGACAGTCTAGAACAAGGTATTTAATCCTGTGCCACAAAATATCATTAGGGAAGATGCTCAGCCAGATTCAGGAAAGGATTTTATATTGCTGTAGGAAGGGAGGGCTTCCACATTTATTGTGTGGAAAAAAAATTAAAACAGGTAGTTAAAATGAAAAAAGGGGCAGGAGAAGGGTTTCACCCCAAACTGCTGGATAAATATCAAATATGGTAGTCCACCTAAGAGAGACCAGCAATAAGGTTTTCCTATAGACAGTTTATTCTGCTACAACCTGCAGAGTTTTATTTTCCATGACTGGAGCTTTCAAACACAAATACTGGGACGATGATTTGAACCAACTTGGGAGTTTGTGTGTCTGATGCTTCTGGGAGGATTAGGAGCTGCTTTGTAAGCATAGAAATATGGTCAACATGTAAGTAGGGATAGAGATTTCCTTTTTGTTACTTACGCTTATGAAGGATGTCTTACCATCACATTTTTCCCATGGACGACATGATCCACAGGATTTTTCATCTGCCTGAGGTATTTTGCAGTTTTCTGCATTAGTAAGAGAGTATTTTCTGCCCATGCACTCCAATGCATGCATCTTGCACACAGTTAAAAGTACGTTTCGCTTGGTTCTTTCGTCTGTAGCACAGACATCCATGGAAGGTCTGTAAACAAAAGGAGGAATAGCACAATTTAAATGTGCTTTTTCTTAGTACCTCTTAAAAAGAACTGGGGAATTGGAAAACATTCAGGGTCCCATTCTGCTTTTCTTATTCATTGAAGTACCTCCTAAAAGGGCAGCAAGGGAACTCAGGACTTAGATGCATGAATAAATCAGGTTTCTTCCTTTCCCACAGGATGCAGCACCTCAGCAGAACCAGACTGTGTCCCCTTTTGAAGCTCAAGGATATTATTGAACATCTTGCTATTGACCTCAATGACAATGAGATCTAGATGTCATAAATTAATAGTTCAGACCTCCATTATTCTCTAATATAGTATACATCTATATGGGCATATAACAAATGGTTTTACATACATGTAATGCTACGTGTACATTGGCATGTGTTTTATTATTTCATAATTACTTACTAATTATAAGAGAGGAGACTATATCTTTATTCCTTCCTCTCCTTTAAAAGTCTCAGATTTTACCAAATAAAAAATTATGATGTAACATCAGATATGAGAGAAATTTCTAGAAATACAAATATAAAATCTTCATAGAAATTTTATCAAAACAATGCTCTGAGAGAGAGTTAGGAAGTATTTTTTGGTATCATCTATAAATAAGGCACTCATTAAAAATGCTGGCTCCATCTTCTGGGAATGATTATGTGGCAGATGATTCTGAAGCCTCTTAAGAGTTGGATTTACAGAAATTTTAAACTATCTGTAGCTTAGAGCTGCTGGATTGTGAAAAAATAAACCTCCTTTTACCTGAAAAAAGGAGGTTTGAATGAGAACAAGCCTTTACAAAAGTACATAATACGAGGAATTAAATAGTACACGTACGTCAGCAAATATTTTTCTCTCTTTCACTTAGCATACCAGGTGGGCAACTTTCACTGAAACTAAAAAGCAGGAAATTCAACACAATGGAAATGATTTTAATGTTTTAAGATTATACCCTGGACCGTAAATTTTAATATAGCACAGGCAAAAAACTCTAAAAAAACATAGAAGCTACATTAATTAAACGTGGTCAGAGGAAAGGGAGTTGTTTTGAAAAGATATTAAAACTCATTCCTTACTGTTGAGATAGTCTTTATCTGCTGGAGGCCAAGGGTTCATCTATATTAATATATTAATTGTTCTCTGAACTATTACTTGCACAAGGGCAAGTTTCCACAGAAACCTGCTGGTATCCATATTGTTAAACTCTCTTTGCTCCCAGAGCACAGGGACCCAATCAAACTGCCTACAGTCCTTGACCCCAGTAACTCCTGAACCATGCCTGGAAAACACGTGCGAGTTGGCCCTTGCCAAAACTCTGCTAGGAAATGGTCTAGCAATTGAGCAGTGCCAATGCCCAGAAATGTTCTCTGTCTCTAATTTACAAGGAAAGACAAAGCCTAAGGCTTCGTGTCATGAGGGACACATTACCCTGCAGCAGTCTCTTGTGGGGTTCTTGTGCCATCCCTGGAAGTTTCTAATGCTTGTTTCTTGAAAATTGGAAACTCTAATGGTGGGTCTGAAACCAGCATCGTTTCTGCATTCCCGATGAACTGTTCTGAGCTGTGGCTGCTGTTGAGAGTCACCATCCCAGCAAAGCAAAACGGGTTACTTCCACCACTCTTAGCAGAAGGACTGAAATGAGGTTACATGCTTCAGTCTTACAACCTCCACAGGCTAGTGGATAAGCCTGCCTAGCCAGATGATGATTTATTCTTCTGTTATTAGACATGATTTTTCAAGACAGCGTGAAAAGATGGCATCAGGTAACAACAGTGACTGTTCTCTATCTTCCTGCCATTTTGAAAGTAATTAAAAAATAGAAACAGGCAGCAGGCTGAAGTCTAAATGCATGAAAATGTGTTTGACTTCCTAAGGTACCTGAGCCCGCAATGTTAGAGGCTTCCCTAACATTGTGAAGCCTCCATATCTATGTCACTTACATCAAAGAAACTGTGAAACAAAGGAGGGGTTGTGGCCTCATTTTAATGAGGCAGAGTAAGTCTTACTTAAAACATTTAGGTGTTTAAGGTTATAGGGAGTATTAGAGGGTTTTTACCAATCTGGCCTTTATCTTCCTAAACCAGCAATGCAAGACTATGGCCTCAAATCCTAGGCAAGTGTCCGGTGAAACTACAAAACCTGAACTAAACTCACCAATATTAATTCTAAGATGTTTAAGGTGGGCTAATTTTGGCTTAGCACCAGAGTAACTATGTGTCTGATGCACATACGTACTCTACTGCGAAGTTCTGCTACCACTAATCATTTGCTAAATCACTGCTAAATCATTTGCAAGGACTTCAATTTTCTTCCCCATATCACAGTGGGTAAAGGAAAGCCTTGTCTGTTACCTTGGAGGTTTTAAACCTTTCAGCTTCTGTTGTGGTAAATCCGATGAGATTTCATGTTTAAAGCTCACATCTACTATATTAGTGTCCTATAAAAATTATCCCAGATATTTGACTGCTGAGCCCTTCGGACCATCTGGCTATTTGCAGCGAGAGGTCTTGGATGTCTTCTTGTTACTTTCATTTATTATGAACATTATTTTTTCCCTCCAAGGTTAGCAAAGAACCTAGTGAGTGAATCAATGCCACGTTTGTCCTGCTTTACCTATTACAGAGGGTAGGCTTAGACCACTAAGTAAATAAAAAACAATAAACTGCCCTGCAAGTTATGAGGTGATAAAAGGTGACACGAGTGGTTTGAGGAGAATTGCTCTCTATAGACTGCTGTGTAAATAAGAGATTATATTATTTTACCTTTCATATCTCCCCAGTTTTTCAGCAGGGAAAAGAAATCTGCTTTATTTCACTAGCTTACTTGGTTTAGCTTTGATGGCTTCTGTCCCAAGGGTCTCTGCTCTAACTCTTCCTCCATCTTCTAAATCTTAAAAAAAATACTATTTTATCTTTTTTTTCATCAGTTTCACAGATCAAGTGGAGCTGAAATTATTCCTTCACCTTCTGTCATCTAACCAAGCTCCATCACTGCTAATACCCACTGACAGCTCTGACAAGGCAGGTAAGCGACGACGAGGACATTGATTGAGCTGTAAAGCAAACAAAGCACTCTGACTCCTTCTCATATGAGTAAAGCCTTCTAATCTGTCAAGGATTGAACACTTAAGAAATTTAATTTGTCTTGAATAAAGTGAGAAAGTCGTTGCCAAATTCAGTCTGAACTTACCCACACTCATAGGGCAGCCTGCACACACATTGTGACTGCTGGACTTTCTCCCACGGCTGACATTTAGGCTCTGTCACTTCTGGTTCCACCCGGGGAACTGAAGTAGAATGCACACAACACTATTAATGGCCAGAAAAGCAAAGCCTGTTAAAGGTCTACCCTGAATTCATCCTATCAGTTGATCTTAAAAGGCACTGGGTTATATGACTGTGACATGAATCACGTCCTACAAGTTCATTAAAAGCATCTTTTTCATGGAAGGAAGCTGCAGTATTAAAAAACTATAATAAGATTTTCAGAGTTACTGAGCAGTAATTGATCCCTGAGCCAAGAGCCAAGCAGAAGGAGACAGGTGCTGTGTTCAAGACTAAACTTCAATTCCAGTTCTGCAGTGACTGTCTGCGTCTGCTAAACTTAGCAGTGCTGAATCATATCTAGCAAATGTTGGCAGCAGCTTTATCAATAGGTTTCAGAGTTAATGGCTTCACTGCTGAGACTAGAAAAGCTGAGAGCCCAAAGCCCTGGTGTAGAAACAGTGAATCTTAATGTCCATAATCACTGATGGTAACTGCAACTTCCAGCACGTAGTCTTTAAGCTACTTAAAAAAACAAAAGCAACAATGATTCTTGGGGAATTTTCACAATTGCACATATTTTGTTATTTGGCTGCTGCATTATACTTTAAGCTTTGAAATAAAGTAGGTCTTTGCTAAATATTCCTCTAGAGGTTTTTGTTAACAAGTAATAGCAAAACCTTGCTTAATCCATACAGATGTGTTTTCTGAGAAAGGTTTATCTTGATGTGTGTTAGATTAGGTGTCTCTGGTATTCTGTTTAACTTGGAACTTGAATATCCCCGAACATTGTTGTGTTTTAAAAATAAATCCCCCTTACAGATTGAGACTTGCCAAGCAACAGGCAGAGATTGACAGAAAGAAAAAAACAGAATTGCAGAGCTCTGCAATACAAATAGCAGGCATATCCTTGTCTGCCTACAAAGGGGAAATTTCCACCAAAAAACACCACAGTGTCTCCACGTCTGGGGCTGCTGATTGTGTCTGTCCTCTGTAATTGCCTGTTATCAACGCTATTACTAACACATCTCACTGAAATACGGTGATATTACAGTAAGGCCAAATAAATGTGTGCCAGTGTGTCTCTGTGTTTATATATATATATATATTCATTTTAATTTCATATTTCTCATCATTTTTAATTGTGTTCTTTCTGTTGTACTAGTAATATTCCCATACAGCAAGCAACAAGTTGATTCTAAAGATGGAAGCATTCAAGACTGCTTCTAGTCATGATGCTATAGTTTGAATACGTGGTGCAACTAAAACTGAGGAAAATGAGTCGCTTAGGCTAAGTCTAAGGAGCAAGGCAACAAGCAACAGTAGTTCTGTAGGACTACTGTTTTTGTATGCTAGCAACTACAAGCCATTTTATTTGTAGGTGTATTAATCCTTCTGGTTTTTTTTTTGTTTTGTTTTGTTTTGTTTACAGGTCTATTATTCCTTTTGTTCACTGAGGAAGAGCATTTGTTTTGTTTTGTTTACAGGTCTATTATTCCTTTTGTTCACTGAGGAAGAGCAATAGCTGTTAGTTTTCTCCAATCACGGTTCTGAGAAGAGATATAAGAACATCTGTGATATTGGTAAGGATGTGGCTGCCTGGAAGCAGCAAGCTGCTTGGATGCTGTGCATCACTAGCCAGCACTGCAAGAATACACAAGAGAAAGTCTGGTCTGCCCTCCACAGCTGGAAAATATGAATTGAGACTGAGCTGTTTTATGGTATTGCCTGCTTCTCTGTCTGATAGTGCCTGCTGCTATCAGCCCAGAATTACATAGCTGTTACCATGAGCTGGACAATCCATAACCCCTGTCTTTCAGCTCCTGCAGTGTTACTACCAAATAAGCAAAAGCAGTCATCCAGCCCCAGCTCTTCTCTGCTCTAAGAGGTCTTGGTGCACTGAACTGGTTCCAGATGACTTTTGGAGAAGTCATGTCTCTGTGTGCAGTTCATATGGTGGTGGTTTTACACTACAGGGGGTAGGAAGTGGAGTGTATTTGGGGGTAGAATAGACAGCATATATCCTACACAATCTCTTAAAATAATGTTGGTGATAATGCTTAATATAAATATGACAATGGGAAGCAACAAGCCAGAAGGCAAACTCAAGAGAAATGTCTTAAGGCATCCTGCTTCAATAGGCTGCAGAAGATGATCAGTTTCCTTGGCCTATGCTGAAACACAAATTCATGTGTTTTGTGCTTTGTGTTATTGATGTAGCTATATCATATCAGCCATAATTGGTACACGGAAGAAAATTTTGAACAGCATTTGGGGGGCTGCAATGGCTTACCTGGTGTCTTGCACTGGATAGTTGCCAGGTCAGGAGACCACTTGAGACTGGGCTCGCACAAAATGGAGCCTGCCCCTTCTAAGCGCATGCCATGTGGGCAGGACAGAGTCATTCTCTCTCCAATCTCATAGAGAGATTTCCATGGCTCTCCTTGCAACCCTCCCTCCAACACAGGCAGGAGACAAGCAGTTTCTAAGGAATGAAGCATTTGAGATAGTCATGGTGAAGCAATGGACTGCAGAAGTTACATATTTTATCTTGCCTCAAATGAAAAAAAAATGGAAATATTAGCTGTTTTTCCTCTAGAAATACAGCAATCATGTTAGCAAAGAATATTAACTCGTTACCCCAGTCAAGTGTATGTGCAGTGCCAAAGACAGACTGACAATATCTTCTCCTATTGCTTGCATATCTGGCCATAGCTTTGACAGAAATTCTATTTGCTTAAAACCTGTGGTTCTGTTAAGGGTTTGTGCTGGTGAATAGCATCCTAGTAAGGACAGATCATACATACAGGACCCTGAAGACTGTATACTGATACACAGTCCCAGCGTTTGGGCTAGCATTTGTTCACAATAAATTCTGGTTGGATGGGGGAAAGCAGGGTGTTGAACAACAGTCCTGAAAACTCCCAGGTCTTGCTGATTGCGCTCAAAGTTGAGCTAAAAATAAAAATTGAAGGAGAAAATACCCTAATGGTTACTAATAGGGTAGTGGGAAAGATTTAAGTTTATAACCAAGCTGTAAAACTTGTTCCTGGAGTTAAGCTGCTATGATGAGAAGGTTGTTTGAGAACTCGGTGGCTGCCAAGAGCTGCCTCTGGACCTTTCACTCCGTTTGGCCAGCAAGGGACACAGGCTCATCCCAGGGGTTCCTGGCCACAGCCACAAGACTGAATTGTGAAATAAAATTTGTTCCCACAGAAAGTAATTTCTCTCACACCCCAGGGTATGGTTCAGGGTCTTGAACAGGGTGCTTCTTATATGGAGTATTAATCAGGGGTAACATATTGTGTAAGAGCAGTTTATGCTGCAATTTACTGCCAGTTTAGAAGGATTATGGAGAACTACAGAGAATCTCAGTCCTAATGTAAACATGAGAAAATTGCTGCTCCCCTGACAGAGATTATAGGATTTACTGATCATCAGTCTTTGTGATTTTGGCTTATATGCCAATGGGTACAAACCTTGTTCTAAATATAATAAAACTCTTTCACATATAATATACAGGTTTGACCACATGTGCTGGGCTTTTGTTTCACTTCTAATATCCTTTCTATCCAGAAGATATGGAAATTTTTCTCTTTCAATATAAAAACATCTGATTCAAAGAAAAGAAAGTCAATTTAAACCTGATTCAGCCTAGGGAAGTGGGAAAATACAGATGTGTATTTCTTTCCTCCTTATTGTTAGAAATCAGACATGGAGAAAAGTCTCACTAGAATTCAGGAATTAAGTTATATTTCATAATTACATCAGTTAAACATACTCTGACAGTATCTGTCTCCAGCTTGCCACTGTAAATTACTGCCACACTTGGCAGCAGGATCACCAACAAGAGAATATCCATCTTTGCAAGTGTAAACGATGCTTTTCCCAACGGGGTATAGATTTTCAGCATTCTGAAATAAAAGTTATAGGAGGAAATTGAATATATGATCTCGAAACGAGCAGCATTGTTAAACTCCTTTTGATCTTGGGGCGTGATCTTGGGATGCAATAGTTTAGGACTGTTTAGTGTGAAGTATTTGTGTCATTCTACAAGGAGCTGGTGGGAGTGTCTGGAAGATAGTGGGCAATGTGTTCAAAATAGAAAAGATGCCCCCCCCCCAAAAGAGTTGGTAGAATATAGAAAATTCTGGCTAACTGAGCAAATGAGGTGTACCTTATGACAGGTGTTTGACAGTGATGTATAGCATAAATAGATCAATACTCTTCTGCCAGCATATAAACTGACTAGCAATATGGCTGTTATTAAACATTAGTGGAATTAAGTTCTTGAACAAATTTCCAGTGGGAATACTGGAGAGTCTACAGTTTTGCTAATTCTTAGGATGGCACGCTGTACACTTATGCATGGATAATGTGACAGGATTACTTAGAAGAGTTGGCCTTGAAGATACAGACCCGTTCTCATTTTATATCCCTCTCTGTTCGAAGGCTAGAGGAAAATATTCCACAGATTGCAAATATTCCACAGTTTGTGAACTAAGTATATCAATATGGGAGAGAGACATTGACTAAAAAAGTTATGAGAAAATTTTGGTTTATGTCTCAAGCTCAGTTTTGCAGAAATAACTAGTGGATTCTTAACTAATCCTTATATTTATTTTATTGATCGGGACAACTCTAGACAGCCTCACAGCATAGAGAAGGCATAATCCATACTTTGAGAAATTTAGTCTCCCTTGCTAAATAGACCCAATTTGTAATACAGTCAGAAAAATAAGTTGCCTTATCATAGCTCCACCAGGGAACAAGAAATTACGACGGTGAGTCATAGGATGCAAAGTCAAAGGTCCTAAAATCTGTTTATAATTTTGTTATGGATTTGCTGAATGACCTTGGACAGTTCACTCTTTCTGCTCTGTTTCTCTCTGTGTTTCCATACTTTAGTTTGTAATATGTGTGACACAGAAATGTTTTGACTATGTGTACAGGTCAGGGCAGGATTTCTTATTTCTATAAGCCCTGTGGTGCAGAAAAGCAAAGATTTTAGTTTGTTAGTGTGTGCATGTTTTATGTGTAAAATCTTGACTAACTTCTTGTAAACTTAAGCAAGGAGGACAATGCTGAGAAAGATGTTATACAGAAGTTTTCATACTGAATTTACCAATACTAAATATATAAAAAGAAATACACATTTTCATGTGACCCTCTCTATTAACTTAAGCTGTGACACTATAGGTAGGAATAGGGCAGATAAAAAAAAAAAAGTAGAAATAACTTACTTGAACAAATCCGTTTTCCAAGAGAGGAGGAGGTGAACAGAATTCTGTAGGCCTTATAGATATATCAAAGCAGTGTGGTTCAATCAAGCTATAAAAGAGACAAAAGTACTACTAATTTTAAATTTTAGTCACTCTTCCTTCCAAAATAGCATATTTCTCAATGAAGTTCATTTTCATGGGACCTTTACATGTCCCATTTACATCACAACTGCATTAAAACCTGGCACCACCAAAATATTTGAAAAAGAGATTTTAAATAGAATGGTGTCAATTTTACCAACTTTTATCCTATATTCTTGTCATGTCAGATTCAGTTCCTGAGCTGCATTTTATTTCAATTTAAATATGAAAACTAGAAGGTCAGTCAGTGACATTCTTCTGCTAAAATATGTGAACTGTTTTGAATTAAATTTTTAAATTATTTGTGTAATAAGTGCTCCAAAAGCTTCTTCTCTGCTTACCGAAAATGTTGCAGCTCCTCATCTTCACAGGATCTGCTTTCATGCTGTTCTCCTATGCAAGCCTTGCCACCACCTCGTGGTGAGGGGTTGTTGCAAACTCGACTCCTTGATTTTCTCCCCCCTGAACAAGAACTCCAGGAAGACCAGCAGCTCCAGTGTCCATCAACAACACCTATGTAACATTTGAGACTATTTCACTTCAAGGATTTTTCTTCTAAACAAGGAAATTACTATTCAAAGTGAGGTCAAAAACTATGACCTTACAAAGACTTGCACATTGTAATGATCTCTGTTCCCTTACCCATCCTGCCCAACCTCATAAAGACATCTGTAAGTTTGTCTTTCTGATTTTAGTGAGGCTTTACCTTCTGGACACATGTATAAGTCATAGTATTAAGTATTAAGTATTGAGCTGATCCCCAATTCAACCAATCAATTCCCTTTCCTAAATATTGTGTCTAAGGGGACACCAGTCATGTGTGACTTGCATATTTGAAGAATCTGCACATTTTCTCGATCTTCTGGCTTCTGCAATTCCTTATGGCAATTTCCCAGCTCAAAGCTTGGCTGACTTTGCTCCTGAACTGATGCATGCATCTGATGTTGCCTGATGCTACACTTGTGCAGCAAGTCCACGGCACTCAGAATTAATTGTGAATGTGTTTGCACCCTACTTTGGCAACAGTGACTTTGACCCATTATTAAATTCCCCTACTTGTGGGTAGATCAGGACAGAATCATTTGTGAGAGCTAAAGAATACTTGTTCTTTCAGAGTATGCATTTATTTATGGAGAGGTACACTATGAGTGGTTAGTATTATCCACTATATTTAATAATTATAAAAACAGTTCTTTGTAAAGTACTCTGTATACAGGCTAAGCAGAGACAACTGCTGTCTGCTGCTCATTCATTCTGTGCAGAGGATAAACAGACTTTGGAAACAGGACAGTACACTTATTACTTTTAAACTCTCACAAGCTTAAACAAGTGCTGACCTGGCTGATCTTGCACAAGAGTTCCCAGCTCACAAGCTGCTCCGAAGGTGTAAGGCTTGCAGTAACACACGCACTGAGTTCCTTCCACGGCTGCCTCACCACCGTTCTGGCAAGGACGACATTTGCAGGGATCGTTTTCAGCCATGTATTCTTCAATGGCTTGTTTTAGGTAATGTTTTTTGACTGAGGAACAGGGTACTTCCTTTACCAGCTCATACAACGGTGTTAGCTACACACAGAAGAAAAAGAATTTACATTAAAAGGTATATTAAGGACAGAACACTTTATCAACACATTTTGTCATATAAGACAATTTGTGAATTATATTCCTGAGCATGCATCTTGAAAAATGCCCTAACTAGTTTGTTAGCTAGCTAGCTAAAATCTTAGGTTAGCTTTTAACATAGCTTTTTTTCTGCAAAGTCAGCTCTTAAAGTTACTGGCAACTTAGTTGTGTTTAAACACATTTGAGATAACAGCAGGTTACAGCTGAACTTTAAATGTACTATAACACAGTCCACCAATGTGCAATAACCTGTCATCACCAAGTTATTTCCAATCCAAAAAGCTAGACATTTGCATAAGCTATTATGTCATTTCATTAGGCAGTGATTAAAGACAGCAGTAAGCAAAAATATTTTTCATTCCTATGGCAGATTTTATATTTTATGTTCTCACATTTAATTTAAAACTCCCTGATGGAACTCTACTGCCTTTATGCTATGCTTCAACATCTCAGCAGTTCCCAAAGGGGACTTGGACAAATGCTCTTGTGCCAGCGTTCAGGTGTCTGGCTGCCAGAATACCCAGTTATGACAAACTGGCACACACTTAGAAAAGAGAGAGGTACAAAAGGGATGCATAGAGGTCAACAGCCTATGTGGAAGACACAAGGACTTATCAACATTTAATTCAAAATTGGGCTATTTGAAATCTAACTTCTTTCCAGTGCTAAGCTGATCCTCAGTTCTTAAGCAGTACTCCACTAAGTCACCAAACATTTGTTAGACCTGCAGGTATCTATCAGTAAGAGGAGAGATTTGTAATACAGCCAGCTACATCCTAGAATATTCTTCCTGTGAATTCTTTTTGCTTTTATTAAATGATCTAAATACCAAATGTTTGCTGACAACAGCCTGATTAATCACCATCTATAATTGAATCACTTCTCCCCTTGAGTAATCCCATCTGCTCATCTCTGTTTCAAGAAAATAGCCTTACCTTTTGTTTAATTACCCTCGGATAGTTTGTCACTGATCCAGCCCAAAAAGAATATCTTTGACTGTTCCCAGCAGGATTATTCAGCTCTAGATAGCTAAGGCCAGCAACAGCACCTGGGCTTCCTCCTTCTATGTAATTGTCTCCTTTAATCTTATTGCCACTACTTCCTGTAGGTTCAGGAAGAGAAATACAGAAAATAGGAGCATTGGTATACTTACAAACGGGAATAGAACCAATATATATGCAAAAACTATACTAGCAAGTAGTGAGACAACACATCAGTGCAGAATGCAATTATGAGATTACTTTGTCCTCAGTAGTAATATTGTGTCAAATCTTGCAGCGCTATTTCCTGAAAAAAGAAAAATATTGGCTTAGATAAAAATGCAGTGCAGAGAAGACAAAAAGAGTGGAATGCAGCTGAAAATTCTGCAACATCTGCAAAGATTTATTCCTTTCTGTCACAGCAAATAACTGCACAAACAGCTCAACACCCAAACTTGCTTATAACATACACCTCCACATACACCTGCAGACCAGCCCTGTTTAAGAGGCCCCGGCTACAGGGATGAAAATGGGTTCTGCAGTCCTAGACAAATTGAGCCTGCTTGCTTGCATCAAGAAGTTCCACATGTACAGCACATAAGCAATATCCATTTTATCAACTGTATTAGCATCTCTAGCTGTAAAGTGTCTGGAAAATATTAGCTATTGGGAAAGTATTAGCACTGGTTGGGTCTTGGAATGCTTTTCAAACTGGTCGCTTGGTGTCTGGGTTTCACCTGTAGCAAAGCTACCACCACCTGCTCCTCATTTTGCCAGTTCTTTAAGAAGAGGTGAAAGCTGGATGTATGGGAACTGTGCAAGATACCACTGAATGTTTACCCGAGGAAGCCTGTAGTATTTCGTTCAGTTTGGAACATTCTGTTTTCTTCTTCTTTACAATGAGTGCGTTCCAGCCTGATGTGGTACACTTGTACATGTCGGTAAGGCTCAGACCTGCAGAAAATAGATCCGTTAATAATATTGTATATTGACAGTTAGTGTACATTTTAAATCAATCTCTTAGTTTCCCATTGACTTGCAAGGGCTTTTAGAAAGAAAACTACCACTTTTTCTGCTAGAATTAGGAGGCAGCTAAAAAGCAGGTCTTTGAGGGAGGTCTACATGAGGCCAAGGCCTGTGGATGGAGGCCGAGACAGAAGTTCTATCCGGCAGAAGTTTCTGTTCCTCTCACCCCTTTTCTCAGCAATCCCTAATCCTACAGCACTGTTTAACACTGAGTATCCCTATGTCTCACTTTGATGTTTGCTTCATTTGTGATTTATTCTGCTCTTTACAGTTTTACTTAACCTTCATCTCCAAATAAGTTTTAAACTTTAAGAGTATTTGACATTCAAGCTAGTGTTAGAATTCAAGTGCAGCATGATTGGGGTCTTGAACTACAACTATCAGACTCTTACTTGATTTTAGATACTACCTTGGAGAATATGCAAAGAGAGAGATATGTATCTTTTTTTTTTTTTTTTTTTTTTTCCTTTTTCCCCTTTGTTTCCTGTAACAAATGCTCTAGTGCTCTACCTTCGGCTTTCATTTTGTCTGTATCCATTTTAAAAATAACTTTGTAATGTCCTCCTAGGGATCCAGAGTGCAAAAAATGAGTCCCAAAATGTTCAATAAATCTTCGGTAGGTGTTGTAATCATAGACCACAGGGAGGTTGGCAAGTTCCTTCCAGAACGGTTCCGCAAGAGTGAGAAAGTCTGGGCGGTTGTTAATAAACTGAGCGACTTCCACACTGTTCTCAATGACCATCAGTTGCTGACTCTGATGGGAGGAAAATAAAACTGCCTTGAATCAGCCATGCAGCCATTTCACTACGAGTCAGAAGCTATATACGTTTTATTAGCTACTGACCAACAGTATTAGTATTAGTATTAATATCAGTATCAGTATCTATATTATTAGTTGTGTCTAAGCAACCAAGTGAATGTGAAAAAAATATTCCGAAGATGTGAAGTTCATTTTTGGCTTTCATTTGTAGCTGCTGCATCATCTTTCTTTTCTTCCTGTGTACCAGAAAACTAGCCTAATTCAAATGAATAGTGAAAATCATCACTCTTCACTAATATCATGCAATCACTACTGGTGGTTTCCAGCATTGACAACAGAGCAGTACTAAAGAATGAACAAATTTGCTTTGCACCCTCATTTCTGTAAGAGAGACTTCTTTTTTCCTTTTTTTTCTTTTTCTTTTTTTTTGCTATGGTCCTTTAGCCATTTTCAGTATGTTTAGAGGAAATTTTAACTCCTATACAATACCTGCACAGGAATGGTCAACTAAATTTCTCAATATTGCTATGGAACTTTGTTATGAAAAAAACATAATATACATCATTGTTAATGTGGTAACACAAGTTTGCCTTCTGCCAGCTTGGAGAACACCAAATACATGCATTTGTTGCTTGCTTTTATTTACTGTAAGATAACGGTTTTGCCTCTTAATTGAACATTGTTCTCAAGTTATTTTTTAATCCTTATTTTTCAGTAAGGCCAAGGCAAAGGTATAATAAGCACTGCTGGTTAGTGACTGCATAAGATACTGGCTATCTTTCTTAATATCCTGCTAGGGGGAAATCAAATAATTCTGTGATTAAAGCTAGTTTTATTGTATAGAACTCTTTCACTCCAAGATACTGACAAAGGTATTCCTAAAAAGTGCATTAAACGGTTAGGAAAAAAAAAAAGAAAAAAATAATCAGTTATGAGATGTTAATGTTTTACTTTCTCAAATAAGGAAAAGCAGCTAGCAAATAAATAAATTAGTAATAAAGAGGTAAAATGGAAAAACAACAATAGCAACAAATTCAGGTTAAGCTAGGCTAGCAACGCATTTTTAAAGGTTTAATGGGTTTTTTTGTTTGCAGACTTTGCAGACTTTGTACCAAAAGTATCTGGATAGAATAAATATTCACACGTTACTATGAAAGTACAATCAAAAAATCCTAACCAGAACATTTATACAAAATGCTAAGCAACACTGATAATCTAAACATACCTTTTGATTTTTTTGAAGATTTTTATTCTGTGAAAATCTGTGTCCATGGTTTGATTGTTCATATTTCTCTGTGTGCTTCATATAAGACCAGCTACTGTTGAAAAACTCATAACTAAATTCATTCTGAATTTTAACCTAGAAGATCAAAGATAAAATTCTATATAAATAGCTTTGTGGAAGATGTTAAAAAGAATAACATAGCACTGATCCACTACTTTCTAATATGAAAAAAAATGTGGATACATCTTCAGGCTATATTCATTTGAAATAATACATAAACACTAAAACAAGTGAACACTGCAAGAATCAATTGTCTGAAAAGAGTATTAATTGTATATATGTATGTATAAAGTACCTATATATTTGTGCTTATAAAGTAGTATGATGCATTAAGAATCCCTAATGCATTTAGCATGCTTTTGATATGGGAGAAAGAACAAAATCTCTTAGGCATATGACTTGAAATCAGAAATAAATATAAGTCTCTGCAAGGCCTCCATGAAGCACCCCAAAGCCCTGTGCACAAAAAAAGTCTTAAGGTGATTCAGGTTGCAACTTAAGCTAAGCAGGGGTCTTGGTATTCACTTTTACTGTGAGAGAAGTAAAAATGACATCTGGGAAATTAATATTCTTTTCCCTTTCTTTATCAACATACTGACAAGTTAGTATTTTAAAAAAATAAAATGCCATCTTCTCTGGACATGAATGACACAACTTTAGCATGTGGTGGCATATGACAACTTCATTGCACGAAAACTTTTTGCTGCTGTTATTTGTTTGATATTTATTCAGGAGATGGCTGCCTTCAATGGCTTGGGATCCTTCCCTCAGTTCATAGTGGAAGAGCTGCAAGTGGAATGAACAGACTGGATGGAAGGTATAGGCTTCATTCATCTATGTTTCAAGTAACCTCCTTGTCAAGAGACCTTACCTGTTTTACTTCCTTGTACCTGTTTTAATCAAGACTCTAAAGGTGGAGTTAATGGAAACGTACTTGGAATGTATAAGCAAGAACACTCTCACTCAGCCTGTAGTATTCTTTCCTGTCGCCACTGAACACCTTTCTGCATTGTCCTCCAAAGCTTCTTGTGTGAATCACTCTTCCCTTAGTCTCACCAGTAACGGCATCAAAGCTATGAGAAGAAACCATGAAACACACTTAAGGCTAAGGCACTTAGCTAGCAAACTTTTGAGCAGGAGCTAAAAAATGTGTAGAAATTACCCTGTTCCTGTAAGGTCTGAATTTGGAGGTGTTTTGTCACTGTCACATACAGTCCTCTTCTCTTCACATTGATCTTCATCAGCACCATCTTCCTCACAGTCCTGATCTCCATTGCACACAAGAGACCTGCTAATACACTGACCTAAATCAAAATAACAATGCACATGGATAGGAGAATTTTTTCATCTATTGAAAAATAAATCACCTAATGTAAAAAACCACAAACAAACAAAATAAAACCCCACAGTTTTTACCACATTAATTAGCTCATTCAATCCCATAGTTCCCAGAAGAGCTTGCAAAACAACAGTAGATGTAGACATAAATAAATAAGTGCATATATACAGTTGAGGGAACCATAGTCATTCAAGGCTTATAATATATATTAAGAAACCTGTTGACTTCTGAATTTATTTCTTGTTTCTCCTGAATTTTCATCCTTTGATCCTGTGTGACTGTGATTGTCTATCTGACAGCCCCGAAACATGTTTATCCTGTAATAAACATGACATAAATATCTACCTGTTGACGTAATGTGCTGTTTTGTCATGAAAACAGAAGCAGTTTAGATGTTAGCATTGTTCTGGAAATCTTAGCTTTCATCATGTAAGTGATGTCCAAAATGTTTGGATATATCCTAAAACATAGCTTTGAAGAATTACATCTAAAGTTTCATTAATTACTCTCTCGTAAGGAAAAAAGTATATATATATATGTATATATATATTAATCTGGAGCAAATTTGTGAGGTAGAATGATTTAAGGAGACGCACAGAACTACAAAATGTTATTTGTAAAGCTTTGGAACACACACAAATGAAATTAAAAACATGCATAGCCAAGGAAGAACAAAAGAAAACTTCCTGTTCAATCAAAGCTAGCTGTAGATTAAGGGTTCTGGGAAGCAATTGCCCATTGACCAAATTTCAAGCACCACAAGGTTTTCTTAATTTTAAGGAGTAGAAAACAACAAAAAAAGTTCTTGATGATACCTGAAAAACACCTGAACCTATCATCACAGCCATCCTCTGTTGGGCATCCCCGTGTCGGAGTGCATTGCCTTGTTTCAAAGGCATCCCCAGAGCAGGGATTTCCCCCAAACTGGCCATAAACGGCTATTGTCCGTCTCCGAATCTGAATATAAATCAAAAGAAAACTTAGAAAATATGAGAAAATTCAAAGCAGAAATAGTATACTGCTGTCAAAATACTCTTCTCTATAAGCAGATGAAACATTCACTGATTTTTTTCTGAGGACAACCATACTTCATACTACCCTAGTTGGGCAACAGACTCACAATTTAATAGAAAGACAGCTATTATATCTCATGATCTTCATTCTCAGCCCTAAACTTGGCTATTTTGTTGAGAAGTCTACTCTAAAAAGAGTAAGCTCTTAACAAATTTCCACTTTGTTGTATATTTTAAATAGGACATACCATGAAAGTAGCATATCATGCTTAATATGCTAAAATCTTTCAACATAAACAATATCCTAAAGGAAAATGTTAATGACTGACAATACATGAGCTACTTCTTGTTTCTAAAAAGATTCTAGTGCATTCTCAGTTCACATCTTTAATTTGGATTAATTCCTTCCTAATTCATGCAACATCAATGGAAACAAGACGGAAAGTCAAAAGCAAAAATAACTTCAACAGGAATAGAGCTGAAGTGTAAAAACCATCAACTTGTCTTTATTGCGGACAATATTTGCAGCTAAGCTTTCTCTTCTTGGCAGCTTACCCCTCTAATGAATAATCAATAGAGGTGGTACAAATCAATTACTGGCAGCTGAGAAATTGTCTTAGTTTACAGAACAGTTTCATAGAGCATTTGGAATTATAAAGAAATTACAAAGAAACACACTGCACTAATTATTTCATAATACAGATATCATAGCTTTGGAAGGAACATAGAGAGGGGAGCGTGGAGACATTCCCTTCTCTAGAGCCCAGTAACCTTCTCATTCTACTAGGAAAAGTGTTTTTGCTTATTCTTTTCCTCCATTTCATCATCCTCCCAAAACAGCCTCTTGTGATTTTTTATATCAAACACTATTGGGCTGTAGACAGAAATCAACCAATTGAGATTTAAAAAATACAGTGGTTCTCTAATTACTGGAATATGCTTGTGAAGTCATGACTGCGGAAAAAAAAAAAATGTGTCTGTGTCTACCTGTTTTTTAGTACAGCCATCACACTCGGACCAAGGGCCAAAAGCATTCCAGCGGCAATGGACTGCATGGGAAGGGCTGCTCCAGGAGTGTTTTTTGTCATTATGAGGGGTAAAAAAATAAAATAAAATAAAATAAAATAAAATAAAATAAAATAAAATAAAATAAAATAAAATAAAATAAAATAAAATAAAATAAAGAGAAAATGGTCAGGCATCTGCAATCATACACTTTAGTGTGAAGCTTTCTGAAACAGCAAAGCAAATGTTCAATAAAAATACAGTGCATGATCAGACACCCTCTTAAACCACTGAGATTTGCTTTTCAAATGTAAAAATAATGAGAGTGATTCCCAGTTGTGCTTTCCAGGCACTAATCAACAGAAAAAAACAGGCCCATTCCCTGCCTCCTGAAACTCCATGGGAGTGTGTGTGCCAAAGACCATCCCACATGGGCTCCCATGCAGTGCGTCGGGACTCATGGGACTCATGAGACTCTCCTGTCTTGCTCGTTGTGGATGGAGCTGATGGACACTGTAATTCCTCACTCTTGTCACCACTCACAGCAGTGGCAGCGCCAACACAGACTGGTGTCAGAAGAATATGTTTTCTTCCAAAAAAACATATTTAAAGATCCCACTATGCCCCGTGTCAAAACGTATCTGAAGAAACTTCTAAGGCCTGCCCTGCACCAGGAGAAATTGTCTGTTAAACTATACATGCTCAGTCTTCACTATATAGTTTTCTAAAGAAATAATCACCTGGAAAAAATGGGAATGAAACCTGAAACCTCCAGCAAGAGAAAAATCCTCAGCACCTGAAAAAGAGAAGCAAAAGC
>VZSG01000027.1:439106-456176 GCA_013398315.1 Nothoprocta pentlandii
CCCGGGAGCTGCGGGCTTCCAGCCGCCGGTATGGGGGGACAGGGCCCCGCTGGCCGCGGCTGCATCGGCCCGGGGCGCCCTCACGAGGAGAGCGGCTTTCCTCGCTTTGGGGAGGCAGCAACAGGCGCGAGACACCCGTGGGCCCGGGATCCCCGGGAAGGGCGCCCGCGGCTGGCAGCCGGGCGCGGAAAACGCCGCGCGAGCCCAGCTGGGCCTCGGGCAGCCTCCCCTGCAGGTGCCACGCAGCTAACGGGGAACCTGGCAGGAACAGCATTTTTCTTTCCTCCTTTTAATCCCGTCGGACACGGGTGGAGGAGAAAAAAAACCCCGCATGAGCTCGTACTGTGCTTTACTGTTGTGATGTTTCTGTGAACTGCTCAAATAGTGGGCATGCAAATTGAAAATACCCTTTCACAGGTGCCTCAAGTGAGAGCCAAGTGGTGCTTAAACCACTGTGGTTATCATAGCGGGTTGCTCATGTTTATAATTAATGCAAAACGGGCTCATCCTGTTCTGTCTAATGTGTTAGATGGTTTTTAACATGATATTTTTTTCACTGTAGCTGTTCTCATTGTATGTATGTTCCATAAGCTCTCCCAGGCTCTGAAGAGAATACTGATGTTTGGGCAACCTGTTTTTCTTTCTTCATCTTAAATTCTTCCTGCCAGAAGTAGGATCAGGATATTGATATATCTCTTGGGGTGATTGAGCAAGGAGGGGATGAGGAAGTTGCATTTCCCTCTCATATGAGCTGTAGAAATTGCAGCAGTGGTGCTGTGGGGCACTAATGGTAGAAACAAACTGTTTGGTGGCTGCTTTTTAGCAGGTAGCTTGCAACATGCTGCAGAAGTGCGTTTATCTGTAAGAATGCCCGGGAAAGCAGCAGTGAGTATCTTGGGAGCAAAGTCATCATAAGCCAGTCTTGAAAGAGGGTGCCTCAAAAGTGACCCAAGAGGCAGCAGAAGTACTTAATGTCTTGAGAAATTACTACCTCCTTCAGAACAGAGGAAATGAGGCAAAGGGCAGTCAGAGGTGGACATCAGATTGCCCCATCCCTCGCTGTGGGATTACTTGGTTAGAGAAGAAGTCATTTGTCTTCCCCCTTGCCCAAAGGACTGCAGAGAGCTACAGCTCCATTGCCGTCAGTGTTCCAACGTGTTTGCTCTCCCAGTTTGGGGAGCCACCTTGGGGCACCCCATTACTGCTCCTGCTCCTACCTGCAAGGGCAAGAAGTGCCTGAAGATGCAATGCTAAAAGATCATTAATTGGCAGGACTACTGCTAAAACTGTGACATTAGTGAAAGTTACTCCAGTTCTTTATATTTAGTGGGTATAATTAGCTTGAAGGGCTAACAATCTGCCTTACTGACATGCTTAATTAACAACAATAACAACAAAAAGATTGAGTTGCCAGTTCTATTGCCGCTTTCTTTTTCCCTTTATCTGTGTTTTATTTGGTTGAATTTGAGGGTTCTTTAGGCTGCTTCGTAACTGTTAGTGATGTGAAGAGTGCATATATGCCCATATGAAAAAAACTTCAGGAGAGGGAGGAGCAGGGAAGTGAAATGTAGCATCATTCTGCGTCGTGAGTACCTTTCCTGAGGAGTCTGAGAATCTGCTTGAGGAGATGCAAACAGTTGAGTTCATGGACTGATGCTCACTTACCGTATGGACTGTTTTAAGTTTATCTGGTCACTAGATGTTGGTGGTGGAGGTGTTGGTTTTATCTTTCTGTTCCTGTACCTCAGAAGAGGGAGTTATTGTGTCAGTGATGAATTGATTTTTCCTCCTAAGCACACTTTATTTGAAAGCAAATCTACATTCATTTTCCCATAAAACTTCAACTGGTGACTCTAAAGTGATTTCATCAGCATAAAAGGAGGTGGGGGGGGCGGGGAAAGTGAACATGTTCAGCTGGCATTTTCTTGACTTCCTGTGTGACCTGGGGATCAAACTTAAGGCTTCATGAAAGTGCATGTGTAAAACCAGGCAGCAGGGGCAGCCCCGTGAGGGTGGCTGGAGAGCCTGGGCTTGGGGCAGCTGCTGAAGATCTCCCGTAGCCAAGGGAGCCACGGGGAGAATCCGGGGGCCGTGTGGCCCCTTTGCCCTCGCAGGTAACTGATACCCACAGGTCAGTAACAGTTTAACTGTTCGTCTGGCTAGACTAACCTCAGTGAGTTCTGTGATGGTTAATGTACTTGGTCAGTTCCTCGAATTGGCATTTATGAGGAAGAAATTGGCTAGTCAGTGGTACCTAGGCCAAGCTGAAATGTCGCCAAAATGAAAAACTGTAGGACAAAAGGGAACTGAAAATCGAAGCACTTTTTGTCATTTCCATTTTAACAGCTTTCAGTGTAAAACACTTACCCCTGTTTTAGCTTTATCCTCATTTTTTCTTTTTGATCTGTGGTTTCTTCTTGGGGGAACAAGTTGCTGAAGTTTCTTGCTGAAACCAAATACAAAGCTTTTCCCAGATATTTTGAATAGTTAACTTTCATGAAGGAAAGAGTAAGTAGCAGTGACTTGTATAGAACAAATGAAGATACTCATTAAGTTTATGAATGTCCAGTAATATTTATTCCAGACAACAGAACTAGGTTAAGAATGTTGATCTGTACAGACTTCAAAACTGCTGCAAGCAGTCCTTGCTGATCAAGGCAGTGATAAGGTACCAGGAAGGGACAGTGAAGGTCAATGTGCTGTCTCATGCACTTCAGCAGTCTGCCTTTGCACAGCAACTTGTGGTTTTATATCTTTCTATCTGTAGAAGACTTAGCTCGGTCTTCTCAGGCAATGCGTGCAGGCTTTTGGCCTGGAAAATAACTAGGTTTCCTGTGACTGTGACATGTTACCACTAATCTTTAGTCTCAGCTGTCTGCTCTCTACTGAGCTTAAGGCTGTGTGTAAGATTGAAGACCACAGAACTGAGCTGATGGTTGCTTCTGTGTTCAAACACTTACAGTGAGTTTTTGCCTTTTGAGACTGCTGCTGGGAGGATTTTTGAAATGTTGGTGCTGCACATGGCATTAGCAAAGCTTAAATGCATGCAGTCAGTGTTACCAAGAATTACAAGAATAAATAGTATTTAAGGGGAACTTCTGTTGCAGTGTTTTTCTTGCAGGACGGATAGCTGAGGGTTAGGACGAGTAACTTTAAATATTTGTGTTGCTCTCCTTGTATTTGTGGATCTTCTACCTTTGTAGGCAACTCTTCTGTCAACACAGTGGAGAAAAACTCTCAAAGGTGCCATTCCATTGTCAGTTTTCTGCAGAATCTACATGAAGTTGTTCTCTGAGGTCTTACTTGCACTACTGTTTCTAGGCTGAATTAAAAAATAGCCAGCAGTCTGTTACCAGTCAGTGTGTGCTGTTTGGCCGATACCAGATACTTTAAGTGCTTCATCTTACAAGAAGGTCTTGTGGCATGTGGGTAAAGACTTAACTTAAAACCAGAGCAGTCTTTTAGTGCCTCTTCTCCTTGCAATTAGCAAATTTGTTCTAATATGATGGTACATAAGAAATACTAATGTGGCAAGGCAGTTTTAATAGTAGAGAAAGGAAATATGATAAGTCTTACAGATGACTTCACTAATTTTGAGTTCTAAATTCTAATTTCCATCTAGGATAGCCTGATAACTCAAATGAAGCAGTAATGGGCTGATGAATCATTTTTTTTATCTTACATGGAATATAGGAATATAAATACTAAGCTGTAAAACTGCCTAACTTAAATATAAAAGGTACTTAATTTGGTATTCCTAACCGAAATGAAATGTAAGTTCATATGCCTAAATGACTTCTGGTTAGTTTCTAAGAAGCAACTTCCTACAAATTCAACTTAATTACTGTCAAGTCTAACTTAACCTATTGATGAATTTTGAAATACTCCTGGCTTGCCTCAGTTCATGTTGCTGGTATGCCAATGAATTGTCATTGGTATAAGAGCTGCTTTTCTAGTGTCTTCTGTTAACAGAAGATATTTCTTTAGATTTTGATTTTGAATACTGGTGATATAAATAGGTGGGTTCCTCTTAAACTTCGATCTTGATTGAATTTAAGAAAACAAAAGGACCATAATGATGCTGTAATTGCAGTTTTGTCCAAAAGCAATTTATTCCTTCTCTATGGGTTATAGTTTAACGCTCTAGGGAGTGAGCTGTTGTGGCCTGTCTAGAACTTGTGATTACTGTTTGCTTTTCCCTATGTTCCTCAGCAACGTGGACCTCCTTGTCTGGAGTTCTAGTTATTGTGGCCCTTTAAGGAATCGGTTCCTCCGGTTTGGAATGTCGTCTTTGACTTGTGGTTCATGCCTTATTCTGAGGTTAAAGAAAGGATCTCTGCTACCACAATGGCATGTTCAGGGTTTTGGGTGGTTCATGGATTAGGTTCCTCCCTGCTGAAATTCAGATTAATTGCATTATTTTACGTAGCAGCTGTCTGACTGAAAAATAATCTGATTATTAGTTTTGGTACCCACTGTTCTTGCCTCTCTGCCAAGAGTATGAATTTCATCTCAGTTGCATCACTTCTTAGATCAATACAGAGGAAAAGCAACAGCAAAGCCTTTTGTTGAAAATCAGACTTGTAAATTGATTGGCTTTTTCTAATTTCATCAATTATCAGTTGAATGAAGAATGATTTTTGTGGGTCGCTTACAGTAAAGTAGGAATAAAGACCTATCTCTTCTGCACTCGGAAGAGAGAACCTGGCATTTAGCACTAGTATCTAGCTTCACTGTCTGATATGAGAGCCTAATTTTTAATTCTGTTTCCAGGGTCTGTACTTGCCTTGCCCTTCTCACTAATGTAAAATAGCATGCTTTCTGCTTTTCTTTGTTTTGTTTCTTGTATAAAAAGTACCTGCAGATGAATGCATTTTCCCTTTGGAATTCCTTCCAAATGTTTTATCCCAGCTTCCAGTGAATAAATTATACTTTAAATAAAGCTAAAAGCCTGGGGCTTGGTTAGCTTATCAGGCGATTGGATGCAACCAGGTCAGCAAGTCCTGTATTCAGTGCTGTTTAGGAATTAAAAACTGGCTTACGCTACTTTTGCAAGATGCAGTACAGGTGAGGAAGGACTTTAAAGTAGACACGATCCTCGATAACATGTCTCACAGCCTTCAGCATGTTGTGGAATTTTCCCTTGACTAGTATCTAATATGAATAAATTGCCTTGGAAGCACTGCTTAGGATAGGAAAGAAGTAAACTACTGAAGTCCACTCAAGGGGAGAAGGAAGAACCACGTAGATGTCCCTTTAATCTCGCTTGCCCTTAGAAGTAGGAAGCAGAGTGGCTGCTGATGTCTTGAAAGGGTTGTCAACAGTAGTTGTATTAAATCACTGCATGCAAAACCTAATGTAGGGGGCAAACTCTTACTGATCAGTGGAAGCAGTGCTCTTCTGGCTTGCCTATCATCTGGTGTTGGGGATGAAGAGAATGTTCCTAGAACCTTAATCACGGATAGTTCCAATAGCAGCTGCAAAATTCAGTCAGGAGTAGCAGAACCGAATAGCCACTTAGGACAGCTGTCTGGAATGTGTTTTTACATCTAGCTCCAGTTTCTCTGTTACAGGAGAGTTTCTGTTACCTCAATTTCTCTCCTAAGTTTTAGAAGAGATTGCATGTTTGTCTTGTTTAACATAGTTGCTGCTGGATTCTCCTTATTTCCTGCATTTTGCATAGCATAAGCTCCATACCTTATGTAATAAAGGGGCTTTGGTGTGATACTCTTGTTCAGCCAAGGGCTTAGAAGGACTCATACTAGACAAGAAAAATACTAGCAAGATTAGCACTATTTGTGAATACAGAGCACTGAAATAGTGCAAAAATGCAGAAATGCTGCAAGACCTGTGGGAGTTTGGTTTAAGATTTGTCCCTACCTTTCCATTTGATAAGTGTAAAATTCTGGGAGAAATTTGGGGTAAGGCAGTCAAATGCCATGTGGTCTAGTTCCCAGTTTAGCCCAAGAAAATGGGGTCATGTGAGATCTAAACACTTCCCTTGTGGTATTTCTTGAATGTAATTGAAACGGTTCAATATATTTTTTTATGAAGCAGAAGAAAAACCTACCTAAATGCTTCTTTGTTACCTGCAGTTGGCAAGCATGAGTTGACTGGACACAAAGTGGCAGTGAAGATCCTGAATCGACAGAAGATTCGCAGCCTTGATGTTGTAGGAAAAATCCGCAGGGAGATTCAGAACCTCAAGCTCTTCAGGCATCCTCATATAATTAAACTGTAAGTTTGCTTGCTATCACCAAATCTACTTAAGATGTAATTTCTTTTACTCATGCTGATTTGAAATATCATTTAGGGGGAAATAATATTACCAGTGTCTTGTTAGGAAAATAGCCAACTTCTGAGTGTGTAGCTTTTCTCAGTGTCCTTCAAGATGTGTTTTCATAAAATTGATCTGCACAAGGCAGAGAGCGTCTGATTCTTTGGAGGGTAGAGACGTGAGAGATTTCTAGTAATATCCATCTCTTTGTCTTGTTATTTCTAACTTGCTAAAATGTGATAGGACTGAGCTCCAAGTTAAATCTGTCTGTCAGCAAATGTACAAAGATCATGGTCATATGAGAAAGCAGAAAAGAGTCATGCAGAAGAAATCTGTTTTGGGACAACAAGCTGACTGGCTCAGTTATTTGTGCAGCCATACCTGCATGTCACTGGACATTGTCTTTATCAGGCTAGAGCATTTATTCTAGAGATCCTGCAGTGGAGTGGAGATACTTGAGAACAATCCTGCGCAGTGGTTGCTCACAGATAAGCCATGACAGTCCAGGTGTCCACACTTGAACCAGAAAAGCTCATCCTTGTCCTGAGACCCACAAGCCGTTACTGCCTGCAATTCTATAGCATGTGTGTGCGGTCAACAAAGATATTTGCATCCTGAAATATAGTACCTTTATAATACCTTTTAAGTAAACAAATATAGAAGGTAAGGAATATGGAATTGGGAAATTTCACCATAAGCTAATTATTTCAGAACGTAGAAGACATCCTGTAAAAACAAACTGTTCTGCACAATTAATACTGTAGTCTTGAAGTACAGAATACTTCAGTCTTGAAGTACACTATTTCCTTTCAGGGGAAGACAGTTCTTCTGCCTCATTAGAAGAAAAGCTGCGTAGCTCTTAGACACTGGTGAAGTCCTCTTAAAATTCCTTCCATATTGCTCTGATAAGCTCTATGAGGGGTGACTCTGTAAATAGTTTTATAGTGCTCATCTGGAGTAAGAATGATGGAGTGGCTCTAAGTGTGTGGAGTCTGGTCACTCCAGTAGGAAGTTGCCTACTGGTTGTTGCAATGAAATTGCGTTGTGAAAGGAGAAAAATAGCTTCTGAAATACATTGGCATTGTGGAAACTATGAATTGGTGACTAATAAGTACTTAGAAGTTGAATTTTACTGGAATTTTCCAGTAACATGTTGATTTGAGCTAACTTTAATAAATTCCTTGTACTAGGTATATGGGCTAACAGAAAACCTTTTTTTAATCAGATACCAGGTCATCAGTACACCAACTGACATTTTTATGGTGATGGAGTATGTGTCAGGAGGAGAACTGTTTGATTATATCTGTAAAAATGGAAGGGTAAGTAGTAGTCTAATGCTACAGATCCATGGCTTACATTCTGTAATGGATTTTGTAATATTTTTGAGTGAAGGCTTGTCTTTATAATGTTGTTAAGTTGAAGATACTTTCTCACTGTTTTGTTCTGAAGCCAGGAACAGATGCATGTTTGCAAATATTGGAGAACTGTTGTTTGTCCTGGTGAACCTTGACATGGATTAGAACATGTTCACGTGAGGGGTTTGACAACTCTGCTGTTAGAGAGCAGGTGCAATAGGAGCCTTAAAAAAGCCTAATCAATAGTTATAGTAAACTTTACTTTGCTGAGCCATGCTTTTTAATTTATAGAAATGAAAGATGTTGTTTTTCAATGTCTCGGAGTAAAGCTGTTTAAAACCTTTTGTGTCTCTTAGCTTGATGAGAAAGAGAGTAGACGTTTGTTCCAGCAAATCCTTTCTGGCGTCGACTACTGTCACAGGCACATGGTAGTACATAGAGATCTGAAACCTGAAAATGTGCTGCTTGACGCACACATGAATGCCAAGATCGCTGACTTTGGTAAGCATTATATTCTATAGCTATATCAGCTATAGCTGATAATTGTTTTGATGCTATTCAGATGTAGTTTATTATAATAGGAATTTTGAAATAAAATTAGGATATTTGAATGTCTTGATGATTGGATTTAATATGTGAACCTGAAGAATTTATGTAAAGCAAATTGTTTTTGTGCATTTGTAGAATTTGTTTTTCTCTCAAGCTGTCTTTTCAAGTCAGGCATTTCCTATGAGTATTTAACTTAAGATTAAACCAGGTAGTTCAGAATGAACTCTTTTCCTCCAAAATGCTGAGTGGGCTTAGCTCCCTACAATACTACTTGATTCAAAATTGACTCTTAGTGATTTTGTAAAATGCAGATGCTTAGGTTTAAGAACCACATTGCTCTAGTAAAAAGTTACTTGTTATAGTAAAACATTTGCTCTAGTAACTGATTGGTTAATATAATTGAGATAAATTATGGAAGATAAAGTAAGAGCGGGTAATTGTTGAATTCCTATGCTGTTTACTGTCACACAGCCCAGTTAGTCAGAAGGCCTTATTGCCTTTATTAGCTGTTCTAGACACAGCTGCTGAAGAGACTGGTAACTTGTTCTTGGGAATATCTTAAATGGGAAACCTGACCATAAAGAGAGATATTCATACCACTATGTAATCATAGTGTTTCTCTTGTAGACATAGTGAATAATACCTGCCCTTGTAGAACACTTTGAGGTCCCCGATGAAAGGTGCTTGGTGATGTGTACTCGGTATTCAGTTTTAAAGGTATGGTGTTCAAGTACACGGGGACTGGGAATCTCATTGATTCTCTCCTGGTTAGAAAATGCTTTGTGTGAACAGATGAAGTACCCAAACTTTTATCTATCTGTAAATCAAGTGTTAGCAAAGCAGTCATGTTGCATTAATTGCAACTAGTTAATTAGTTGAGCTCATTTGAAGTTGTTTTATGTTGGAGTGTGAAGGCTAGTTGATGTGTGTTCTTTCACCCTCCCTGTTTTAACCGGAGTTTTCTTAAGCATGTAACCTTCACTGAGAAAAATGGGAACTATTTTTCACAGCTATGCCAAAGGTGTAGTTCTTCAGTGCTGTGGGGGAAGGAGGCCATGCTGAGGGCTGGCGAATGGAGATGGCTTAGTTTTAAAGTACACTTTAAATGCAACTTCTAAGATCAATGTATAGTAAACTGTATTTTACTTGGAAGTCAAGGGAGCAGCTTATATGTCTGGACTGTGAGGGTATAATGACTGTGCCTACTCCAAAGCAAAGTTACTTGCATTCCTTAATTCTCTTAATTTGTATGTCCTCTTACAGCGTTTTAGACAATTCTGTGGTTGCATCTTCCCCTCTGATATTTGGAAAAATATTTATCTATTTATTTAGACTTTGTTATTGACCAAAATCCTACCTTGCTGTGCTGTTCTGTCTGTCTTAGAGCAGCTGTGTTCTCTGCTATGCCTGTACGATGCAGATGAGACCTCTGCTGTATCTTGGAGTGTATGTAGTTTTTGAGTATTCCTAGGCTGTATGCAATAATGGACTGTTAGTCTCAGACTTCTGGTAAATTCTGTCTAGGGCCATATGCCCTTTTCTCCAAATGTCAGTCATTCCAAACCATTATTCTTCCTCACAGAAAATCACTAGTAAAGTTTCTAACTCAGAAGTACTAGTGACTTGTTCTAGGAGGTATATGTAGTGAAATAAATGAAATCGTTTTGCTCTCTGCATTTTTAGTAGTTGCTCTTCTGTGTTTCAGGCCTATCAAATATGATGTCAGATGGAGAATTTCTAAGAACAAGCTGTGGTTCCCCTAACTATGCTGCACCAGAAGTCATTTCGGGCAGGTAACTCTTTTATATTGGATATGTGTGTGTGCATGTACTCCAGTCATTCTGTTGCTGTATCCTACAGAGCTGGGGTAATTGACCCACTTGATGCTGAGAGAAAATGGGTGCACAAATAGAATTACAAACAGAGATCTGTTGTGAAATTAAGTAGCAGTGGAATATCTGCTGAGGAAGGGGGGATAGTGTCTGAACTTGCCTCCCTCCCCACCTTTTTTTTTTCTTTTCTTTAGACTCCATGATTCTCGAGACTGTTTCTTGCAGTCCACGTAATAGCCTCCTTATTGGAGACCAAAAATCAGCTTTATAAGTGATAGGCTATAGGCTTTATAGGATAAAAAATATATCCTATTTTGGAGGACGGCGGACTCTGTTATTGAGTGTAATCTGACAGGATTATGCGTTGCACAGCTTTTTTAGTAGCAGATCTAACTTTCCTTCAGTTTATTGGTGTTTAAATTATATTTTGGTTTAAACAAACAGAGAAACTGTGCATTTGTGCCCTAGTTCTTAATACATCTTGAAAGGGAAAGGTCCCTGGAGCTAAAGGGAGACGTAAGATAGGACTGTGAAATGAACTGCTATTTGTAGCTTTAGTTACTCCAACCTTGCATACTTTTGATTGCTATAATGTAACCAAATGGGGGAAAAAATGTATTAAGTGCTGATCACTAACAGTTAACTCTTTCCCAGGTTATACGCAGGTCCTGAAGTAGATATTTGGAGCAGCGGGGTTATTCTCTATGCTTTGTTATGTGGAACACTTCCATTTGATGATGATCATGTGCCAACGCTATTTAAGAAGATATGTGATGGTATCTTTTATACTCCTCAGTATCTGAATCCATCTGTAATTAGTCTTCTGAAACACATGCTGCAGGTTGATCCAATGAAGAGAGCAACAATCAGAGACATTAGGTAAAATGCTAAATGATGTCTGATCAGATGCTAAACTGTTAATCCCTGTATTAATATGTAGAATGAGGAAATATTCATACATGAATCTGAGATGAAAAAAACAACTTGACTTATAGCTTTAGTCTTGCTAGTTCTGAACTGCAGTGGGTACTGAAGTATCCCTTGGAGATCACAAAGCCCTGGTATAAATTTTGAATACTTATGACAACTATTACAGTTGTTCGGCATTTTTTTTCCCCTTCAGTATATATTATGAATGCATGGTGTGGTAAGGGCACAACTGCTTGAATGTGTGTAGCATAAGAAATTCAGTTAAAAATTTCTCTCAAAACAAATGTGTGTGTATGTATAAAGTTGAGTTCTACATTAGGGTGTTTTAGAAGTTCAGATAATTATAACACTTAAGATAGTTTGTGTGGGGTTCCTCTTCTCTACCCCATCATCTCTCCTGGCAAATGCCTTTGACTGCTTTTTAAAAGAATGTAATTTTAAAAATGCTTACTGTGAACACACATTTAGTCTCCTGTTTTTGAATCCAGGGAACATGAATGGTTTAAGCAGGACCTTCCCAAATACCTGTTTCCTGAAGACCCATCATATAGCTCAACTATGATTGATGATGAAGCCTTAAAAGAAGTATGTGAGAAATTTGAATGCACTGAAGATGAAGTGTTAAGCTGTCTATACAGCCGAAATCATCAGGACCCCCTAGCAGTTGCTTATCACCTCATTATTGATAATAGAAGAATAATGAACGAGGCCAAAGACTTCTACTTGGCTACAAGCCCACCAGATTCTTTTCTTGATGATCACCATCTGTCTCGCCCTCATCCTGAAAGAGTGCCATTCCTGGTAGCTGAAGCACCACGTCCTCGCCACACTCTTGATGAACTGAATCCACAGAAATCAAAGCATCAAGGCGTAAGAAGAGCCAAGTGGCATTTAGGAATACGGAGCCAGAGTCGACCAAATGATATCATGGCTGAAGTTTGTCGAGCAATTAAACAACTGGACTATGAATGGAAGGTAAGGGAATAAGGGACCCTTGCGACAGAAAGCAGTAAACAGACAGCAGTTACATAGCCTAGAAATTGGGAAATTTATATTCTTTGATGCTTCTCTACTGGAAAATCTGGTGTGCCTTTGGGTACACTGGGTTTTTGATTGCAATTTGTTAGTTTTTATTGCTGGTAGAAAAAGTTTTGCTGATGTCTCATCTTTCTGATATGTGTGTGTGCTTTTTTGTTTTCCCCCTTCCTTCTCTCTCCCAACCCAGCAATGTTCTGACAAAAGATAGATAGAAATCACCTGTTTGTAACCAATGAGTTGAAATGAGGAGAGAGGCTCATGCAATGCTTTTTTTCCTAGGGAAGTTTTAGTAGAAACTCATTCAAATCTCTTCTGTACTAGGTTGTAAATCCATACTATCTGCGTGTTCGAAGGAAGAATCCAGTGACAAGTGCATATTCAAAGATGAGTCTGCAGTTGTATCAGGTGGACAGCAGGACATACTTGCTGGACTTCCGTAGCATTGATGGTATGTGAAGACTAGATAACTTACAGGCGTCGTTTACATCCAGAATGATTTCCATTGCATGTTTTAATTCACTTGGGTAGAAATGCTTCCCTGTATCAGTTTAAGCTGATCTAAATCTGAGCTTGTATTTTACAACAGACAAGGAGAAGAACTATGTGAGCCCACCTGTTTAACTGGTTCATCCGTTTTAAAAATAACAGCTTTTAGGCTCTATTGATTCCTGTATGCACCAGCACTAAGACTGCTGTGCAAAAGGGTACAGGTTTGAGAGGCTAGATTTAGATCAGCCTACACTGCTTGTTGGGCCTTGCCCCTGGAATTGAGCACTGATTCTTGTCAGAGGTAAGTGTGTGAATATTCCTTCTGGTAGAGTTGAAATCACATTTTCATGCCTAGATGTCAAGTTGTATATCTTATATCTAGTGCTGTAGGAGGCAAGACTTGAGACAATAATTATTCACTTGTAGTAACTGAATTCTTGAAAGCAAGTGGGCTGACCTGTAGAATAAACTCTAACCTTATGGACTGAGACACTGGTGCATCACGTAACTGAACTGGGTACTTTCATGGGAGTGAATGGAGGAGGTACTACAAGCTGTCCATAATGATTTAAGAGTATAGTAGAAGAAAAACAAAATTGTGTACTGCTAACAGTGTTCATAACATGCCTATAAAAACATGTGAGGAGAAGAGTTTACTGGAGTGTGTCTGGATTACAGTATAGCACAGCTAAGACTGTGTTTGACAGCTTAGCGTGATCTGACCTAGCGCTGCTGCCCTTGCCTCATCCCTCTGATAGTGTGGGAGCTTGCTTGGATCCAGTGGTGCTTCATAATGGAGCTAATCACTCTCCTGACCTGGCCTGCTGCTGTGTGAGGTGAATCCCAGCCCTGGTAGAGGAATATTTAGAGCCGTGGAGCTGGGGAAGGGCAGCCTGTTGCGATCATAGCTTCAGCTCTTGCAGAAATGCAACCCAAGGGTGTGGATTTGACATCTGCCTTCCAAAAGCGAAGCAGATCTAAGCTAACTGTTCTGCATTCCTCTGGTCTAATGGTACTTAGAAGCACCTCTGAATGCTGTTAAAGGGCTGTCGCTTCTTGTGCTAACTAGATTTTCCTGGAAATACCATTTTTATTGCTAACATGTCAGACCAATGTTCAGCATTTAAAGCAAGAATAAAAGAATGGTTGAACAATTAACCACTGAAACTAGTGTGTAAATATCGAGTTTTGATGAACTGAACTAGGCCAAATAGCCCTGGAATATAGTTTAGAGGTACTGTGAACATTTTAGCTTGTGGAAGAGAGGATTTATCCTAGAGTAATTTAGTAATATTAGTAATTTAGGATTAGGAATAACTTGGTGTTTCAGTACTGTTGAGTGTGTACTGAGCTCTTCCATAGCAACTGTGTACGGTTTGCAGAAGCTTCTCACATACTCAAAGATTAAACAGATGAGAAGGGAAAGATGTTTGTTGTTCCTGATCTGGTATTGATAACTGATTTACCTCCGTTTTCTTGCAGACGAAATTACTGAAGCAAAGTCTGGGACTGCAACTCCACAGAGATCAGGTTCTGTGAGCAACTATAGATCCTGTCAAAAGGATTCAGATGCTGATGCACAAGGAAAATCGGCAGATACATCCCTTACCTCATCAGTGACCTCTTCGCTTGACTCTTCTACAGCTGATTTAACTCCAAGACCAGGGAGTCATACCATAGAATTTTTTGAGATGTGTGCAAATCTTATTAAAATACTTGCACAATAATTCTGAAGATGGGCTTATTTCTTTTACAGCAATAAGCATGCCTAAATCATAGTCAAATGCTTCCAGTTATAATCAAATTAAATTAAGGCGCTGAAAAAAACTAGCCACAAAATGCGATTTGCACAGGGACTGAAATGATTCTGGGCAGTTAGGTGTAGTATGTTGATGCTGGAGTGAATTCTGATTGTCTGCTGTCCAGTAACCTAATACAGGTACAGGAAGTCGCGTGCCCGTTGGGCAGTGTTAGTAACATTTTATATTGAGTGCACATTAGGCTTCATAGAATATCTAAGTCACAAAGACTTCTTTGCTGGTGATACATACATCTGATGCACTGTAAGTAAATGTACACTTACTAGTTAAATGACTGAAGGATGTCTTGTTGGTCACCATCTACAATTGTGCCTCAGTTGATCAGAACTATCGATTCTTTAACAGTAACGTGTTAAAACTGATACTCCTTCCTTATCTTTGACAGTGAATGATCAAGATTAGTGTGTTTATAACCTACTATTTTAACAACTCATAGGTTTGATCAAATGTATATGCTGGCAAATCCAGCCAGTTGAAATGTCCTAATGCATGTACATGCTCAGGAAGCACTTAGGGGTGAAATTCTTTGGGCTGTAAACAGAACAGTTGAGGCTGCAGTGTGACAAGGAGCTCACACAAGGATGATTTGGTACCCAAGGGTGAAACAAAAATGTTGCTCTGTGGAAAATTCTCCAAAAGCTTCTGATTTGTGTAGAATGAACCCACATCTCATCTTGGTGTGATATCATCCAACCAGTTCCACACTGCTACTGCAGGCTGAGGATCTTGTTCTTCAGAGCTGTGTGCATGTAGCAAATAGCACAGCCTAAGAGCCTCCGTGCTATTCCAGAACCTAAAATTGACAGTCTTAAATAAATGTTAATACTTTCCTGATAAAGCTGTTTATATCACCAGTTGGCACAGCATTTACTGTATAGAATTCACTTTGTGGTTGAAACTACACACATATAGGTCAAGTTTTCTCAAGCCACTTTTATAGTAAGTTTTGCCATTTAAATAAAAATAGTACAGCTGGTCAGTGGAGTGCTTAAAATTGATCATGACATAATTGAGTGCTAATATTCAGAATGTTTTTGAGAGTAGACTGCAATTGTTGATGACATCTGTCTGCAGTGCTTCAGAAAAATGATCCTCAAATGTTAATCATGGCTAAGTACTTGCATAAAAACATTTTAAAATCTTCTGAAATTGGATGTATTATCTGCAGTTTTGTCATTTAGCAGTAATGGATGTAAACATTAAACAGTGAAGTGTATGCAAGAAAACATGCTTGGTCTTTTAAGAACAAGTGTTCTTTTCAAAATGAACCTGTTCAGAGACTGTTCTCACATTTACAGACTGGAAATGAAGGCATTAACATAGAGTGAAACTTCAGATTTCGAAATGGATGGGGATTTTTGCCAATGTCTTCAGTGAGCTGGAGACATCATTCATGACTAAGTGCTAAAGATTGTAAGGACAGTTTAACCCAGGGCAGCTGGTTTCAGTCCAGAAGTTCATCTGTTAAGAACACTTAAAGAATGAGAAGAAAGTCTTTAGGACCCAGGAAATGTTGTCACTGCATTCTGAAGTGGGCAACTGAATAATATGTTTAGCACCTAGGTAAAAGCTAAGACTTCAGGCCCCTGTGCTTGAGTAGTGTTGCATATGGTCCCTGTAATGCGAGGTTATATTACTGTTTCTCGAGGTGGAAAGTTTTCCTTTAAATAGAGCTTGAGGTTTATACTGCTGATATTAAGATGTTAACATGAGGGACCAACTGCAATTTCTACTTTGAGGTCCTTTTTTTTTAGTCTTCTAACAATTGTCTCTGTACTGAATAAATCATTGTGATTATTTTGTTTCCCTCTATTTTGAAATTGTTAAATATTGCACTTGTACAAACATAAACGCACAGTGTTTTTTTTTTTTTATTGCAGTAATTCCTCATTTGGAATTGGTATGGGATCATTAAAGCTGTCTCTTGTATGTGTCAGTACATCTTGTCATGTACTTAAATGATATCTGCTCCTGGTTTGCAAATCTGTCATGCTGACCACAAATGCAAGGTGTCAAGGTGCAAATAGCTTTTAGTTTTTATACACTTTTTTGACCCCCTTGTGCTTTATGGCAACCATGTTTTTTATTTGTTTTGGTAGCTGAAGGTTTAGTCAAGTTTCTGGGAGACATGTACTGTATGCATACTTTTAAATAAAGTAAATTTTTGGGGTATGACAAATCAGTTTTGATGGCCACAAGTTTTCTGATTGAGCTGAAGTTTTTTATACGGAGTGGGAGGGAGGAAAGGGGACTGACTGTCTATCTGAGTCTGGCACAGTTGTCTGTTGCACGACTTTCTTACGCTTTTTAAAAGTCTTGGTGTTGAAACTGCTTTCTCTGGATTTCCTACTGATCTTGCAGACTTTTTATTATTATTTTAAAGGCATATTAGTATCTGCCAATAGGCTATGAAACAAATGTTCACTGAAAAATCTGGCAGGGCTCTAAGGGGACGGATGATGCAAATTGGTCGAGTTCATTACTCTGTATTCCCAATCTTACTCCAGTTGGAGTACTTGCAATTACCTTGCCTTTGTAGTGTGACTTTTGAAAAACATGGATATATCTGATTGCCCATATGCAATATAACTCACTAGGTAAAGAATATATATTCATCTTGGTGGTGCAATAGTTAAACTTCCATGTGTGTCTTGACACGAGTGTTTAATACAAACTTGGAATTTTTATTTGACCAGTTGATTACCATTGTAAGATATCAAGTCCTGTTCTCTAACAACGATGTGCCTATTTCCTATGTTGATTTCTTTTTTTTTTTTTTT
>VZSG01000027.1:456281-475323 GCA_013398315.1 Nothoprocta pentlandii
TACTTAACCATGGCGTTTGGGACTGTGTGCGCGCTCTTTTCTACTATCTCCCTCTCAAATTCCAGCAACCGTTGTGTATTAATTTACGTTTTAGCGGTTGTTTTTAAACCCTAATTCTCCAGGAACGGGGAAAGCGGGGCGGGCGCCATGGCCCTCCCCTTCCCGTCCCTCCCTTTCCTGTGGCCGCGGGGGTGAAAGGGCGGCTGTGCTTTCCTGGCGGAAGAGAAGCGGGGCAGGTAGCGATTCCCGAGCTCGGGAAGCTGCGGGCCCGACGGCCCCATAGGGCCCTGCAGCCGCCATGTCCACTCCCGGGGCCTTCAGTGTGTGTCCCTTCTCCCTTAACCTGGTGGCTTCCTTCCCTTAGGAATCACATTCCAAGCAGGCTCAAGCCCCTCTTTTGCCCGGTAGTGCCGTGGGGGAAGCCACTGGGCAGTCCCGTAGGGCTGAACACCCCCGAACCGACTCGCAACCTTCTCCCCCTTTAATCATGGAGCTGCCCGACTCTCAAAGCCACTTTTTATTCTTCTGTCCCTCTCCCTAGTGCTCCAAATGGCTTCTTTCGGGTGGAAGCGGAAGATTGGCGAGAAGGTCTCCAAAGCCACTTGGCAGCAGTTCGAAGCAGAGGCTGCCGACGATGCCGGTGCGGGTGAGGACGCGGACGATAACTGGGTGCACGCGGCCAAGAGGAGGAAGGAGCTGCTGCTGGAGGACTGCGTGAGGAAGAGCAAGCAGCTGAAGGAGGAGGGGGCAAATCTGGCAGAAAACAGCAGGTACTGATGCTGCTTTTTATCTCTAGGCTGAATAAATGCTGGATTTTATTGCCTTTTTTAAATATTAAGCAATGTGCTAGATGTTACGTTCATCTTTTCATATTTGTAATAAATCAGTTCACTTTAAGCACTTCCTCTGTTACTGGATCAATTGATTCAGCTATACTATCTAATAACTATAACTATACTATAACTATATATAATTTTCTGTGGTGCTGTTCTTGCCACCTGTGAAGTCTGTGTTCAGCCTTGTTTCTGAGTGCAAAAACAATACACGATAGAAGTAGAGAACTGAAAATTCTCTTGTAACTTTACCTGCAGACCGAGAGGGTAAGTACAATTTTGAGAGGTGAGCCATACTGTAAGCTGTTCTAACTCTTCTGTGCCTCTACTGCTAAACTGTGAATATGTGATAACTTCTCTGCCCTCTCTTGGGCTTCTCTGCGTGGGCACAGTGAGCAGGCAAGCTGTGTCGGGCCCCTGTGCGTGCTGAATCCGTAGGTTCCCGCTCACCACGCAGGCGCTGACGTTCGGGTGAGCACCCTGAGCATCCCTTCTGGGTGGCGAGTGCTGAGCCTGCCTTGAGGCTTCCACGGCTTCAGAGGGTAGGGACATCAGCCCGTTACGCTTCACACAGCAAGCAGCTTTGAGAAGGGAGGGGTTACAGGGGAGAGTGCAAGGTACATAATTAATAAGTTATTTGGCTAGATTCCCTCTGCAGAAGGGAGCGGGGGAAGGAACCCCTCCAAAAGCAGAGCCCTGCAGCTCCCTGTACTGCTTGGTGTGCCTTAGTTGCATGGGCATCTCTGCTTTATTCATCCCCCTGAAGAGAAGTGACGTTATAACGCTTAGCTTTTCGGTGTATGTATCTCCATAATAAGCCTGCAAACATTCCTCATCTGTTAAATTCTTGCTGTTAAGAAATTTCAGTGTAAAAATAGGTGCCGGGGTAAGGCAGAAGAGAGGACAACTCAGAAGTTTAGAACATATAATTGTAGGTGTTGTTGTTACCCCTGCGTTTTATTCTCATTTATTTTTAAAAAGTATTTTTTACTTTTAAAAGATAAACTTAAAAATAACTTTTGCTTAAAATGATATATGCATTGCACGTAAGCTGTTTATAATGTTACTGCACTACAGATATTTATTAATGCAAAGGCAACATGCCTAAATCTGATTTAGCTTTGTTTGATTTTAACTTAAATTTAAAAAGTTTAACAACAGTATTCGGGAATTAGAGAGCTTGGGAACACCAAATAGGGTACAGAAGTGAATCCCTGTCTGTCCCACCACCACACCAACAGTGTCACTATCAGAGTGAAGCGTAAAAAGAGGAAAACATGTTTACATATTTGAATGGCAAGATTTTGCTTTAAAAAAAAAGTCAGATTCATTCCACAGCTTGTAATTATTGATTTTGTTTATGTATATTAGGCATAAGCTCTGCCTAATCCTCCTCTTTTTTTTTTCTTCTCTTATAAGTTTTAAACAGAAAGAACTCTCAGTTCATTGTGGTTCTTGGTGTTTTGTATTTATTTTTTAGTGCAATAATTAAAATATAATACAAAAGATGGGAACAAATGATTTATTATATATGTGGATTAGGATAGGAAAGCCCGCTTGTACATTTATTCTGAGCAACTATTTTTTTTTTAATTTAATGAGAGATGTGCGTCATCAAAGTAATTATAAACTACTTAGTAGTTCTCATAACAAGTACAAATATTAACATGAACGTTTTGTGAGACGTTTCCCTTTTTTAGTTTGGTGTGAACCTGTTACATCTGCCACCCAAGACAGGAAACTTAGGAAAGCTGCAGTTTTCACTTTTCAGGGGGAAATGCCCTGAATAGTCAGTCGCTGCAATAAACAACTGCAATAGTTGACATACCTCTACCAGTAACTTGAGGAACAGCCTGCAAAGAATACTCATTCCTTCTAAAAAGTGTGATGGAATTGTGGTTTAGACTTAAATGGTTATTTTTTGAGTATATATTTTTGCAAGACAAGCAGGCTTATGTAAAGAACTGAATGCTTTTTTTTTTTTTTTGTGTGTGATTCTGTGAATTGTTGTATGCAGTAATATTCTAAGAAAGGTTTTGGGTTGATGAGTACAGCATTCAGTGAAAAGGACAGTATTTGCTGTGCCGGAGAAGCCCAGAAGGAAACACAGACTGAGCTCTAGGGAAACCAAGGTGGTATTTTAGTTGGCTTTGTTTGTAGGAGAGAGAGAGAGGGAGAAGGGGATCCCAGAAGGAACAGACTCAAAAAGGAGCTAGAGGCCAACTAAAGGAAAGAATGGAAAGGAGTAATTTCATCTTCCTTCCTTACAGAAAAGGGACTCCAAACATACGCACAACAAAATTCAAGTGATCACAAATGGCTTTTCTTACAAGTCTAAATATTCAGCTAGAACAGCAGTGGTGGCCTTTGTGCTTGGCTAAGCCTGGCAGCTTGTTCCCTGGAAAGGGAGAGCCGGGTGTTGTTGCCTTCCCACCTCCCGACCACTCACACTGGCAGTTGCTGCGTTAGTCCCTGTACACGCAGGACGGCTGTTCTGGGGGTGAGAGAACTCGGGCTGTCTTGTGCTTGTAGATTAAGCCTCAGTTCTTATTGGGGCTGACAGGAAGAAGCCTGTGGAGCCAAGAGCTGGCAGCTGACTGGCAAACTCAGGACAGCACCGCGAGTTGGTGGTGGCTCCTGCCTCCAAAACTGGGTTTTCAGCTTCCAATGGAGCTGCCTGGGGGCTCTGCATGTGCAGCCTGTTCAGCCTGAGGAGAGACAGGAAGAAAACTCACCTAAGAAAACAGTTGGTGATCTGCATTTTATTTTTGTTTATTATTTATCTTTTTTCGTGGGGAGTGGGGTGAGGTGGCAGCGACAGAAGAGAGGAAGGAGAAGCGGGGACATGGGTGATAACTAGGCTGGTTATCCCAGCAGGTCTAATGTAAGAGGTCATTACTGGTCAAGTGGTCATGGCCCAGGAAATTCTGGCCTAGAAGCTTCATGAATGGGCAGGTAGGAGGGAGATGACTTGTGAATGAGTAACCGTGTTATAGCAACAGGCCCATGGGTGGAAGAAGTGAAATCTGCCTGCTCTTTGGATATGTGGGAAGGAATGATTTAAAAATTTCCGTTACCTTCTCCCCCCAGTTAAGGTTTTTTTTTTTTTTTTGTGAAACAGAAAAGAGTCATTTGGCAGAAGGAAAGGAAAATATTTCAGAAGAGAAAATATTTGGCTGGATTCATAATGCTGGCAGATTATCCAAAATGAGGTACCAGCATGAATGTACCCTCACACACTGGAATTAAATGAAATAAACCTATTTAGAAGTCCAGTGTAGATGTTTTGCATGGATGGGCCTAAACAATTTAAAATTTAGCACTGCTTTCAAGGATAAAAATGCAGCTTTGAAAGCAGCGGCAAATTTCTACAGCTTATTTTCAATGGTAAGTCACCTTTGTATGTAGACCCACGTTTGGGGCAGAGTGCAGGGAACATTAAATAGTATGTCCTCAGACTGGTTGATGTGTAGAGAACTAACATCAAGGACTGGAAAATGTCTATGTTGGCCTTGTATGCTCGGTACGATTAAATTACATATTGATATAGATGATTTTATTTTACTTCAAGCACACTCTTTTCTTTAAACAACAAAAGTTTTTGTAACTGTCCAGTAGGTGGAGTTCGAGCTCTTTGCAAGGTAGCCTGAAGATAAGCTGAAAAAAAAACTGTAAAAAGTAAGAGACTTAAGGGTTTTTTCAACTTATCTTTGTATCTCTTTGTAAAAAGCATCTCTTTGTAAAAAGATATTTAAGTTAAAAGAGATGCTTTTGGTTTTAAGTTTTTAACGACTCATATTTTAGTTTTCCAATTATTTTGAAAAGGTAGCAGTAAATAAAAATCATATTAACACTGCTCTTTTACTTCTAATTACATTTATTTCTTATTCCATTTTACATTTCACTATTTTAGAAACAAAAATCTGTTTCTAATGCTCGTACTTGTTTGAAAACATCATACCTTTAACTGGAACAAACTTTTGGCTGATTTACTAGATAAACTGTTTATTTTAAACACAAAATGACTATGTCACTTTGCCGATATAAGTTAGTCTGATAAATTTATTCTTCTATTTGCTGTTTTGCAGTAGCAAATTAAACAGAGACCAGCTGAAGTGCTATGGCCAGAGCAGATAATTGGTTAATCCTCAGAAATACTACACTTTTACTCTTTAGGAGTTATTCTGTTCAGCTTTTTTACTCTGTTACTAAAAAACAAGTTCAGCTTTTGTGAAATGCCATTTAAATTCAGTTGCTAAAATGTGGGTTTACTTTTTTTTTTTTTTTTGGCACAAATATAGCAGAACTATTTCAACATACCTAGCTTGTCGTTCCTTGGCAGTATATGCCACAGTGAGTTCCTTCCTCGCTAGACTCTGTAAGGTGTCAGTAAAGAGATTATTTTTCACAGTCCTTCAAAATAAGTGCTCAGTGTGGTGGTCAATGGGTTAACTGTCATGAAAAATATATTTAGCAGATTGAGCAGAAGATTAATATCTATTTAAAAAAAAATCTGTCATGATTTTATAGTGGTTATATTTGCTCTGAGTTTAACAGCGTCTTTCAGGTTTAGATTAAGTACTTGAGTACTAATGAGTTAGGGAAGCACTAAAATAATAAAATTCCTTTCAAATTACTTTGTTCATTCATTTAGATACAGCTGACATGGCAAAGGGCAAAGACCACTGTGTGGAAATTGCCATAAACCTTTGGTCATTAAAACTGATGTAATTTGCACCATGCAAATGTTAATAAAGTTTCCCAGAAGATCCACCAGCTGTCTTTGCCTGAAACATTTCAGCAGCTTAGTTGCACTGCAGTAGCCTGTAGAGAAGTGAGGTACTTTAGAGTATGTGGGATGTTTTTAGAAGTGGGTTATATTAAAGATAAGAGAGGTTCAGGAAAGTTAATTGATCTCTTTTGTTTGTTTATTTGTTTGTTTTTTTTTCTGTTCCCAAGGATTACTCTACCCCCCCAGCTCAAGCATGACCCATTCCAGTGAACAGGAAATTGAGCAAAGGTGGTAGCAGGTCTCCGTGGATTAAACAAGTTGCTCCTGACAGAACTGGGACATAAAATGGAAGCGTAAGAGAGGTGGAAGCAGGATCAGGGGATCCAGGAGGAGTACAGAGTATGCAGGATTGGGATTAGGAAAGCCAAAGCTCATCTGGAGTAAGATTTGGAAAGGGAACACGGGGATTTGGAAGGGCAACACAAGGGCTTTAAGTGCATCAACAGCAAAAGGAAGACTAGGAAAAGTGTGAGCCCAGTACTGAATGGGACTTCCCCATGTCTTTTGTCACCAGGTCCCCTGTCCAAGGTACTCAGTGCTGCCTTTACTTTTAAGACTTGCCATCAAGAACTCAAAAAGCCTGTAGGAACAGGGAGTATTTAATTGGACAGGCATAAATCTATGAGACCTGATGGGATGCAGCTGGTGTCATTGCAAGGCCGCTCAGTCTTTGAAACATCACGGTGATTAGGATGAGATTCCTGAGGACTGGAAAAAAGCTAATGTCACTTGTATTGGGATGATGATTGGGAGTTGTTGTCAGCATGGATTTATGAAGTGTAAGTCATGCTTGACCAACCTGATAGCCTTCTAGGATGAGATAACTGACCAGCTGGGTGAGTGGTGGATGTTGTTGATCTTGTCTTCAGTAAGGCTTTCAACACTGTCTCATAACATCCTCATAGACAGACTGATGAAACATGGCCTAGATAAGTGGACGGGGGAGTTGTATTGAAAACTGGCTGAACTATTGCTCCTAAGTGTAGTGATGAGCAGCATGGGGTCTAGCTGAAGGCCAGATGCTAGTGGTGGACCCCTGGGGTTAGTGTGAGTCCAGTGCCGTTTAACCTCTTCTTTGCTGACCTGAGCAATGGGGCACAGTGCACCCTCTGCAAGTTTGCAGGTAGTGCAAAACTGGGAAGAGCAGCACAAGGTGGTTATGTTGCCATTTAGAAGACACAACAGATGAGAAAAATGAGCAGAGAGGAGCCTCATGTAGCTCTAAAAGGGAAATGTGAAACCCTGCTCTGGCAGTGGGATAAAACTCATGCAGCAGTACAGGCTGGTGGGTGACTGGCTGCAAAGCAGATTTGCAAAACAGGACCTGGGGATCCTCATGGGCACCAAATAGACCACGAGCCAGCAGTATGTGCTTGTATCAAAGGTGGACAGTGGCCTCCTGGGTTGTCAGAGGAAACACACTGCAGCAGGCTGGCAGAGAGGAGCTGCTTGGCACCTGCACTGCTGCATCTGGCTCCCCAGCACAGGGGAGGCCTGGCCCTGCTGGAGCAAGTCCCATGATGGTTAAGGGATTGAAGCATTTTTAGCATGAAAACCTGGGAGAGCTGGAGCTGTTCAGCCTGGGGAGGAGGAAGCTCAGGGGAGATCTTTTCACTGTGCATAAATCTCTGTGGGGGGAAATGAAGAAGGCAGAGTCAGACTGTTCTCAGTGGTGCACAAGAACGGGACAAGAAGCAACGGACACAAAATGAAAATACAGGAGAGTCTGTTCAGACACAAATGTTTTCATGGTGAGGGTGAGTAAGCACTGAAACATGTGGCCCAGCAAAATTCATCTGATACAATAGGGAATTGGGAAGCCTACAAGTTTAGTTTTTGTTCCTGGGTGCCACTGTAGAATTTAAAATCCTGTTAGGCCACAGTTAGACTGAAAGTGGAGTGTTAGTTTTTCTGTAGGAGTGATCTGAAACCCCTGTGTGGTTGGATTTCGTCTAGGGGGAACGGATGGAAAATGTTTATGGTAAAACAAAAATAATACAGTAGATGTGACTCCTACTGCTTCTTGTGAGTTGAAAATACCTCCTTAGTATCAGACTCTTCATGTAATTTTTGTGTTAGGTATTACCTATTCAATGTAGCATTTACCTCTTTCAGAATGAACGATCAATACTTCAAATAAAATGGAAAATGTTAATCTAAGTTGTTGTTCACTTTCATCGGATATTTTCTAAGAATGATTGTACAAGACATGGAGAAATTAGGTTTATCACTTGTGGTAAAAGTTATATATTGCATATAGAGGCTTGACAACTGTAATGATTTCTGGCCAAATACTTGATGACACTAATTCTTTTAGGTGTTTAGCTTGACTGTCTTGTATGTATCCAGCTCTTGTGCTCTGTGCTCCCTTGGGAATGCCCTGCACGTGTAATGCTCACGAGCATGAGGTAAAGGGCGGGTGGACTGTAGATCTGGAGTGTGAAGTGTATGAGCTGAAACTGAAAAGATTCGGAACATAAGCAGCTCTGCTTGTCCCAAGCTTTTGGCAACAGTGCTTATTGCTGCTTTGTGCTGCTTAGAGTATGCGGTTTGTTCTGCAAACCTCATAACCTTCCTGCAGAAATAATAATAAAAAAGGAAGTGTGGAATGTTTTATAGTGTTTAACGCCCTCCCATAAATTGGTACCTTAAGTAACGCTCCAATTTTTATCTTCAAGATAACTTTTATTGCTAGCTTTATTGTTTTCTCTCACTTACTGAAAGAGTTTTTGCTTCCTGGTGATGCAGTTGGTTGGCCTTCCTTGTTGAAGAGGAAGTTCTTTACTGCATATTTGTTTTAAATAGTTCCTTTTGTTTAATTTACTGTTTATCTTTAATATAGTGTTTTTTTTTTTTGTTGTTGTTGTTTTTTTTGGCGAGCATTATTTTCCAACAGCTGGTTATTAACTTCTGAATTTTAGTTACCAACTTTTTTCAGGCATTTCTGAAAGTATGTGTAAGAGTGTGATTTTGATAGCATCTCTTTCATTCTTTGGAATTATTGTAACTTGAGGGTGTTGCATTGTGATAAAATCACAAAGGAAGAGAAAGCAAAAGTTATGGAACAGCTGTAGACGTGCATGCACATGTGTTTGTACATCTACACTATTAATTCAGTGGAAAGCATTAGCATAGCTGATGCCTGCGCTTATCCTATCTAAGTTCAGGCACTTCCTGGAGGCAGTCAAGGTATGAATCTGTTTGCTCGAGGTTTCTTTACAGTGTAAAGAGAAAGAGGTATCTCCAGACTATAGTTCAATCCACTAAAGAGCTTAAACTGCATTTTGGAAGTCTTTGTCTCTCTGTATTAATAATAGAGCTACATTATAAAAGCACCAGAACCATCTACTGGCACTGTGAGTGTCTGACATGGCGTGATGACCCATGGCCCTGCTGTGTAACCCCGACCTTACTTTTGTTTCACGCACACTGGCAAGAGCTGCTCAGCTGAAATAACTGCTTTTGTCCAGTACTCCCTGTATTAATGGTGGTGTATAAAATCACCCCCGCTTTACCTCTCTAGTTATGCTGTGATATACACAGCAGTCTAGATGGGCATTAAAGAGAAGAAAAAAAGAAGTATTTTATTAAACAGATAAAAGCTCCTGGGTTTATTTTTAAAAAATAGATTATCTCTACATTTCCTTAAGGACGCTGTAGGACAGAAAATAGATACTTTCTTAATTTTAATGCCTCAGTCTGTATGCTATCAAAGTCTAGTTATTGTAGCTGAAAAAGTACACCTCAAAAACAAAATAAAAAAAATTTGAACTGGTCTAATGATTCCTGAAATGTAATATTAAGGCAGTAATCCGTTAAGTATCCATGCCATGGCATTGTTAGCATCAGCTGTGTACCTGCCGTCCCCATGAGAGTTCTTCTACAACTCAACTGTACTATATTTAAGCAATCATAATTGTCCATCAGCAGTGGTGTGGCTTTGGAAAGAAGATGGTGCTGATTTCTGTTCATTTCCTGGATAAAGATCTTGGTTTCTAAATGCCTTAATGTCAGCCTGCTCCTTTCTAGTTCTATCTAAATGATATTCTCCTATCTTCATGTATTGCACGGAAATATCTTAAATTAGAAAACATGCTTTTAAGTTGTAAAAGCTTGCAATAAAACTGTCCAGGCAAAACATCATGTTCAATTATTCAGTCAGGCCTTTGCAATGTTAGTTCAAGTGGTGGCTGGGAACCTCGGAGCACCACAGTCTTCTCATTGCTTGTTTTTAATGGAAATGCTTGAATTTTCTAGGAGTGCTAATGGTTTAGGAGTCGATCTCAGAAGATGACAAAAAAAGAAGATAGCTCACGTGTAAGGACACGTGCATGGGGCCCGGAACACTGGGGGTTTATAGCTCATGCTGTATATATATGTAGGTGGAGAGATAATACAGCAGGCTCCTATTCGTGCTTTCAGGAAAAGAAAATCATAGCTATCTTGTTTTCACAAAGAAGTAAAGTTTGCTATTCTGAAGCTGGTTCAAACTGATAGTTTTTCCAGGCCTGTCATCCTTGGTGAGCACTGAACATGTTTTCATGGTAATCTCTGGAGTTTTACTGGCTCTAGCAACTAACTGACAAATGTTAGACAATGTAGTTTGTTTTGTCTTTGACCTGTCATCTGGTAATAAAAATTTCATGTAGTAGACCCTGGTTTAAGCTGTTAAACCTCTGCAAAAATTAAAAAGTGACATTTAAGACAAAATAACAGTTCATAGCTGTAGTTTCTGAAGCAGACTGGATAAGAGAAGTTGGCAGGGAGTAGTGGCTCAGCTCCAGCTGGCTCTGCAATCCTGTTTTACTGTTAAAAATCGAAGACACCTATTAAACTTGTTAAATAATAGCTTGTTGAGAGGAATTCTGCGGCTTACGTTGCTCTGTAGGAAATATTAGTGTATCTGAAGTGTAGTAAGTGTGAAGCTTAATGGCAGCTTTCTTTTCTATGATCATTGCATCCTACAATGGGCGTGAGTCCATCATCACCAACATCAGCTTCAGTGACGCTGACACAGGTGTGTTTTATTGGCCTGAGTTTAGTCTATCAGTGCAACTGTTCCATCCTCAGAAGATGCCCTTTCCCTGCTGTTACTCAGGCACGACGTGTTTTCCTGGACTTTCTATTTAAAATATTTAATATATACTCAAGTGGAATCATAGCTGAGTGAAGCATTTTCATTTTCAAGGGGTGTTTCTGTTAGGAGTTCGGTTAATATTTTTGAGGCTTTGAATGGAGTTTAAATGGGGGCAACACTTGGGATGGGGTAGAACAATATGTGGGGATGGAAACAAAAACAATCCCCTGTTTTCTATTGAGATTGCAATTTTGGTTTAGTTGAGCCTGACCCTTTTAGTTGATCTTTCTGCCAAACCAAAAAATCTCCTGTTTTCATAGCTCTCTTAATATGAAGCTCATAGGGAACCACTTACGAAAGATGCCATTTTTATAGTACATTCTGAGTTTCATGAATATCAGTTTGTCAACTCCTGCTTCAACAACCAATCAATACACTTGCAATGCTGAGGTTTTGCTGTCCTGTGAACCCAAGTGTCACTGCTGCTAAAACAAAACTCTGCTCTTCGTGCTTTTGTAAGCAATGGAGAACTAGATTGGGGAGGTCTTTGCAGTTTAAAACAAACTAGTTTTTGGTCAGTTCTTAACCTGGGTTAGATTGGTGACTTGGATCCCAAAGCACAAAAGAGTTTAAGCTGGTGCCAAGTACGGGCAAGAAAGTATAAACTGGGATGAGGAGAGAGAATGCAGAACTACTGACTCTGACTTAAAATGGCTTTGAAACTTCATATTCATAGATTTTTGTATTTGCTTTTAGAAATTGTGGCGAAGACCATGATTTGCCACAATTGATAGAATTGGTGATAGAATTGGTGAATGCGGTTTTAGAAATGATTTCTTTTAGTAGCTGACTTCTTTTGCGGACTTCAAAGTGAGAAGGAATACTGGAAAATATTTAGAAGTGCTGGTCTTACACTAAATGAAAGAAAGAAAAAATAAAATTAGGATTATAAGTATAAATAAAATGCAATTATTTTCAAGATTGATCAGAATCCATTTCTGTCATAAAACAGTGTGTTTCAGATAAATAGCTAGTACAAACTCTACTACTCTATGCCGTGTTTTAATCAACACGGGAGAGATCTTTAACAGGCATCTTTGTACATAACTTAGATATCTTTTTGTTTCAAAATATTTTAACTGATTGTGAGAGAGCTCAGGTTACTTAGTTTGTCCAATACTAGATTTGAAAAGAGTTTGAAATATAAATAACAAGCAAAATTGGAAAAAGGCAAGCTGAATATAGTTTAAGCTTAAACATAAGAGAAATTATTGACATTTTTAGAGTTTGTGGATGATAACTTTCATACAGGAAGAGCACTTAGATGTTAAGACATCTGTGAGTCATATTTAATTATATTTGTTTAATCAGTGGGATCGATCTCCAGTTTAAAGAGAAGGTAATGGAAAGGGAGCCCTGCCAGGACTCAAAGTTCTCTTTGTAGGTCTACTCCCTTAGGCAGCACATGGGATTGGGTCATAAAAGCAGAGAAAGAAGAAGAGTTTAGTTAGAATTCAAAAGCATAAGGTCCTGTGAGCCATAAAGAGCTTAAAATATTCCTGTCCTTTAACCAATGCAAGTAAAATGCATGAAATGGTAGTTGTCTTGAGCCTTTTGTGCTTTGGTTTTCTTCTCCCGCTTTGCTGTGAGGAAGCCACAGGGAGACAGGTCAGCCTTAGGCAGCACTGCGTGTGTGCAGAATCCCCCTGTGAGCGGTGCACAAACCTCAGGCTGTTTTTTGACTTCCATGTGAGGCTGCTACACGGTAGAAATGTCGCATTGAAGTGGTGGTGTTAAGGCAGTTGGAGCACAAACTTATGTCTGCCTCTTCTGCCCTGCATTTTAAGAACATTTATACCAAATGGCACCTGCAAGTGCCCCTTTCTCTGCCCCACATCTTGTCACCTACAAGTGTCCTGGCTCGCCGATGAGCTGCCTCGGGTTTAGAAGGGTCCAACACATTCCTCAGTTCTGGACGGTGCCGTCCAGTTCCTGCCTGTCTCTGTCCTGCCTGTTTTATCCTTGTACGTTAAGCACGTGTTGTTTATGACATGTCTGTATTTCCCTCCAGATGACGTTTTTGCTTTATAGTGTTTGGACTGGGACTTTACAGTTGTTTGACATCAATACAGTCTAGTCACTTGAAGTATGTGAGGAGGTTTGTAGAGGTAACTGCCCCCTTAATTGCTTCTTTCATAAATAATAAATGGTAATTACTCTTTGTAAATCTCGAAATGCCATAGAGAATTATTTCCTGTGTCCTTAACTTTTTTCTCTCCTCTCTTTTTGGGTGTTGCTCATGTCATTGTTACTCTGCAGTGTTGTAAGTGGCAGGCATTACAGATGACCAGAAGTAGTTTAGGAACGAAAAAAAAATCAGATTATTTAGCAACAACAGTATAGCAGCTCTGTTAAAAGTAACGATGCAGAACAGAATATGGATAGACTAAGGCTTTTAACTGTAGTATCATCTGTCCCAGAACATGAAGCCCTCCCAGTGCTTCTTTGGGCAAAATTCCTATTAATAGTGAGGAAGAACTGCTGCTGTGTAAGGGCCAGGGCCTTGCTTTCCTGGCGCTTTGGACAGTTTTTGGTGACTTTCTGTCAGTCAGGGTTAGATCATTTGGGTTATTCAAAATTGCCCCAAAGAGCATGTGCTGTTGTGTTCTATGTGTCTAACTACATCATCTTGTGGAAGAGCAGGAGGTTACGTGTGCTGTGTGGCACTGACTGCGGACAGGATTATCTGGGTGCTTTGGCAAGCAATACGTGCTAACATTGCTTTCTTGGGCACAGAATAAAACTGTTCTTGACAGTGTTTCTGGTGGTCACAGGCCTCTATTCTACCTTTATTCTCTGCTGTCATAAATATTTGACAGTTATTCATATTCTTCTTGAAATCTTGTCTCTCTCATCTTGCTCAAACCTGTCTAGCTGTATTTTTATTTCTTTAAAAATAGTTCTTTAATTCTTTGTTTCCTCAGATTCCCTTCAAATCTTTTAAGATTTCCAAGAAGTTATACTGCCTCTTGTTTTTCTCCTAATATTCTGCTGCTGTGATCTGCCTGTCCCATTTTGTCTAAATTTGATAGTCTCAGCTCTTTGGAGTGTCTTCATGTATTTTAAGTTTCATTCTTAACGTACCCTGAGGTTATAATCTGTTCCTGAAGCAGCCTCAACTGTGCACTTCTATCAAGAGTAAAGCTACTGGGCTGTAGGTCCTGTGACCATTTTCAACATTACATGCGTTGGATTCGAGCTGCACATCAGAGATCAGGTTTTGAACCATAAGTTTGACATTTGACCCAGAAGCTTCCAATTAAATACTTATTAATGGAAAATGTGAATTTGGCCTAATGATTTTGTTTGAGAGTTCAAGAGATGCTGTTTTCCCAGAAGTGTTGTTCCCAGCATGAAATGTTTGTTTCATATATTTAGCAAGCTGGGTTAAAACCTGCCAAATCTGTATAGCTCCCAGATGGTTAGTAGCAGCATGGCTGAAGAAAGCACTTTCACCCCTTCAGGAGAGCTCTGGCTTGTTGTATCCACTTAAGCAAAAATTAGCAAGAACCATCACATCTTGTACTCTGAAACCATCCCAGATGTATCGAGTTTGAAGTAATTTTTCTTTTTTTTCATTTTGATCGAGAAGGGAAAATGATAATTATGTTCGGGATGACTTGGATGTTTTTTACTGAAGTGTCACTGTGGGTTCACAAAACCCATGCTTTATGCTTAAATAATACTTCACAACTTCATATGAAAACTTTTTGAAAATGTTTTTATTGCGGAGTTTAGATGCTTGGTAATTCACTTGAGGCCAGTTTTGTAGCAGAATGTAGCACCTGTTTAGTCACAAGAACAAACAGCCATCTCCCCAAAGCAGTTCTGTATAACATATGGGGAAGTGGTTAGCAAAATCATAAATATTAATTAGATGCTGTGACACTTTAAGGCAGAGTCAAGATCTAAGTCAATAAAATTGTCTAGTATACGTCAGTTTTTAAAAATCTCTTGACACTGTAATAATCTCTTAATTACAGATACCGGGAGGCTATTCGCAAATGGGATGAAGCGCTTCAGTTAACTCCAGAGGATTCCACACTTTATGAGATGAAATCACAGGTAATTTAAGACAATTATTAATCAGTTTTGAAAATCAAAAATGAAACTTGTAGTTGTTCAACAGATACCATATAATGTCGTATGATTGCTTGCATATATAAACTACAGCATAATTGATTTAGAGTTTCCTTTTCTTCTCAGCACAAAAGGGTCTTTTACACATAGTGGAAATAAACTGTAATCATCACAAAGAATATTTTCTTGCATTGTAACATCTTAATTCATGCCCTAGCTAACACAGCTGAAATGTTAAATAAGGCAGAAGGGGAAGAGGATGTTACTCTGAGAGGTGTGCAAATTTGGCTATACCATTAAAAAGAAAAGTCTACCCACTCTTTATAAAAGAGCTGCCTTAACTTCATCATTTAGCAGAGATGCTGTATAAAAATACATGGTCCAGTTTGTGTTGACATCATTCTTACATAGATTAAATTAGCCTTGGAAAAGTACATGCCTTGCAATTCATTTCAGCCCTTATTTTACAGCGGTTTTGATGAAATTAGCCTGCAGCCATCAATGCTTCACTGAAACTGCAACTTCATTTATAAATTTGTAATTTCAGTGTGGCTCTGTTTGCGACTTGGATAACAAAAGTACCATGACCCACTGTTTTGCTTAAGTCAGAAGATTTTTTTCATAATCTCTTTGCCAACATACAGAAATAAAAATTTCATGTATTAAATGCAAAGCTCTTCTTTTGAAAAAAAAAGTGTATACAAATATATATATATATTTAATTAGCACTGAAGATGAGAATAAGAAATGTATAGCTCAATTTGCCTTATATTAATATCTGTTAAAGTTGTCCTTTTTATTTATTTTACTGAAATCTTGGGTGAGATTAAATGGAAATATATTTGCACTTGCCAAGCTGCTGAGTATTTCACCTGTATTGCTGTATTTTGTTTGCAGGGGATGTCAGTAGCATGGCAAATGAGAGGGAAACAAGGAACAGGAATGTTAAATATATATGAGAGCTCTTCTAACAGTAAGGGCCAGGGCTTATCTCATCAGACTGACACGTTGACTCCCTTCTTTCTGGAATTTTAAAAGCCTTTCTCCCTGCTAATGCACCACGATGGAGGCACGTTCGGATTCTCTGTGGGAGAAGCTTTTTTTCCTCTGTTGTTTCATAGAAAACCAAGAGCTATTTCCTCACTTAGCTCTTCTGGAATCCTTAAATAACATTGAATCCTTGGCAGAGGTTTGTTGATTTATATACGTGGTGACAAAAAGCAGAGAACAGGTAAGTACATGGAGCTGAAGGGAGAACAATGAAAATCAAAGCTAGAGAAAAGGCTATTTCAAAAATGAGCTGGATGGTAAGTTTAAGACAACAAAAAAATGAAGGTACCTACTCAAAATTCAGCGGTCTCTACATCTGCTGACCTTTTGCAGACTTTTTCAAATAGCCTTTTTTTTCCCACATCTTTTCTTTTTGCCTTAAAGATGAGATAAATATATAGAAAAGAGCAGTTATGGAACAGAGTAGCTCTTGTAAATCATTTTCCTTTTTTTTTCTTGATTAGTTATGTGGATTTATGTGAATGCAACAGTTAATATACACACAAAGCAAAGCTGCCCACAAATTGTCTATTTAATTGCAGTTCCACTGAAATTAAATGTATGCACAGTGGGAAGAATAGGAGAATAGTGAATTTTGTTTACCAGGATCCATACTATGGTGCAGTGAGGTATGTGTGTAGGTGCCTACTATGACATTGTTCAGCTGGTGCCCTAGCTGCAATATCTAATACTTTGGTGTGGTTGCTTATTTGATGCTTCTGGTTCATTGTGCAGCTTGATGATGCTGCTAAAGAATAATGAAAACTGGAAAATGAAAGGAGTGCAGCACTTGGCTTCCAACGTGCCTCTTTCCTGCTTTCCTGAAGGAGAGAGCACTGCTGGACAGCTGCTCTCTTTCCCTTTGGTTTCACTTGCTGCTGCTGCATAATACCCATATTCTTGTTCAGTGCAAAAGGAGAAAGACTTACATACAAACAGCAATACATTTATAAAATTTCTTAAATATTTTAAAGAAAATCATTATTTAATGCTTTAAGGGGGCAACATCTCTATAGTATACACAAATAGCTCTTACAGATGTCCTTTGTGGTATGACTTATGCTTACTGGAAGCTGGCTAACATTGTGCAGTGAAACTTGATACCTTTCTGCTTTTGGGGGACTAATGTGAGCTGTAAAAATCCATTTTTGCCAAAGCAGGAATATGCAATTCATTCCAAAAATATTACGGTTGAGTCTGTTGTTCCAGTCCACCACGCCTGCACAAATGCTAGAGCTGCCCTTGTGCTCCTTAATGAGGAAGTCCTGGTAGCTTGAGGTGATGGGAGAACCACCAGGCACTGCTTGAGCCAGAGCTTGCCCAGTGCTGGCACTGGCAAATCTGCCTGTTCTGGTACGTGAGGCACATGCTATAGCATATGATTCATATTAAAGCTGTCTTAGCACTATATATTGAGATTCCTTATGGTATTTACTACTCTCAGTGAGGAAAAATCCCTGTTTCTTTTAAGAATTAGCACTTAACATGCGATATTTTGAGTATCTGTGTATCCTTTTGAGCTTATTAAGATAAATCTCTGTTGGATTACATAGCAGCTTCCCAGTTTTTCAATATTTACTGTCATCAGCAAATTCATATATTTTAAGTACCCTTGTTGTTTAATAAACAGCCCAGATAAATATGTAGACATGGTAGGAATCTGTAAATATTTATATAAAGAACTTAAAGATATATATTTTAACAGATGTTTCATTTTGTTGGACAAATGTCCTTCAGCATTTCTGAAGAGCGGAAATAATGTTCCTAATATTCAGTGACTGGTGCAATAAGTGTATTTCCAGAAAATCATGTGGAAACTGTGAAATTGCTCAACTCCATCTTGGTTCAAAACCCTTGAAAGTTGATGAGTTTCTTTCCATTGCTGTCAGATACTCTTTGATCCATTTAAAAACAGATGGCTCCGGAATGTGGAGAGGTTAGGGTGCACATGGATGTTGTCCTTTGAGTACAAGTTGTTTCAGTTTAAATACTTGATATTCATTATCCAACTTAAACTTTTTATTGTCACAAGAATATTAAGTGGCAAGTTGAGGTTTGTACAAGCCGATTTGTGTGTGTGTTTCTGTAAAATTCTTTTGCAAAAGACCCCACAACCTTAGAATGAATTTAAAAATCAGGTAACTAGTATCTTATATATGTATCTTGTAATAGTGTGCTTTATATCTGCATCCTCTCGTAATTCATTGCAGGCTGAGTATCTTGGGCATTGCCTGGATTATTTTATTGCTGTTTTGAATTACAAAGAGGGAGGAGGAGATTTTGAGGAGTTTTGTAAGTTTAGGTCTCTGTACAGAGGAGCACCCAGGGTTTTCTGAGGGGTGACTGGGGGGATAGAGGTCAGAGGGCTCATACTCATTACATAACCATATACATGCTATAAACTCACCTAGGGCTCCTGGGTTTGGGGGGCTTGGCTGAACCACATCACTCCTGAGAATTTACCTCCTTATTGTTGTTTTTCAGGCAGCACTTGTCCCACAGAAGTCTCAGATAAATTCTCAAACACCTCATGCAACTAAATGGTGGTATCCCTGTTATTCTTTTGGAATCCTGAATTTTCTTAGTAGTTGAGCATTGATGATGCTGGAATATTCCTATATTTGATTGTCAGGGATCACTACATCACGTGTGTATTATTTGCCATACCTTGAATTCACTTTTAATGTGACTCAGGATAAAAGTAATGTAAACACATAATAAAGTATCCACAGAAATCCTCAAGTGCGCAGTACAATTTTATATATATATATAGTAGCTTATATATATATATACACACACACACACACACACACACACATTTATATGTATTTATATATCTTGCAAATGAAAGCAGTCGGGATGGTGTGTGTTTGATAAGCTTTGTGGGTGTGGTATCTGTCCCTTGCTGCCTGCAGATCTAGTTTGTGCACAACCCTGCCTTCTTGCTTTGCACTGAGGGAGCAGGATTTCGGATGCATATCTTGAAACCATGCACATGCACATTGAAACCATCCCCTCCCCTGCTCTTAAGAATTTCTTAAACCTTAACTTGGTAAAGAAGTAATTTCAACTCCCACCTGTCCCTCTTCCTGCTTGAGAAATGGTAGGGTTCCTAGGGTTTGACCCGATTCATAATGCTTGGTTTGTATT
>VZSG01000027.1:475512-487420 GCA_013398315.1 Nothoprocta pentlandii
AAAGGAGAGGGATGTGTGTGTGTTTTCCACACCACTCCCCACCCTGCCCCGGACACACTAGAATCTGCTTCCTGGACCAGACCTTTGAGGTGGATGTGACTCCGCTGCAGCCAGGGTGTTTCATGTAGGTGTGGATCAGCCCGGCCTGGCCTGGTTGGGCTCTCGCGGGAGTCCCAACTGCTCCTCTCATATGACAGACTGTGGAACTCTGCTACCCAAAAGCACTGAGCTCTCATGATTGAAAAAGGATTGTATGTTTTTGCAGACAGCAAAAACATGTAGGACTGTAGTATTTAGAACAAGTATTATTTCTGAGTGAAATCAGCATCATGACTCAGGGCCATTGTGTCTATTTAGAGTTGAAAAGAGATTCACAGAGAGAGTTGGAGTAGATAATCTGTCTACTCTGTTTTCTTTTTTGTGCTTTATTTGAACTGCATTTGATATTCTTAGTAGCCTTAGATGAGCTCCAGGTTATTCACTATAGGAACTGCTAAATTCTTGCAAGAGGCACAGCAATCCACTACTCAGTGGATTGCTCAGTGGTTCCATGCAAGGGTTTCTGCAGATGAGAATGCACACAGAAATACAGATAAACCTCAGGTTTGGGGAAAATACGTAGTATTCATTGCAGACTTTGCTCAAAAAGTTCCATAGTTGAGACCTGCTGTTTAAAAAAAGTACGGGAAGAAACAGCATGGTGTTCAGCTATGGGCTGGCTCTTAGGGGTCTTTTTTAGCAACTTTCAAAATTCCCTTGTGCAGTCTATCAAATGGAATTAGAGAGAGACCTAAATGACTAGCCTCTAGAAAAAAATAGTCATTAAAACACTGTGAATATGCATCCAAAGTGCCTATTGGAGTTGTGGGTACACGGTTACAGCAGTAAAGCTGCCTAGTTCTTTTACAGTACTTATCCTGATGCTGCACAAGTATTTTATGGTAATTAATCACATTTGGGCCTTCCTCCCTCTGCACTCATATTTGTATATTTAAAATATTGCAGGGCAGAAAGGTTCAGCAAATGCCTTTACACTTCAGCAGTTGTCTTCATGTGCTCCGATAGTATTCATCACGATTGCGGGTTGGTTGGGAAGCAAGTGGTTTCCCACGCATGAGTCTTGCTCTGGTGGTTGACCTTTTCATCATACAATCGGAATGCAGTTGTCATTTGTTTCTTAGACTGGTATCTATCACCACAGCATGTGGTGTCTGCAGGCATGATCTCAGAGTGATGGAGGTCTTCAGGTAACGTGCCAGTTTCATGGAGGTCTTGGAGAAATAGGACAAGCTTTGAGTTGCGTTGAGCTTTGTGTCTCTTAACTGTGATTTATAGATTTAGTTATGAAAATCCGGTGTGAGGTATAGGATGGTAACTGGCTTCCACTAACCTGTACAGCTGGATAAAAGGTTTCTACATTTGGAAACCACTTCAAAAATACTCTTTTATGCAGTTGATTTCATGTCTAAATAAAGCATTCTGCAATAGCAAAGTCTACCTTCCAAATATAACAATCATTGTTAAGAGTTGTTTCCATGCTGAATTACAGGGATAGTTTCCATTATTATATCATGTGAACTGTGAATGTATTTGGTAGATTTTGGTCTTCTGTTAAAAACAAAAAATAAAACATAGAAGTTATTTGAAAAAACACTTGGTTACTTATTGCGTTTGGTTCTTAATGTGCTTGTCCTTTAGTGCAATAGAGTGATTCTGTTACTTGAGAGCATGAGATTTGGAGGGAAGGAGGGAGGGAGAGGGACTCATTCGGGAGCAATTCATCTCCTTCTAAGAGTTGCCTGAGTAAGTCAGATGAATCATCCTTTAGCATACCTATTTCTCTCCGTGGGCTGTGGAACGAATTTAGGTGACTCTTAGATTAGACAACTAAGTTTTAAATGACTAAAAGCTAGATGAGAGGAATCTTGGTCCTCAGTTACTGAAACTAGGCTGGTTCCGGGTAATGCCAGAAAAGTTAATTCTGTTTTCAACTCTAGTTATTCTTGTTATTCTTCTTTGTCACAGGTCCTGATGTCTTTGCATGAAATGTTCCCAGCAGTGCATGCAGCAGAAATGGCTATCCAGAGAAATCCACGTTCCTGGGATGCCTGGCAGACCTTGGGACGTGCCCAGCTTGGAGTAGGAGAAATAGAACTGGTAGGAAAATGAGCAACAAAGACTGCAGTTGTAAATTAAGACTGTAAACCACAACATCTGAATTGTGTGTTAGAGAATGAAAGTACTGAAGTATCCAAGTAGCTTAATATCCTCGTGTAGTTTCAGATAGGCAAGGAAAAAGGCTCTTGATGTTTCTCCCCCCACCGTATTCCAAAGTGTGAGAAACACTTTCTTTCTCACAAGCTCTTGCTGGACCTGTGGAAAACTTGCCTAGCTCAAAGACATTTTTGTCACATGCTGTTTTTACATCATGTTTTTTGTAACAGAATGATTATGTTGATGCCTCTTCATATACTACATTCCAGGTAGATGCATTGCTGAAGTGTAGTTCACCATGGTTTAAAACTGAAGGTACTGTGAAGCCCCAGTTGATAATCAGTTTTATACACAAATGTTAGGGGAATTCTAGGGCCTTGATTTCCCTGTCTCCTACAGTCCTTCTTCACATCTAGCAGATCATACATTGTTATTCATACTAGCCTCTGGATCATGGACCTCACTTGACAGAGGAAGAGCAGGTCTTCTGTAATGGCAGCCCTGTGCTGTGGCACCGTCTCTGCCACAGTGTTAGGCAAAAGGACACCCTTTCTCCTTAACTCTCACCCAGGTCTAAACAACTGTAAATAATGTAGTATAAGTAACATATCTAATAGTCTTCTGCTGGTCAGTATGGAATCATAGCGAGTGAAACTTTTTAATGAAGATGTGTATGCAAAGCCCGTTAGAAAAATAACTTATGAGCTCTCAAAATAAAACCAGTATGTTCCTTTCACTTCTAAGGTAAGTAGATGTGTGCTGTTTTAATACAAATAAACAATTTTCTCATTACTTTAGAGTCTTTTTAGAAAGTTACAATGTTTTGACCAAAATTTTTAAGAAAATTATTTTTCTAAGCGAAATAAAAGATCATGCAAAAACAGTGTCTTTTTAAAATACAATATTAAATGTTGAAAAATAAAGCATGAGAATAACATCAGACAAAAGCCGTCTTGTGTTGCAGATGTGCAGTGAACTACTTTATGTAGTTCTGGCAGCATAATATGAAATTTAATATAAATTCATACATAGCTGGATCATGTCATGTTAAATAAGAGGTGATATTCCATGGCTTTTGCCATGCAGATGCTCAGAACAGTCCTCTGGTCTACAATCTATAAATCATTTTTAAATTAAGTGCCTGAAATTGCCTCTCTAAGTTGTGTCAGAGGCTGTAAATGCATTAGTCTAAGGAAGTTCAAAACTGTCTTTGTTGGAAAACCACATATTATTGATGCTATTCTACAATAAGTGCTACAGTAATGAAAGTTGTAGATTCAGGTTTCTCCTTATCAGTTAGTTGAGTTGTACCAGCAGGCCTGCTCACCAGGTTGCTTAACCTGTCTGTGTCAGCGAGTCAGATCACAACAATAAGGGGATATATGGCTGTAGTAGCGTGGAGACCTCGCGTCCCTGCATTATGTGCATTTTGCTTTATTCAGAGGAGCTCTGTTGCTCGAACGTCTTCAGTTGCGTGCTCGGAACGCAGGGTTGAGTTGGGAAGGAGCATAGTTCCTTGAGTTCCCTGAGTCTCTACCCTAACGCAAAACCAAGTGTGTTAAGTGGGGAGAGTTGGAGATTTGCACGAAAGCACATTCTTCATCGGAACTGCTGCTGTAGGTAGCACCTGCAGTTTTGTAATCTCCACCTTAGCTGTCACTGGCGAGTGAGTTACCACCAGGTGCTTTCCGCCCAGATGTCTGTGTGGCCCAATTGTCCAAGTAGGGAAGATAGGGAGAGTAAGCTCCTGTTCATCTCCAATCCTGCTATGTGATATTTTATATATTATTGTTACAGTTACTAAAGCCAGTTTCTTCTGCAGAACACATGGCAGAACACTGTGGAGATGTTCCCCCAACCATAAAGACAGGCGCTGGAGAACGAAGGAAGTTTCAAGTTTAAGGAAAACGCAGCTTGCAGGAAAACTTAGAAGTGGAGGCAGTATCTGGCAGGCTGATTGTCCGAAGCCGTGCTGTGTGTTGAGATGTCCGAGCAGGGGTGAGGGCAGTTTCCCTGTGAGGGGCTGTGGTGCCCGCTCCCCTCAGGGCTGAGGCGAGGCCGAGCTGCGGCCTGCGCTGAGTCACTCCCGGGGATGATGCATCCCAGCCCAGCCGTCAAGGTTCTCTGCGGTGGAAAGTGTTGAACACAGGAGAATGGAATTACCATCATCTCACAGACCTCCCTACCAAGTGTATGGGAACAAGGATTTTTTGCAGGTTTATAACTTGAACAGATACCAAGAGGTTTAATGGAAAAATCTCATCTTTCGCATCCCAAAAAGGTCCTGCTCTTTCTCCAAAGTGTTAAAACATCAGTGCTTTAGAATAAGCTTAGGAACTGCAAGAGAGTTAATCTCCTCTTTCTTGAAGGTGGAAGATGTTTCGTTTTTTTTTTTTTTTAATTTTCAATGAGGTCAATTTTATTGTTGTTTTAACGAAGAGATGCAACATTTAAAGATACTGGCCAAGTTCCTCATTGCATCTCTTGCCCATTGAATCAATATTAGAAGTATAAGGTATATCAGGCTGTAACGTTTCCCTGCAGTACCAGATAGGCAATTGAGGTAAGGAAAGGAGATTCCCCTGCCAATGCAGACATAAGTTAGAGCTAGCACTTGAATTGACCCATGTGAATGCATTTAGCTTTGCTTGAAACCTGCTTTTAGCAATACTCTGTAATGATTAAAATTATAATCAGGATGAGAAATAGGAATATAATCACTTCTGCACCTTATATTTGACATGTTGCAGATGGATCGTTAGATCAGAGAGTAATTTAAGAGCTATCTGTGCCAATTTGGCATTTATACTCCTGGATTTTCAGGGGGTTTTGTTGCAATATGAAGGAATGGCTAGAAGCAGGTGGGGTGGCAACATGAAATAGTCTGTAAATGGCAATTCTGCATTTTTCAAGATTGCATTGGTGCTTTAAGGCTTATGCCGCTAATCTTTTGCCTTTCTATAATTGTCATACGTAAAATCTTTTCTCAGATATGCTTACAAAGCTGATGGCTTTGTGTTGTGTCCATATGAAATATCCAGGAAACTTCTCAGTTTAGTAGCAACAACATTGCTGTTCGTAGAACTTTGGTTGCCTTATAAATTTGTGTTTCATTACTGTCTTTGGTGTTTCATGTGCATGAGCATAACTATACAGACAGGTTTTGGATGGGAGGCCTCTTTCATGGGAAGTTTGAGAACAGATTTCCAAAAAAATGACAGAAGCGAGCGTTTAGTGTTTATTTCTAACTCATCTGTCCGTTGAAATTAAAAGTCAGCAAAGCTGAGTGACATTGTTTGACAAGATTCAAACTGTCTGCCTCATGTCCTGAGTCCAGCAAGCTCCTACATTCAGATCTGGCCCTAGGCCAGTAGTAAAGGACTCTGCTTTTTCTTTCCTGGAACTGAATGGCTGCCTGTTACAACAGCAGAACCACTTATCAGCATGTCAGCATTTCTTAAAAGAAATGAGAGATTTGAGTGTCCTGTCTGCGGTTGAGTTCATGTCGTTCAGACAGGAGGAAAATTAATTAACGCTGTCTGTTGGTCCACGTGAGAAGTACTGCTTTTCCAAATTAATTTACATGCTTTGAGTATTTATAAATTATGGAAAAACACCATTTTCAGTGATTCTTCGTATTTCTTTAAAGTTTTTATACAGAGTTTCTGGAAATCTATGAACCAGCAGCACCATCACTGTTTTTCTACCCCACAGGAAGAATTTGTCACTCAGAGTGACCACGTCCATTACTGACCACAAACTATGAATATGAAAAATATGAATATGTGCATGAATATGTATAAGAGCAGATAAAGTCAGTGTTGACTTTCTCATTGTTAATTAAAGTCTCAAAACAGCTGTAAATTTTGGTCCAATATTTTTCCAGTTTTATCTTATTACTGCTAAAAGCCATGCTTTCTACATTAGGTTACTTATTTATTTTAAACTTTTGGATTGAATATTTATATTTGTGGTGCATTTCTCAATTTAAAAGAGTTGAAAGACAGGAGAAGCAGTCTTAATTATAATTAAATAATTAATCATTTCAATACCAGATGATTTTGGGAGTTATAGGAGTTCTTAGAATACTCTGGGGAATTTTGGGAGTTATAGGAGTTCTTAGAATACTCTGGGGAATTTTGTACTTTTCTCTGAGGTTAGATATCTGCAACCAATTTGATCAGTTTATTTGCTCAGCTTTAGAGAAACTGCTTATCATGGGCATGTGTGAATGTAATATTAGATCGACATGTGAAATGACTGCATGCTAATTTAAAAGGGGTAATATTGGTAAAATTTCACATCCCAGTTGTCCCGTTTCTGTGGTTGTTTAAACTTTATCTTTCTGTTTACATCCTCCTGTATATCAGATGACAGGAGAAAAATGGGGCAGAAAATGATAAAACCAGAAATTAATTTGTTTTCCCCACTTTAGAATATTATTTTAGACCTCTTTTTGTTGGAATGAAGAGATAATGTATAAGTAATTTCAAAGCACCCAAGTTATATGGAAAAGCCACTTCTTAAAGTGTCTAAACACCTATATTGCACTTTGGGATACTTATTTCATTGCCATTTCATACTTTGTAAAGCAGGTTGCTGTTGGGGCTGGTTAATGTCTCGTGACGATGAGGCTTAATATTCATCCTTTGGTAGTGATATCAGGTTGCTTGATTTCTGTGGAGGGAGTTGTAGCCTTAAAATGTAGCTGATAATATATTCTTTCTTGTAGATTACGTACTACAATTCTGTTCCAAATTTTCATTTAAAATAAAGATTTTAAAGGCTGCTTGTTTCCCTAAATAGACCACTTACGCTTGTGAAATTGTATTTGTGCCTTTGTTGCCAGGCACCCAAATTGGGCCTTCTTGGTGCTTTCAGACAGTTGCACGTGCATTTGTGTGGGGACAACGCTGTCATTGAACTTGCAGCGAGGAGCATGTTTCAGTAAAGGCAGATAGCAATAAAACAAATTTGTTTTTGGGAAAGTGTTAATTTCCAGTTAATTTCTGTGATACGGGATTCTCAAAACATTCCAATCTGTGTTTTCCCCCCTCTTCTCCTTCTAGGCAATCCGAAGTTTTCAGGTATCCTTACACACCTTTCCAATGAACCCTGAAGTATGGAAAGAAGACCTTTCTTGGGCACGAAAACTCCATAAATACAAGGAGAAAGCAGCAAAGGCTAAGGCAGTGCAAGCGCTGGCAAAAGAGGCTGCACAAGAATCAATCCCAGACTATGACTTTGAGAGTGATGAGATTGTGGAGGTCTGTGCTGCCATCGCCCAGAAGGAGAAAGAAGCGAAGTCCGTGGTGATCGTGTCTGCGTCAGGTGCTGTAGAGACTGTTACCGAGAAGGAAAACTCTGCAGCGACTCCTGATGAGACCATTTTTATCCGAGCCCGGTAGGGCACTCTGCTATCTTGCCAGTACAGTTTTGAGAGCTAGTTATTTATTGTATGTTGAGAGTTTTTTGAGAATTTTTTTTTCTTAACCAAGGGAAGCCTACAAAAGCTTTTTTTTTTCCTTCGAAAATTCTGATTTGAGTAAAACTAGTTTTCTTAAAAAAAAAAAAAAAGTAAATCTGACTGAATTTGTCTTCTGTCTGTACTTTTGGAGAGAAAAACTAAGGGTTGATTTTAAAAATCCCATGAACAAATGTAGTGTTAAAATACTTAAATACATTATAACATCATCTTTCGTGTAACTGTATTTATAATTGTACAAATGACTTTCTGCATTTTCCAAGTAGTAGACTGTAATTTAAAACACACAACAAAAGGGCAGTTTGTTGTAAATGTTGTGTTTCAGTCCTTACTCATTAATGAGTATCAGCCAGTTTGAGTGTGAGCTGCTCTCTTGCTCTCAGAGGTCTGGCTGGTCCTTATTTCAAGTGCTGTGCTACAGACAGCACCACAAGGAAAGCAGTGGGAGAGAGCTGGAAATAGGTACGTCCCCGAAGTTAGCATTTTTGTCCCTTTCCTCCCCACCAAGGATGAAGACCCTATAAAGGGAATCCATGTATTTTCATAGTTCTTACAATCTGCCATTCCCTGGGGAAAGCAGAGGTTCAGGACACCGTTGCCTCAGTCTCCCTTTTAAATCATCCATGAGTTTGGACAGTGTGGAGGGTATTTGTGTTGTGCCGACCGAGCTGCTTCACTCAGGAAGGTCCTTTGGCCTCCTCCTTTCTCCAGGGGAGGCTGGCAGTTGCTTCCTCACAGGGGCAGTTTGAGGAGAAGAGCCCAGTGGCTCTGGACTGAGGCTCCGCTGTCTGCAGAAGTGTTTGGGAGGCTGGAAGTAGGTCCTGAGAAACTTCCACCTTGTGGAAATCTGGCTTGGCTGAAGTTACCTCCTTGTACAAGACTAGATTCTAGTTACTGTTTACTTCCAAACACATTTAAGCTTACTTAAGTGTCTACATAATATACAGTTGCATCGTAAGTCTTACAGGGACTATAAATCAAAGATATTTTGGGGAAAACTACTCAATTCAGGAATTCCCAGAGACTTCAGGGTATGTATGGGAACATATATTTTTGCAGAATAATTGGATAATTTTCATATGTTTAATTGGTTAATAATCAAAATGTGTGCATGGCAAAGATAGGTTTGTAGCAAAGGGAAACAGTCTGGAATCAGTCATCTTTGCCTTTTTAATATTTCTTTTGTCTTTTTAAAATTAAAATATTTGTAATTAAAATCAAAAATGAAAATGTTTCAAGGCACCTTTTGAGAAGAAATTACATGATTTGCTAGAGAAGCCTAGCAAAATAGTCAAAAGTAAATATATTCTAGAAAAATTATTTAGCTCGGATCATAGTATCATTTGAATCTTGTTAAGTCTTTAGAGGACATTTACAGTCTCTACAGAAATAGATATAATTGCAGTGTTGTATTTACGTTACTGTGTTTTCATTAATTTCTGCAAGATTATTCTTGAACTTATTTTGTATATACAGTAATTTTTAGATCTGTGAACAGTTATGTGCACACACAATCCTTTTACTTTTTATTGTTTGAATATTCAAAATAATTATAATTACAGTGACTAAAATATGTGGAATCTTATGCAAACACAACACAATGTTACATTTGAATTTGGTCATTCAGGTCTGGGACAGGTCCTTAAGTGCTTATTTAATAGACATTTGATTAACATACTGGTTGATAGCAGTTTAGAATTGTTTCTGTTAAAGAATTTTCTAACCTTTTTCTCTAACAAAACTCAAATAAGACAAGCTGAGTAGCCACAGGAAGAGTTAGTAAAAAGGATATGGACAGATTTCTTCCAAGAGGAGCCGTCATCTGACTGAGGAAGATATGTGCAAGGTGCAGTAAGGTATGTGTTCTCATGAGCTGTAATCCAGCACTTTTCTCTGCCTCATGTGCTTGTGTGTGTTAGTGTTTCCTCTTACAGCTAGGACTCTGCCTCCGTCCCTTCACAGTCCATGTTATCACTGAATCTGCTCCCACTGAAATGATTTGCAGAATTCCTGCTGAATGTGTTTTGTTCTGACTAGATTAGGCTATGAATTCTAGGTATTGTCATGACATTAATGGTTTGTAACAAGCAACAGGTAAGTTCTTGTGACTGATGTGTTGTTCTCAACCTGGGAAGTTTGGCATCTATTTTTTTGTACAGCATGTCATATTTTGCATGTATGGAATTTTTTTGATCCATTTGAATAAAATATTGACTTTCTGCTGCTTGGTGATGCCTTTTTGTTCTTTGGAGATACCATGGACTTCTAGGATGATACTCCTTTAATCAGTTGTTTCTGAAAATGTTAATGTGTATAGTAACCATCTGAAGCAAAAAGTGTCTAGAAGTTTTACTCAGCCCTTTTAACCAGCCCAAGAGTACTCAAATGAGAGAGACCCAAAGGAGAAGGTAGGACGTGGTGAATCACACGCACGCTTGGCCAGCAGCAGGTCGGTGCTGTCAGTGGCTGCTGCTGTGTATCCTGCTCCGGGGCAGCTGTCTGCCTGAATGAGTAGCAAAGGGCTGCAGCGCAGGTAAAGAGGACGTTTCAGTGACTACAGCAGTTAAGGTGTGATTAGTTTTGCATATTTTTAAATATCTTTAAACATTCAATTTTGAATTTTGTGCTTTGATTCTGTTTATGTTCGGTGGAGCAAAATGCACAGCCTCAGAGGGCTATTCGTATGCCTTATGTTAGATGCTATCTTAGCATGAGATGAATCAGCCTCTCAAAGTGCCTAATTATTCCCATTGACTGCAAAGGAAGCTTAAGGTGAGTGAGTGACTGACTGATGGCTTTAGGCACTGAAACAGGGTGGATGAATCTATTCGTCTAGATCGAGATAAATGTCTATATAAAACATATGTTTTAAAGATATTAGAGGATAAAGTATAGATAAAGAACATTTATCTAGGTAACACAAATCTAGGTAACAGTGACTAATTTCATAACATGTTAAAACATTAGATTTTAGAAATAGTTGAGGGAAAAAAAGGAAACTTAGTGGTTTTGCTGAATCTCCTAGTCCTAATCCCTTCAGAAAAAATGGTAGTACTGGGACTAAGGTGAGAGGTAATGTTGAAAGCTCTACTTAACAATAAAGGATGTGTGTCCCATATGTGCTTAAACCAGTGGGGAGGAGATAAAAGCTTGTGTTGAGGTCAAGTGCTCTATTAAACTTTAATTATGATTCATGTAATAGCTGTGAAACTAAGAGTAGTTAGGAGTGGAATTGAAGAAAGCAGAAGTTTAAAGGTTTGGTTTGTCAGATTACAGATAGTGCATGTGATTATCGTAAACATCAGTGCTATTTAACCCCATGTTCTCATATAGATTGGAGCCCTTTGTGGTGTACCCAGAGAGGACAGGCTTAGAAGAAAGAGGTGCTTATGAGAACAGGCAGTTGCTGAATCCTCTCACATGGACTGGCCAAGCTTTAAGGCTGGTCTGCAAGTGCAGGGACAGTTGGAGCAGCCTAGATTGTAGGGAGTAGCGGATTGAAGGAAGAGATCAGAGTTGCAGACTGAGAGGCAGAATTTGGGTTTGAGAGCAGGGTATTTGCACAGTAGTTCATTTCCACATCTGCTGAAGTTGCCACTAGGAGTGATGAGGCCTGATGGTATTTAGTGGCTTTGATATTAAATCTGACCTGAGTAAATTAAATTTACAGCTGTGTCTAGGAGCAGAAGAGGGGCTGCAGTTCTTCATAGAAGGCTGCTTCGTTGGGATGATGGCTGCTGTTGTTTGAAGATAGTGGATTACAGTCAGACTGTTAAGGCTTTGACATTTCACCTCTAGCATTAGTTTGGGTTAGATGGTACTAGTGTTGCAGACACGTGCAAAAACTTGGTTTATTGCAGGTTCCTACAGCCCCACTCTTCCAGTCCAGTCAGTACTGCTTAAGATAAACTGTCATTTTTTCTTAAACTCCACTGCTAGCTGGCATTATTGACTGGGAATTGTTGTCTCCAACAGGCATTTAGTCTCATGCTGCCTGTGGTGGGTACATTCTCCAAGCCAAGCTGCAGCACGTCGGCTCAGATTGAGTTGGGCCTGGGTTTTCGGGAAAAGGATGGGGTGGAGGAGTCTAACGTCCCGCTGATGTGAAGCTTTTGTGAAGCTGTGGTTGAGTGTTTGTAGGCACAGGCTGGCTGTTGAGAGTGATACTGTAAGATTGGTGCTGAATGAACTAAGCAGGACAGAGTCAAG
>VZSG01000027.1:487561-499623 GCA_013398315.1 Nothoprocta pentlandii
TCAAAAAACTCTTCCCTAGCAAGAAAATTATCTTTTATTTTAACTTTCATGTGTCTAATTTCTATGAACATCCAGTTTATTTACTTGTTTTACCGGGCTGGTTACAACTTAAAGGAAGCTGAGAAGGAGAATTCAGTAGTTTATGCGTGGTCTGTGTGGAGTGGGGATGGAGGGGGGCTCCAAAGCCAGTTGGGACTGGCCAGCGGGGGTGCAGGGCGCCACCCTGCCCAGCCCTGCTCGCCAGCTAATCCGAACAGCCGCCCGTGTTTGTGTCTGGGTATTAAAGATGCTCCCTGGTTAGTCTTGGTGCACTGATGTTGAGAGCTCTTGTAGGTAGTTCTGTTCCACAGCACATGTTTTGACATGTAAGTTGATTGGCAATCCTTGAGTTAGTGTTGAGGGAATTATTGATGATCTGCTGTGCTCTGAATCCCGTCCCTGAATCCCTGTTGCCAGCAATGCTGTGGGTAGGAGCAGGACCAAATGCCCAGCATACACGTGCCAAGAAACACGTTTTGCCAGAAGGTCCGCTAGTTAAGATGGCCACATGTACTTGTGTTTCATCAGTAAACTATAGGTTTTACTCATTTAAATACTGTACACTTTTATTATGCATTGTTGCTCTTCAATTCTGTCATTACATTCAGCACCAATATTACTGGTGTGTTGTTTCATCTCACCTCCAAAGCGTTGCCTTGGATGTGCATAGGCCATTCGACCTGCCTGCTCTATCAAGCACTGCACCCTGCCTTGGGAAAAGAGCAAATGTGTTGTACTTGTTGGTCACTAGTAAAGCAATAGACCATAGATGAGTGGTTTAACTGCAAAGAATTTGCACAGATCTTTAGCTGCAGTAGAAAGTTGGGTAATACCGTTCTCCACCTTACCTCTGGAAATAGTAATTTCTGGAGCAAATATTTGTGCAGAGAGTTAACTCCACTTCCCCTTGCATCATAAAGCTCAACTGCTCCCCTGTTAGTGGAAAACGTATGGATCATTTTTCTTTTATTGTGTGAGGAATTTTGCTGGCTCTGTGTCGATGTCCTTAGGGCAGTTTTGGAGGATGGTTTCCTCTTGCTGATGGTGATTGTGCTCTGGTGTTTTGGAAACGTGCGGAGCAAAGTAGGTCTCGAGAGTAGCTAAGTGCAAACTGTTCTGGAATGGGTGGCTTATTAAGGTGAGGAGTTGGCACGGAATGGCAGAACTGCATAAACTTCTGAGATCAAGCAGAACATTTCCATTTAATTGTGATCTCCAAAATGATTTTGGTCCATACAACTGCTTAAACATATCATCAACATAAGACTCAAGATTTTCATTACAATAAAGCATTTCACATGAAAACACTTTAAGCAGCATGCTTAGTATTCGACAAAACATCCTCCAGATATCTGTACAGAAAGTGATTTTGATGAACATTTTTTTCTGGAACAAGATCTAACCCTTACAAAATGAAACACAAAATTCCTTTTTTGTCATTGATTAACAGTTTTTTTTTTTTTTTTTGTGATGAATTTGTTATTAAAACTCAAGGAACAAGTAATTTTCAAGGGATTCAACATAAGGATAATGGTTTTCCATAAACTACTTTTAAATGAAGATTCTGCTTCCATGGTTTTGTATGTTTATTTGATGGAATATCAGATTATACAGTCATAAAAACTCTATTTACTATTTAAAGTAAAATGATAAATGCTATGAAAAAATACCTTTATTACATCAGTGATGTTTTAACTAAAGTGAATAGTAAGACTATTAACCAGGGATTTAAAGTTTTAGGTCCTGATACTTAAAAGCATTTCTATATGTCCTTAACTTTACATGTAAGTAGTCTCCCTGGCAGCAGAGGGACTGCTCAGTTGGGCAATGTTAAGTGTGTGTTTAAGTGTGTGCAGAATGTGGACTGGAGTACTCCAAGAGGAGCTGATGTGTTACAGAAACTTTCTCAGCACATAAATAAAATCTGGCTTTCTAGTATGTACATATACTGAAAGGGAAATATTCTTAGCTGAAAGGATATTTTCTTTTTCTCTCTTAGTAGCACATGTTCCCATTTCACTCAGAGCTTTTATTTATTCCTAGATAGAGAACTAACTCCCATCAGCTTGTGGATCTAGGACAGCCAACAAACCTAAAACAAGAATGTCTTCCCAGCAGGCAGTACTGGGAGAAGACAAGGCTGGCAATCATTTCTATATACCTTGTATTAATACAAAACCTTCTCATAGAGAAGAATACATATTTAAATATTTTCAATCCTGACATATATACAACAGTAAAAATTCACATTTTCATGCTTTAGTGAGTGCCCCAGGTAGCTCTTAGAGTAGAGCTCTGTCCAGTTCCGAGTAGCTGCCTCACCGTTAGCTCTGGTACCAGAAGCTGGAAACCTTGATAGCTGAGCAGCCACAGGGAGAGAAAAAACAGTTCTACCAGATGTGGGCAGATGAAGAAAGGAAAGGAAAACAGGTGATGGATCATTTTACTCCAGAGCCGGTAGCTCTCCTGTGTCCAGGAACATGACAGTTTGTGCTTCCAGTCCTGCTAGACCTGTCTCGTACAAGTTTCGATGACAGGGACAAGTGCAATGTCTGTTCCATACAGTCCTCAGTAGTCTAAATGCAATGTACCCATCACACAGCAAGAGAAAAATAGCCCTTTGGAGCGTAGCTGAACCCCTCTCCCCTTGAGCAGGTAAAATACCTGCCTATTGCACCAGTTTTTCCAATGTACCGGGAAGGATCCTAAGGGTTGGTGACTTGCACTGCTATATACATTTTTCTGATAAGTTCAATGTTTCAGAGGGGAAGGTGACCTGGAGAGGGCTGCCCTTGGATGTGGAGCTAGCCCCACTGCCAGACGGGATTTCGTTCACCAAGAAGACATTCTCAGAGTCCTGGCCCTGCGAGGAGTCCGAGGTCTCTGAGCTGCGCAGTGTCCTGACTGACGTAGTGTCGGACTGCGCCAGGCTGGCGCCGGCGCCCGGCAGCAGCACGCGGCCCCCGACGCTGCTTTCGCTCAGCTCGGGCGGGTAGAGCAGGGTCTGTGAGGTGCTGCTGATCTCCCGCAGCTCCCGCGAGATGCAGGAGGGCGACTGACTGGACACGGCAGACGAGGTCCTGCGGCCGTCCACGCAGTTGAAGCTGCCGCCCGGGTGCTGCCGCCGAGCGCCGCCGATGCGGCAGAAGAGGCATTTGATCTTCTCGATAGCTTTGCTGAGCACGGTCTTGCGGAGCAGGATGTAAACCCACGGATCCAGGATGGGGTTCACGGAGGCGATGCGGATGGCTTGCAGGTCAGGGTTCTGTCTGATGTCTCTCACTGTCTCAGGCTGGTACAGCTGGTTCACAAAGACACGGACCTGCCCAAGGGGGTGGCGGGAAGGAGAAAGACAAATTTACATCAGGACAGTTTATGTTTCAAAACAGAAATTTAGATTTGCAACTGCAAGTTACAGCGAAATAAGAGGCTGGCCAAGCCAGGAATCTCAGGTCATCAGATGTTCATGAGACTATTTGGGGAAATAGCAAAAAAATAGATGAATCTGCTGTAAATTGGCCTTTGTTGTAGATAGGAAAGTTCACTCTCCTCAGGGTTAAAAGATGCAACTTCAACTAGTTCTTCCTGTGAAATTTTTTAGCATTCAAATTTTGTTTGCTATTTTTCTTTCTTGCAAAGATGCAGAGCTGCTCTCATTGCTGCATTGTGCACCTCAAACCCTACTCTGCTGCCTGCAGAGCAATGTCTGACTCCACAGCGAGACCTGCTCAATCTACGTGTGGTTCCTCCTGCAAAAGTCTAGCAGTTGAATGGTTAGAAACTGAAACCCCAATTATAATCCAAGAAGTAAACCGGCCTCTAGGAACAAGTCCAGAGCTGTCTATTCTCTAGTTTAGAAATACATTTTGCTGGCAGCTGTCACTGCTGGACTTTCCAAGGTTGGAATACCCTTAAATCTGTGCTTGTTGCTTCACGTTTTGAGGAGAAAGAAAATGACCTCCCAGCTCACAGGGTTTTAGCTGATCACAGTGACTCCTGCGCTGGCCTACTCTGTTCTCCTGCATGAGCCAGCATGTTGGTTCTACCTAAAAACGCATAAAATAGGGCTGAAATAGTCAAGACGTTAAGGCATTTGAGGTGGTTGGATTAAATGACTATTTATCTATTGCTTCTAACTTATTGCACAGAAAAGAAAGTAAAACTAAACAGAAATACTTTGTTCATATATATATATATGTATACAGATATATATATTTTAATCCTAGAATGGTAATTGGGCCATCCTCTGCTTTATGGCTGATATTTGTAAATACTGCTGTACATAAGGAACAGTCCAGTTCCTTTCACACAATTGCTGTCTTTCCAGTATTGCCCAGGAGCATCACATCAGGTGAGTTCATTACACTGAGCATCTCAAATAGCTGCTTTCCATTTCAGCAAGACTTACACTATGCTCTGAATTTTAGGAAGTCCTATGAAAGCCATTGGAAAGAATTTCCTATGGAAGATGCCATTTTCGTCAGACTCGTTAAGGTGAGTGGAAATAAATCACTAATAATTCTCTTATCTGGTACAGTAAATATCTACTAGCAATACTGAAGGGTTTTGAAGGTCTGATCTTGGTCTTGGTTTTGATTCCTGGAATGAATCAGGTCTGGCCTAGCTGAGAAGATTACAGGCAGGGAGGCAGCCAGGCATTTAAACAAACTGAAGCCAAATGTAAACAACCTTCTTAAGTCATTTTTATTAGAAGTAGTGTGTATGAAGCCCTCCGAGTCTGGTGAAAAACTTGGCAATTTGTTTTGGAGCAGGGCAGTGTGAGGTCAATAATCTGCCTGTCAGAAGTCAGAGTTTGAATGTGCTCCAAAGCTATAAAAAAAAATTGTTTGAAAATTGATGCAGGAATCCCTCTTTGGGGCAGGTGCGAGGGGGTGAGGGGTCTCAAGCTGCCTCTCAGTCTGCTTAGGTCTCCACCCGGACCCTCCTCTGTACTTCACCAAGCCTTCACAGAAATACTTTCTAAAGTGCTTTGCTCTATGGACATAGTGAGGAGTAACTAACAGCTGGTGAGAACCACCGGATTAGGTGAGCCAAAAGGTACAGTAGCAGTGAAAGGTTCTTGGGAGATGTGGGACGCCGTTACCATCACTGAGGGTGATGGCAGGAGGACCACAATGGCTGTGCATGGCTCTGCTCTAATATGACAGTAATATATTCTGTTATCATGTGGTAGATAAGCTGTGGCTTGCTAAAATTCATCAGTAGTCAATAACAAGCTCAGGAAAAAGTGTAAGAACCAGGGAAACGTGGAATGATCCCTTTCATGGATGTCCTCCCAGCCATCAACTGGCTGTGATTCAGGGATTCCCTAAGCTGAAGAATGAATTTGGATTAAGTTTATTTATTTTAATTTATTTTTTAGAGCATTTACATTTCTGGTGTCCAGAACAGCCTGGAACCTGCAGAGTTGTGGGAAAAACTATTTTTTTCCTGTTTGTCTTAAATCTGTTGCTTGATGGGCAGACTACATTGCTAGGTGACTGAGGTGGTCTCCAGCTCTCGTGTTGCAGGAGGAGCCATGAGAGGCTCTTCCTGTTCTGAGAGGCAAAGCCGAGAGGCTTTGCAGGCTCTCAGGACGCTCAAAATGCCAAGTCTACACGCACGGCTCTCAAATCCGTGAGCGTCAAATCAACAGTTGGCCCTCTCCTTTCTCTCTGTACTTTTGCATGGTTTTAAGAGTAACAAAACTTTCCTACAGAATTTAAAATAGGAAAATCATGAATTCACCCAGCGATACAGTGATATGAGTTTTCTTCTCAGTTGCTTTTCTAACGACTTCTGCCACTGCAGATTTCTTTTTGACAAATACTTATTACTGAGCTGGAATTTTCTGTGCAGTCAAACGTGGAGTTGAGGTACTTATATACAGGCATACTTTTAAAGTACCTCAACCTATCCAACTTACTTTTATGTTTTATTTTTCTTTCATTGAGGTACATTTGCTTTGAGTTTTATTACCATGTGGCATTTGATCTCAGCCCCATTCTGCTGCAGTTGCCCCCTGATGTCCATCCGTAAAAGCTTTCACGTACCGCCCAGTCCCTCTGGAGTGTAAAGCTTGGACATAAGGGCAGTTTTGCCAGTGCTTTTCGGAGCTGTCTGCAGTGATGCCCTGCAAGTCCCGCTGCCGGTGGCGGGGTGGCGGGCAGCCGCAGCGGCCGCTGTGGCGCCGCTAGGGGGCGCAGCTGCCACACGGTGCTGCAAAGCCGGGCCTAAGGAGCCCCGCGTGCCAGGGAGCCCCGCGCGCCAGGGAGCCCCGCGTGCCAGGGAGCCTCCCTATATTCTGTAAGGAGATTTTCCTCACGCAGCAGGATACATTCTGGAGGTGCGTAAATGCTGGCCAAAGCGTTTGATCCTTTCTGCTGAACAGGTACCTGCCCTTAGAGCTGCGAGTCCAAAGGACAGTACTGTGGGAGTGGAGACCTTCTAAAAGGCAATACTAGCTGCACTAATTACCAGGAAGACTAGAGGGGTGATAGAGAGGGATATTTACTGATAAATGCACCCAGATCACAGAGTCAGAAGTTATACTCTGATAGCTGAAGAAGTACATAGTCCAACTTCATGGAGCTTTCTGTTCTTTCTTTTCCTTTTTTTTTTTTTTTAATGTGGCTATAGATTTCTCTACATTAGAAATTTAATTGTGGGTTGGTTGTTCTCATAAGGAAAATCTGAAATGAGGGTATCTTATTCACCTTCCTAGCACTTTATCTGGCAGAGCTTAAGGAAAGACAAATCTATGTTTAAATGCTGGTTCAGTGGCTGGAAAGGACAGTGTCTAACTGTGCAGCACATCTGTATCTCTGGGCACTTTATATCCTTTTGACAGGTGCATGGCATGTGGGTAAATGATTCCTAACACGGCCCTATGTAGGGAAACAGCCTGTGCACAGCTACTTCAACCTGCCAGAAAGGTTAAGCCAGCTCTTAACGGCCACAAGCCCACAGAACCTTAAAGGCATTCTGCAACTCAGGCTTCCTGGTTGGATTGAGTCTTAATCAAAACATGTTAAAAAAAATCTTTTTTTTTTCTTCACACTCAGAAGCTAATCTGGTGCTTGAATATATGCAATGTGAATTTTAATTCATGTTCAACTTAATTCAATTGAATTAAGGAAAGAAGCAACCTAGAAGAAAAAAATACCCATAGCATGGAATTTGTATTTGTTTCCTGTAGGATTTGGGGAATACGTTTTAAAAGTATTAGCAGCTTGTTTGCAACTGTATAAGTTTATCTTCAAGTGACAGGTAATTGTAGGATCAACTAGAGCCCTGTGCTGTTTGCTGCTCCCCCTTTTTGTTTACAAAATACAAACTAATCACAATTTCTATTTATATGACGTACTATCAAGTGACTTGTTATAGTTATATATATATATATAGTGACTTGCATAGAATGATTAGAGGAATAGGTGTCCCTGTAGTTTCCAGCTGTTCTCACAATGTATGGCCACACATGCTGATAGCTTTGAAAGCGGCACAGTAGCAAGGAGGAAACAAGTTTTTCAGCTCTCCAAGCCAATAACCTTTGTCCTCCAAGGGCTTGGTGCCTGCTCTAGATCACCCCATGGCTCCCAACCTCTGCCTGCCACCTTGCTGCTGCCTGTGCAGCCCCTGATACTGCCGAGAAGACACAGCAAAACAAGCCAAGCCAAATCCAAACTTTCGCATCCATCAAACATGAAGTAAAATTCCTAGTCCTTTCACGTGATCAATGAGATCTAAAACATGCTATTTTATATCTTCCCTTTCACCTTGATTTAACAACAGTTTTCAGCTGTCAGAATCAGAAAATGTTCGTGTCGTTAAAGAACAGATTTCTCATGAAGTCTCTCTAAATATAACTTATTCCCTACTTTTATCTATATCTGATTTTTATTTTTTTTAGAAAAGTGAGATAAACAAAGCAGAATGCAGATAAGAGCCTAGCACATTTTTTTTTTTCTTATTTCATTTTTAAACTATTATCAGATTCTTCCCTATGCCTTCCACATCACTTTCCTGCATATTGACATCACATCAGGTTATATGGCAAGTTTACTTTCACTAATACCCATCTCTGTCAATGCTACCATGGATAAATTTGATCACCTTTCAGTCCTGCCAGCTTCATTTTAGACAATCCTTCATAATTTTCTTAAAGCACTTCTCATAAAAATGTGCTGATTTTCAGAATAAATCACTAAAACACTGACAGCTTCAACTGTGGGCTCGAGTGCCTCATTATTAAAAACTGTCATTCGCTGTGACTCAGTTTGCTGCTCTTTATACACTTCAACTCGAGACAAGCCTTTACGTACTATTTCAGGTTTATTTCATATTGCAAGACTAAGGGTTTTTTTGTCAAACTCTAATAAATATAGCCCCATAGATCACTTCTGTCTACAATTTCATGAAATTACAAAATAACATTTAATTCTTAAAAAAAAAAAAAAAGTTAGCTTTGGGTCTCTTTCATAAGTTGCTTTGTCTTAACTTGAGTTTATTCAGTTTAAATCATCAGTAAGAAATCAGCCATCAGAAAAAGGTAAGTCCCAAAGCACACGCTGCCTGCTTTATATAACCGAACTTTGCCGTCACCACCGCTTACTACTTGCACTTTTTCTGTGTGTTTGCCAGGCTGCTTCTCTTCCTCCTTTGCTGGAAGAGCTCTCACGTTTAATTCTGCACAACTCCTTTGAGTCATTAAAAATGTACATACACATGGGTGATCTTCCTGCCCCTGAGAAAGAGGGGCCTATATTCATCTTTCTATGGACTAGGTATACAAGTCTCTCTTTGTAAGGACTTATATTGCAGAGATATTGCTTCTATAACTACTTCTTAACTTATTTGGGAACTCATAAGCACAATCTGTGTGCAAGAAACGTGCAGCAGAGGGTGCAGCATGAAGCGGTTTGCACGGTAGCATGTTGTGGTATTAATGTGCAGTGTATGGTTATAGCCTTCTCCCCACAAGGAGAGGCAAATTACTTAAACTACTTTTGTACTAACATAACTTCATCATACTGGACATCATAATGATTAATCCATATGTGGCTTTTTTGGTTTTCTTTTTTAGTTTGTTTTTTCTTAAGTTGTGCTTCTAAGTGAAATAGAAGCACAGTGAAATGACCAAGTTTCTAATTTCATCTTAAATACAGAAAAGGTGTGCTGCTTTATCTGTGAGAAGCTGACATGTGCGAACAGTCCCAAGGTTGCCTTTTAAAGCAGGGGGAATCAAGGTCTGAGAGAAGTGCAGAACTTCATCACCTGCACTTTCACACACCACCTGATATATGCAAGTTATCCACCAGCAACTGTTTAAATAATAGACCTTTCGCCCCACCCAGGTTCATTAATTTTAATTGTCAACAATCCAGCTGCCTTTCTGGTACTCCCTCCCCCCCTTTTTTAAAGCTATTCTGTAAGAGGCTGCCTAGCTCCTAATGAATAAGGACAGTTTAATTTTGTATTTTACATGTGGACTTCTCAGCCTCCCTCAGCTCTTCCTCCAGGAACTACAGGCTTGTGTTTTTTCTAGAGCTGCTGCAGCCCATTAACTGATATCCTGTAATGCCTTACACCACTGTATTCAATTCCCAGGAGCTATTCTCTGTATTTACCGGCATCTCTTCTGGAAATACCGTATCATTCTTTTGTGAAATGGCTGCTGCAGGGTTGCTTTCAGACCCCGTCTGTGGCCGTGCAGCCCGCGAGCGGAGCCGGATCCTGGCGCTGCCGGACAGGCCCCCGCACAGACACCCCGTGAGCAGCCCCACCAGTGCGACCAGGCAATGGGCGCAGGGCAACGTGCTCCATGTGCCAGGCGGAATGACAGCCCTGAGGGACGGGAGGCTCCGGTGGCAGCGGGAGAACCAGCGGCAGAGCAGCCACACTTCACTGCCTGCTCTATATGCCAGTAATGTGGCTAAACTGGCCTGTCCCTGACAACTGGGGCTGCCTCTGGAGCGGGGGATGGACTCGCTGACCTCGCAAACACCTTCAGATGATTCTGCTAAACCTCCGTGTTGCATTTTACACAGTGCTTTTTTTCTTGACGCTAGTTGGCCAAGTGTATTTCTCACACCTCGTAACCCCTCTACTGCAGGGCTACCGCAGGAACGTTCCTACCTGCGATAATTCCCCTCATAATTAACCAGCCTCTGAAACCACTTTCTGTCTGACAGCTGCTGCTGGGCTCCTGGGTCGAAGGAAGGGTCGAAGGGAAGGTGGCGAGCTCGGCAAGCCAACTGTTTGTTTAATGTCTCTGCGCCAGAAGAGGAGAGACCTTGGCCAAGCTTTATAATGGTGGGTGGCAGGCAGGAACCCAGCCCAGAGCTCTATTGTTTTTCTTCCTTTCCCCCCCTCTTCCTTGGGGATAAGGTGGAGGAAAATAAGAAAGTGGATCCCACAGGTTGGGTTCAATGACAATTACAGTATCAGCTGATTCAGGAAATTAGCAAGTGATTAGTGGTGATGCTGTCTGACAGTTTGGTGCGATCTTGAGGCTTATGTGGGCCAAGTTCTTGATCTCTCTCTTAACTGAAAATTATACCAACAAGTGGTTTCACTGATTTAAATCCTCTCGGTCTGGGGGGTTGTGGTGGGATCTACCCCAAAGACAGCAAATACATCAGGGTGGGAAACTCTGTTTAGTGTCAGGGTGCAAGCATGAAGTTTGTTGGTGATACCACATGCACAGAACTCTCCTCTTTCACAGTAATGAATCCTGAGTCCTTCAGCACCAGTGTGCACATCTTTAAAAAACACAGTACTATGCAGAAATGCAGGCTAGCCCCAAGCCTCACTCATCACAAGTTAATTTTACAGGTGAACTTTGAAGTGCCTTGAGTTTTCACTGGGTTTTCTGCTCTGTGGATTCCACTTAAACAGAGAAGAAAAGATATTTAAAAGTTTGCTGGCACTGGATTTTAAGCAATCAGAGGCTACAGCTTGGGATGTGCGCTCCTTTTCCTCTTGTAAATGCAAACTGATACAAGTTTATATCACTGTATGGGTAGATTTGCTGCACTGAAGTTACTCTGACAGCTGGCAGTGCTGGCCAAATGTGTCAGGCAGCAGAAGAGACTCAACAATGCGGGTGATGGAAAAGGAGAAGGGTTGCACAACGTTACTCACCACCAGAGGAATGGAGCAGATGAGCACCACCAGGGAAGTGGCAATGAGCAGAATAACCATCTGGATCTCCGCTCCGGCCATGCGACGGAAGCTCCGGCGTCTGCGAAAGTCAGATAAGCGGCTGGAGGTGGTGTCCGTGCCCAGGGACGTGCGCCGCATGAACTGGCGGTGCATGCGGATGAGGGCCACGCACACCAGGATGTTGCAGATCACGGTGACCATGATGAGGAAGGAGCTGAAGCCGGCGTACATGTAGGAGTACGCGGCGTGCGTGGCCTCCTTGGCTCGCCAGTCTATGAAGCACCAAGTGTCGGGGTACTGCAAGGTGGATTTGCTGAGCCCCATGCTGGGGAGGGCGCAGAACAGCACGTTGGAAGCGTAGATGGCAAAGAGCGTGAGCCCTGCCAGCTTCTTATCTACGTAGTGGTTGTAGAAATAGGCATGGTTGATGGCCAGGTACCTCTCTATAGACATGGCACAGATAATGCTGAGGCCAGAGAGTCCGAAGAAGAGGAGGATGAAGGAGCTGTACTCGCACAGCGCCGGTCCCCCCGGCCAGTGGTTCTGCAGGTAAGTGGCGATAGTGACCGGACTCACCAGGCAGGTCCCCAGCAGGTCGGTGACCGCCAGCCCGCAGACCAGCGTGTAGAAGGTGGTCTCCTTCTGCTCCTTGCGGGACTTGCAGAGCACCACGATGGCTATGAGGTTGCCCACGACGCCGAAGATGAACATGACGGTGGGGATGGTGGGGGGCTTCCCGCCCTCGCTCGCCGTCCCGTTGGCGGAGCCGTTCGTAGGTGACATCGTGGTGGGGTCGAAGGACATGATGCCCGCCGCTGGATGGCAGCGAGAAGTGAGAGTGAGTCTCCAAGAAAAAAAAA